>CM076582.1:309859190-310459190 GCA_034641835.2 Pinus albicaulis | reverse complement strand
ATATAGAAAATTAATAGAAAGAATTATACTTGATAGATAGAAAACATTTAAAGACAATTTACTTCTAGTGTTCACAATAGATCAAAATAGAGTTACCCAGGCATGATTAGGGGATGAGCTATTTGAGTTCCTGGTTGCTAGTGCTTGTTTGCTTGTTTCATATGTTCCTCAACTACAATTAGGTTTAAGGAATTTTGTTTTGCATGTAGTTGACTTGTAGTGCCCTCCATTCCATTTCTAGATTTTCCTTTCTTGGCTAAGGCCTTGAATCTTACTTTGAAAACATACTTACCTAGAACTTTGATTTTCGTACCAAGAAGATTAAACTTATTCTCCAATTATTCCATCTTAAATAAAATCTATTGCTGAGGTGTGCCCCTATCCTTAACGATGTGAACTATCCAAAGCTTTGATAACCCATAACAACTTTGTGGTTTTAAATAATTTGGTGTCATCGCTTCTTGAAAACCTAGGGTCATCCACCCACCTTGTAAGCTCTTCTTCAATCTATTCCTTAGTCATGGAATTTTTATCTAGTTGGAAAGCGCTTCAAGATTATCTATTTCTCTCTTGATTTCTAGATTGAAATTAGAGTGATAAGAATGTTCTGTTTTGCAGGGTTCCTTATGTGCCCGAGTCATATGTTTTTTTTTCCCCATATTCTGTGTTGGGGACCTTGGAATTAAGTTTCCTTTTCCCTTGGTGTTAGGATTAGCATAATCCAAATAGTGATCAATTCCCCTGTTCACATTTCCTTGTTGCATGCTTTGACAGAGTGAGAACACACTGAGAGTTAATCAAAGAAATATCCCTGGAGTAGAAGTGAATTTGGGCTCGAAAGAAAAAAATATCCCTGGAGTAGGTAGTGTATTGGCATAAAAGGAGATAAATAAGGGCTTCTATTGGTGTTACCATAGTGTTGTCCATGCACTTGAGTCTCTTGATTAGATAGATTGGATTAACTTCTGACCAATGACTAATGAAAACCACAATTTATAAATGCTACAATAGAAAAATGAACCAACCAAAGTGAAGTACTAATCGGGTGAATTAATCACCATTTCTAGTTTTCCCTTCTTGACTTGATATCACTAGAGCTTGAAATGGATGGATTAATCAACTCATACTAGACTATCTATAGACCCTCGACATTGGATTTAGCACTGAATGGCCTGGTTCCTATGATAATTCATTATGCTCCATGACTCTTTGACCATCAAGGTAATAACCATCCTTCACACAACATGAGCAAGTAATAAATTCCCCCTGTACTCACTTTACACCTCTCCTTGATCTTACATTCATGCCAAGGCATGTTTACGACGTCATCTCCCTACCATGCGGGGGATATCTCATTAATTAGAGATGAAACCTCATTCGAGAAACTTAATAGAGAAAGATACTTAGTGTACAAACTTATCATTTTCTAGTTGAAATTCTTCCCTTAACTAACAAGAATTTGCAAGAAGTTATATTTTCACTTGATTGATTGGAGCTTTGAATTTGGAACTTTGGCCCTTTAGAATTTCGCTGTTTTAAGATGACCCAATCAAAATTTTGAAAAAATGAGTGAATAAAGGCGGAATTTTGCCTCCCCAAATTAAAAAAACAACAATAGTAGTAACAAAAATAACACCAACTAGAAAAATTGACTTTGTTACTTATAAACTCATTCCATATTTTTAACAAGTATATACTTATCATTTTTTTATTAAACCCATATTTGCATTTGTTGATATTTATTTTCATGCATAATATTTGAGCTTTGTGTTCTATGCAAAAACCCTAACCCTTTTGCTTGGCTTCCATTATGGCTTTGGCAACTAGAGGAGTGACTACCCTCTCTCCCTTGAAATCACAACTTTCCATGCTTGATTTCATCCATCTTTAAATCACTGAAGTCCTAATCATCCCACTTGATGAAACACTTGGAGGAAATACCCAAAGTTCCAATTCACATTTTGTAGCTACAAAATGTCTTTGAAGTTTGCAGAGAAATAATTGATTGGTTACTTCACGAGAATATGACCATCTTCATGTGTAATGGTGGTATTGATTGATAAAAACTAGAGGTCTCTTATTAATGGGACACTTTCCCTCTCCTTTAATGCACATGAGGGTTTTACACATTTCTATTTGAAGAAAAGGAAGATCGAGATTTGATCTTCAGAAGTGGCCCATATTTCTTTGGATCTCAAAGAATTTAATTCAATTGATGGACACCTGACATTAAGCATGAAGATGACATTTCTTTTACAAATTTGGTAGAGGTTTTCCTACTACATTTTCCTTTGCAATGTTGGAATGAAGGCATAATAGTGGTAACTCATCGGGGAAATACATTTATCGTTTTGAACCATGAGATGGAATTTTTTTCTTGTACTCACATATGTGTTGAAGCGGATATGGAAAAGGGATTTCTTGAGGCTGTCCAACTTACTTTGGATAATTGGACATTTATCCAGCCGGTGGAGTACAAGAAACTCCCCTTCAAATGCAAAATGTGGCATGCATATCGTCATTTCATCAAAAATTGTCCCAAATTGGTTCTTGATTAGGGGCCTTTAGAACTTGATAAGTAGTGGTAACAACCAATGAAGAAGTGTACCACTAACTTGCAAGTAGCCCATCTTTAGCTAGAAATCCCTCCGACAACTCATTTGGATCCATTTGGATCTTGTAATATTCCAAAATTAGCATGCAGCTAATTGGAATATTAATTTTTGGCCAGTTTACTTTTTGGAGATAAACATCCCCTAAATTCATTTGAGCACATATTTATTGGACATCATGGGGCCTAGGAGCGTGAAGGAAGAGGCAGCGTGGGCCCATGACAACGCAGTGAGAGATGGACAACGTGGGCCAGGAGGGACAACGCATTTTGGTGGGGCCCGAATGAGAGCAATGCTCTCAAAGCATAAAAAGGGGAAGAAGCTCCTCATTCTCCCATTAGATTATGCATCTTCTGATTTGTGTCTTCTGACATTGAGCATGCTTACACTGTTTAGTGAAGTCTGCAAGTGTTGTTCAGCACGCGGGTGTCTCCGAGCGGAGATCCCAATCTCAACATTGGGGGACTTCGAGTGCCCACTTAGGTGAGGAGATCCACCATTTTTTTCTAGAGTAGAGCTCACAACATCCTTTAGCCAAGAGCACACAGTCATTAAGGCATCGCAATCACCTTAAGGGATTACACAGTGTTGGGAGGAGGCAACACCGGGAGAGAGGGAAGATCAAGGGTTTCAGCCCGACAATGTTGTGAAGGGATCAACCCTTCACAAATGATCTTTTGTAGTAGGAGGAGGCCACCATTTGCAGTCTATCAGTTCAGGGCCAACATACTCACCTGGAATGCATGATTTTCCTTGGGAGGTCAAATTCCGGGGTTAGCCATTCCGTGATTCCTTCCTGGGTTTTTCCGGGTTATTGTAGGAGAGCTTATATCTTGAGTTTCATATTTTTCTCAGCAGGGGAAAAACCCCAAACAACATCTCCATTCTAGCAGCAACAACAATTCCAGTAGTAGTAGCAACAACAACATCAGGGGTTACGCAGTCATAGAGAGAGCAACCATTCTTTGAGGGATTCTGAGAGTATTTCCAGCTTGCCTAGAGCAAGCCAAGGCAAGCCAATGTGTCATCATTAAGATCACCTTTGTACCCATTTTTATCTTTCAGATTATAATAAAATGGCTCAGTGTTTCTCCATATTTGCAGTGTTTTTATGATGTCTCTCTATTTGTTGCAGTTAAGTGTATATGTTGCTTTATATTACTGTATATTTCCTATTCGCAGTGAGAGATGGACAACGTGGGCCAGGAGGGACAACGCATTTTGGTGGGGCTCGAATGAGAGCAATGCTCTCCAAGCATAAAAAGGGGAAGAAGCTCCTCATTCTCCCATTCGATTATGCATCTTCTGATTTGTGTCTTCTAACATTGAGCATGCTTACACTGTTTAGTGAAGTCTGCAAGTGTTGTTCAACACGCGGGTGTCTCCGAGCGGAGATCCCAATCTCAGCGTCGGGGGACTTCGAGTGCCCACTTAGGTGAGGAGATCCACCATTTTTTTCTAGAGTAGAGCTCACAACATCCTTTAGCCAGGAGCACGCAGTCATTAAGGCATCGCAGTCACCTTAAGGGATTACACAGTCTTGGGAGGAGGCAACACTGGGAGAGAGGGAAGATCAAGGGTTTCAGCCCGGGAGTGTTGTGAAGGGATTAACCCTTCACAAATCATCTTTTGTAGTAGGAGGAGGCCACCATTTGCAGTCTATCAGTTCAGGGCCAATATACTCACATGGAATGCATGATTTTCCTTGGGAGGTCAAATTCTGGGGTTAGCCATTCCGGGATTCCTTCCTGGGTTTTTCTGGGTTATTGTAGGAGAGCTTATATCCTGAGTTTCATATTTTTCTCAGCAGGGGAAAAACCCCAAACAACATCTCCATTCTAGCAGCAGCAACAATTCCAGTAGCAGCAGCAACAACAACATCAGGGGTTACGCAGTCATAGAGAGAGAAACCATTCTTTGAGGGATTCTGAGAGTATTTCCAGCTTTCCTAGAGCAAGCCAAGGCAAGCCAATGTGCCATCATTAAGATCACCTTTGTACCCATTTTTATCTTTCAGATTATAATAAAATGGCTCAGTGTTTCTCCATATTTGCAGTTTTTTTATGATGTCTCTCTATTTGTTGTAGTTAAGTGTATATGTTGCTTTATATTACTATCTATTTCCTATTCGCAGTGAGAGATGGACAACGTGGGCCAAGAGGGACAACGCATTTTGGTGGGGCCCGAATGAGAGCAATGCTCTCCAAGCATAAAAAGGGGAAGAAGCTCCTCATTCTCCCATTCCATTATGCATCTTCTGATTTGTGTCTTTTGACATTGAGCATGCTTACATTGTTTAGTGAAGTCTGCAAGTATTGTTCAACACACGGGTGTCTCCGAGCGGAGATCCCAATCTCAGCATCGGGGGACTTCGAGTGCCCACTTAGGTGAGGAGATCCACCATTTTTTTCTAGAGTATAGCTCACAACATCGTTTACCCAGGAGCACGCAGTCATTAAGGCATCGCAATCACCTTAAGGGATTACATAGTCTTGGGAGGAGGCAACACCGAGAGAGAGGGAAGATCAAGGGTTTCATCCTGGGAGTGTTGTGAAGGGATCAACCCTCCACAAATCATCTTTTGTAGTAGGAGAAGGCCACCATTTGCAGTCTATCAGTTCAGGGCCAACATACTCACCTGGAATGCATGATTTTCCTTGGGAGGTCAAATCAATAGCCGCATTCGTGATTCTTCCTGGTTTTTCTGGTAGGATCGACAACATCCTTTGTGCCAGAGCAGCACACAGTCATTAGGCACCACTGGCCACCTTAAGGGGATTAACCACATAATGGAGGAGGTAACCCAGAGAGAGTGGAAGATCAAGGGTTTCAAGGGTTTCATCCTGGGAGTGTTGTGAAGGGATCAACCCTCCACAAATCATCTTTTGTAGTAGGAGAAGGCCACCATTTGCAGTCTATCAGTTCAGGGCCAACATACTCACCTGGAATGCATGATTTTCCTTGGGAGGTCAAATTCCGGGGTTAGCCATTCCGGGATTCCTTCCTGGGTTTTTCTGGGTTATTGTAGGAGAGCTTATATCCTGAGTTTCATATTTTTCTCAGCAGGGGAAAAACCCCAAACAACATCTCCATTCTAGCAGCAGCAACAATTCCAGTAGTAGCAGCAACAACAACATCAGGGGTTACGCGGTCATAGAGAGAGAAACCATTCTTTGAGGGATTCTGAGAGTATTTCCAGCTTGCCTAGAGCAAGCCAAGGCAAGCCAATGTGCCATCATTAAGATCACCTTTGTACCCATTTTTATCCTTCAGATTATAATAAAATGGCTCAATGTTTCTCCATATTTGCAGTGTTTTTATGATGTCTCTCTATTTGTTGTAGTTAAGTGTATATAGAGCTCATAGAATTGGCTCAGCCTATGGAGAAGATTGTCTATGACACCAGTAGTAAAACCATATATCATTTCGTGGGGAAGGAAGTACAAGGACCAAGAGCATAGGCTTGAGACCACTTTTGGAGAGGGAGACTGCATTCCGGTTATGGACGCAAAGGAGGAAGGACAGATGGCAGGTGAGAAAGATGAAGGAAGGGAGTTCAGGGAACTCCTCCTAAAATCTGTGCAAGCGCTATCGAGAAGAATAGAAGAGATGGGGCGGAATTTTACTGTAGACCAGAGGCAAACATAAACCCCAAAAAGGTTTCAAAAAGAAGAAGGTCCCAGTACTTCCTATCAGCAACAAATAAGACCAGAGAAGCAAAGAGCTTCACATTATTCCACTAGATCCACTTTCTTTGATGAGAAAGAGGAATGATCTGAATATGATGAAGGTTTGGGGCATGAGACCCTAAGTGAATATCTGTCTGAATACAAGTCACAACCTAGAGCATTGAAGGAGAATCTTTCTCTCCAACAGTTTCTGCAACTCAAGGAAGAGAGGAGATCTAGGTTATTCTTGCCTACATTTGATGGATCTTCCACAAGGACATTGAGGGCTTGGAGGGAAGAATTGGCTACCTTCTTTCTGAAATATCCTATATTAGAAAGAGAGGTTGTGGCGTTTGCAGCGTTGCACCTAGATGGTGAAGCAAGAGATTGGTGGTTCAGTCACTTGTCCCATGTGAAAGTGTTTTCTTATGCATATTTCATTCAGAGACTAAACAAGAAGTTTGGTAGGAAGAAATCGGAGACCTCCCACATTGAGACATCTCCCATCATTGTTGAGATAGTACATGAGGAGCCAAAGGAAGATGTCCTCATTATTACTTTAGAAGAGGAACCCCTACCTCCACCATCAACTGCATAAGTACTTGCATTAGGTGAAGGAGCACTTGCATCTTTGCAAGATGGTCTTGAGCACTTGACATTGAGAGTCCCATGCATGATTCAGGAGATGCATGAGGAAGAGGAGTCCTATACCAGTGCTGGTGCAGCAGTAGAAGAGAAGCCATCACCATCCCCAACAGTTGGAGAAGCCATTGCACCAGTTGGAGGAACTCTTGTAGCTTTGCAAGATGTTCCAAAGTTCCAACTGATCCAAGGTTTGCAAACATTTCCACTTCCTATTATTTCAGCACATCATATGGAGAGTTGTGGGGACATGCCATCAATGCAATTGCATGACCTAGGGTCGAAGCACATCGCTGATTTGGAGCAGCAGACCTCCGCAGAGGACCCTTGACTTGTTCAAGGAGATATATATTCATCCTAGTTTATTATTGTTGAGATGCACTCAATACTTTGGGTTGGAGTGTAGATTTTTGGAGGATAGGATGAGCATAATCCTAATCAATCCAATGCAGAACTATATGTTCAACATTGTGTATGATCATAAGACAACAGATGCACCATCATGGAGATCAATAGCACTGTCATTGAGCAGCGATGATGAATTGGGGGCCCAACTATTATTGGGACATTCTGATGACCAATACACTTGTGTAGCAGAGGATAGGAAGATGGTTGATGGAAGACATATTATGATGGATAACATCTCCCATTATTATGATGTATCCTTCTTTATGAGCACTTCACAGCTCAATGAGAAGTTTTTGCCTACAACATATTTGGATCCTTATGGGTTCAACTTGGTCATTGGTGAGTGGTCTTCATGTGGAGATCTCCAGGAGGTTGCATTTCAACATCCCATGAAATGCAAAGATAGTGATCTGATTTGGGAGGATGGCATTGTCCATGAGGCGGATACCAATATGGGGCATGATGGAAGACACCCACAGTTGGATGGATGGGTGTGGATGGTGAGCAAGGAGTTGGTGAGCCACTTGTAGGTCTATGACACAGGGAAACAGGAGGCATGGCTGCGCTGGCTACTCTTGAAAGAGTCTGTCCATCATGTGACATATCCTATGTCAAAAGGTATGTTATGGTTTGAGGCATTGCATGGCACCCATATGATATGGCAACAAAAGATTTGGTTGTATAGGGTATTCTACAAGTCAATCATCATGGTGTTACTTCATGACTTGTATGATGATGAGATGAGGAGGCAACAAAGGCTATTTTTGCTTTGGTTACTCTTGGGAGAGTATGGGCTGATTTTCTCCCATACTTTGCATGATATTTCAGGAGTAGAGGATGGTACAATCATGGTGCAAAGGGGATACTCTTCAGATTTGGAGGATTAGGAGGTACTTCCACATAGGAAGGAGTCTCCCATATGTAGCAGATTTATGATATGTGACTTTGGCATGGGACATGTCAAAGAGAGGAGTTATGAGATGACAGGAGCCTTATCACAAAGGCCAACAACGCTGTCACTTGGGAGCTGGGATTTGTTGATGGAGTGTTCATAGGATCACTTCACATATGATGCACTTGATGGGAAAGTAGGAGATGAGAGTTATGAATTAGTGGATGGAGACATCTATTACCATGATATGATCTTCTTGACTTGGGTCTCCAAGCATAAAAATAAGGTCTTACATGCATCAGTTGGTACATTCCTTTCCATTCACCAAGGCTTCATGGAGATATATCATACCACTAAGGAGAGATCATCCATGGACATCATTATCAACTTACTCTCAGTACATGGTAAGAGTTGTGTTTTTTCACTTATTGATCATCTAACAAAGTATTTTCATTCTGTTGCCATCTATATACAGTGCGTTGCTCCACAAGAGGGCAAGTTTATATTTGGACTTCATGGTATTTCTAAGACCAACATCAGTGATGGAGATGGCCATTTCTTGTATGGCTTTGGGCAAGTGTTGTGCTATTCTTTGTATGCTCAGTTGACACAAAATTCCATTTACTATTTTCTAGTAGATGAGATAACATGCATAACTAGCAAATTGTTGGGAGACAACTTGCCACATGATGTTCTGAAACAACACTTAGCAAAAATATGTTGTAACCACTTGGGAAATTGTTGGTACCTTCCAACATTACATAAAACCTTCAATATCTTTCTCATTTGGATGCCATATTGTGATGATGTCCTATTCATTGTATATGGGATGGTTTGGGCAATCATGATTCAAGACACTATAGAGAGGATCTTCAAGGATCCAATTTTCTTCTTTCCTCTTGAAGGAAACATTATTGCAGCCCAAAATGAGAAGCCAATCTACACTTATCATAAGTGGAGAGAGAGACAACATGGGATAGACAATTTGGTCTATCAAGTTTAGCGCTGCAACCCACCTACATTGCAAGAGCCAAAGGTGGAGGATTTTTTCCATGAGTTACCATTTTGGAGGGTGACTCATTTTGTGTGGATGATATCTTGGAGATGGGAGCTTCACATGGGAATGTGTTGATCAGCGGTTGTCATTGATGTCAACCCAAGCAGCACCAGGGGCTAACCCAATATTGCATGGGAATTTTGACTTACCAAATTAATATATTCTGGGTCAATAATGCTTTTGATGGTTTCTACTTGTCGAGATGTTTCCGTTGATATATGGCACGCCATGTAATTCTTCACGGTTTGAGAGATATTCATGTTTGAAGTTTGTACCCCAGTTAGTGGGCTAAACCCCATGGGGTTGGGGCATGGGTCATTGAAAAGTCATAATTAATATTTTTTATGCTCCTAAAATCCCTCCCACGTTCACTTGTTGAAGCCCCTCTCAACTTAAGCATTCATATAAATTGAGATCTTCATTTCCTCCTTAGGCAAGGGATTCGACCATCTGAAATAGGTCATCGTGGAATTTTCGCTCTAACTTTTTTTCTATGAAGGCTCAAAAGCTGAAATTTTTATGAGGCGAAGCCGAAATCCTGAGGAAGTTGCAGTGAAAATTTTAGATCAAGTTGCACGATATTTTTGGAGATATGATCTGTGGAAGTAAGGGTTTTTGCAAGCTCCTGAAATTCATCTCAAAGAAGTGACCTTGGTAAATTCATCATAACTCTCTCTCTGAGTATCGGATTGGAATTCCGTAAAAGGTGACGGATAGTGCACATTCTGTACTTTTCGCTCTATCAATTTCAGAAACAAATGAAGAAACAATGACACGTCGCACGCCGTACAAGTGCGCTCTGCTGAAACAGTCCATAATTAGGGCATTGTGAGAGATTGGGTATAACTCTCTCTTCAAGAATCCAAATTGGGTCAGAGCTATGGAATTGGAAAGATGACTCAGAGGACTACTATAGGACCAAAAATTAGATATTGAGGATCTGAAATGACAGAGATACACCAGATTCAATATCGAGCTCCTAGAAGGCAAGAAAAAGCTAGATCATGTGTTGTCAAGGGTTGCAAAGGACCAGACTTTCTACGGCAGAAAATCAAAGCAAGGTGCAGCAGAGGGTAGCATGACAAGAGCAGTAACCAAGGTGCATAACAGCAGCAAGAAGTTCATCATATGAAGTCTTCAAGTGGGCAGCACTACATACAATCATTGTAAAGGTATCATTGTACTTAGTCATTCTAAATACATTATTGTACAAATTGTACTAGTGTTTATCTGCCAAGGGTTGAAGAGGCAGTTTTGGGAGGTCTAAGATCATCACTAGGTGTTTGTGTCAAAGTTGGGGTTATGGTCTAGTATATTTTCTTCTTCTACATCATTCTATATCATTGTAAAGTGGACCATTTTCCCTGATATGGGAGTCCATTCATTTTTTATTCTTCTATAGCGTGGTAGGGTGGTGCTAGGGTGGGTTGTAGCTCATTGGGTGTTGGGGCTGTTAGGAATCTGTAATTTATTAGCAAGATTGGCAGAGTCCAATTACAGAAACAACATCGTTTCAACCAACTTTGGGATTCTAGGATCTAGCCCTCTTGAATCCGGAGAGGGATCTCTCCAATATGTACAAAGATGGATTTGTCTTTGAAGTTTGGGGGTAATGATATTAGGCTAGTTATGAATGCCAAGAGTTTGTTTGTTTTTTGGATGGTTGAGCATGATTACTATTCAAGGTGGAAAGTTCTGAGTGCAAAGTTCCAAAGGTGAGAAGTTGCAGGGAATCAGAGTAAGCTTCGGTCAAAAAGGTAGAAAATTGCAGGTTTTAGTCCATTGGGCTATGGAGTCATAATAGGGTTTAATTGGAACAACAAGAGGCAAGAGTGGTCCATGGGGCAAGTCATCTATGTCTAAAGATCTCTTTGAAGATTGATTTATGGAATGGAATGATACAATAAGAAGGAGAAATAACAAATGCAGAAAACAAGAGCAGCCCAGGATCTGGTAAGTACTTTAAAACTAGCCACCCTTTGACATAGACTCAAGAAAAACATAAAAGTAAACTAGGATCTGGTAAGTACTTTGAAACTAGCCAGCCTTTGATACACTTTCAAATAGAAAACATCTTAAAACCAAGGGACACTTGAAGACAACTTTTGGATTAGAAACTAGCGGAACAGGCTCACCACAAATCCTCTCCTAGCTCTTCTTTACTTGGTTACTTTCGAGACAGATACAAAGATGACAACAGAATGGCCTAAGATCTGGTAAGTACTTTGAAACTAGCCAGCTTTTGACACATTCAAAGGGAAACAATCAGATAGTCTGTGGGATCAAACTGGGACCAGGGCTCACCATATCTTCCTCAGTTCATCTTCACTAAACATATACTGAAAATAACATCTAAGAATAACATTCAGCTAAGACAATAAGACGAGGGAACGCCAACATTCCTATGCTTAAACTGGATTAAATCATTCCTAAATAACATAGATGGAGGAAAACATTCAGATAAAGATTTTCAGTCAGAGAAGGTTACTGATGTACAGTAGGTCCTAGCTCTATGCATGATGTTTTTTATAAGAGAACATGAAACACAGCTGGAAACAGAAATAAAACAACAAGTTACAATGAGATAAACATCACCGTCAACATAGACTAGGATCCCACAAATCAGCTTGTATTGATGCTCCAAACCAGTTACAACTTTAAGTCCAGTGCTTTAGGTTAGCAACCATCTACACATCTCAGCCTAACCTATCTATCACCAGCAGAGCTACAAAAGCCAGTGAATACTATGTACAATCAGAAGTTTTTTGCTCAAATGTATATCAAAGTTCTACAACCAACCCCTCACTCATCTTCTGTAGAAGTATTTATAGAAGGATGAGGAGGTGAGATCTGATAAAAGATCTCAATGTACAATTAATACAAGCTTAATGACTTCTTGGCCTTTGAAGGGCTCAATGAAGAAACTGTACAGGTGTTTCATCGCATTAATTGATTTACACTTATGAACAAAGCTCGATGAGGGCTTTGTTGACCTTTGAGGCTCTGTGTGGTGCTAGGGTTACTCTGCAGATATCTTTTGCATTAAATTTCATTGCAGAAGTAACTTTTCCGGCTGTGCTGAGGCGAAATCTAATCTTCTTCAATAACTTTGACCTCTATTTGAAAGGTTTGAGGCAACAGGTGGCTTTGCGGTAGCTGGGAGAAATTGATTAACCTCATATGTGGCGGTGGAGGTTTCTTGTCTGATAATACTTTGTGCTTTCTTCTTTAACTATGTTTTAAATTGGGGTTTAAGCTCTTGATAACAGTCTTAGCCATAATCCCAGCAAAACTGTCTCTAATCCTCTGTTCTGATACATTTAGGTCTTCGGCACTGATACTCTTTGTCTGTGCCCGATTTACTGTATTCTTTGTTGTTGTGCAGGGCTGTGCAGGGTTCATAAGGCGTCAATGGTTCATGAATCATAGATAAACATGAACTTTTAGACTCCGCAAATGATTTCCTGTGGTAAATCGAAAGCAAAAAATCGTCACCCTCAGCCTCTGGATTTTCTTCAGTAAAAGTGGAAAATCACTTAAAACCCTGCAAAATACAAACAAAGTTATGAAATCCATGCGTTTATAGGTTGACTGCTTCAAAGGACAAGTGGAAGAAGTGTGGTCATTGGATGACACCATCCAACGGTCGGGGTTAATTGAGAGAGATCGTGGAACAGGCGGAAGGAGATTTAATCTGAGCCGTCGATCGCGCAGAGTTCGACGGTCGGAAATAGAGGTTTGAAAGTCAAACGGAGGAATCAGGGCGATAGAATATGGACCGTCGATTTGCAGATCAGATCGACGGCGGAGATTGATTCAACGCCCCGCCGGGACCCGGTTATCGCGTGGGCACTTTCATTAATCGTCGGGCATCTTCGGCGAGCGATCACCGTTGGATGGCCTGCCCCAGATCGGACAGTGGGCAGCGATATCACTGGGTGTCCTGGTCCGATCGTTAATGCGCGATGGACGGCGGATGGGAGGTGGTTTTCAAGTAGTACACGGGACGCATGGCGGCAAGTACATGGAATCACTGGCCATCGGAAGAAAACAACTTTTGGCTCGAAGGCGGTGCGATGGATACCGCTGGTTTCGGGCAACCGGCTTTCAGGCGGTGGGGACCACGAGGAGATGAACTCTGCACCGTCGATTTGTGGATTTAGATCGACGGTGGGAATTAAATCGAAATTCGATCCGGCGGAGAAATTTATAAAATGAATAAAAACCCAAAATTTATAATAAAACAAAGGTTTTATTATTTTTGAGCGGAATATATATTATGTGGCTAAGCGCCCGACTGCGGGGCCGAGGGCGCATGAGAGGATGATATGACCGGGGCTTTATATAAAAGGGCCAATCGCATCCGAGTTTTTCAAACAAGGAAAAAATACTTGCGCGCTTTGGATTTTCTCCGATGCGATAAGCACCAAGAAGGTTAGGGCTGGGTGTTTATGGTGAGGGCACATGTGGGGAAGTGGTTAGGACTTAGCCCACGAGGGCTTAAGTCAAATACATATGAAAAAATGGGTTTTGAATGATTTTCAATGTTTTTCAAAGGAAATGAGGGTTCCGATAAGGCCAAGAGTGAGTCTTAAACCTTACAAAGGGGATTTTGATGAGGGGAAAGGCAGAAATGTGAAAATGAGGGATTTTTGTGGGAAACAAGGGGATAGATAAATGAGGTTAATTTGGGGAGAAAGGAAAGGAGAAAATGGTGTTTGCAGCAATATTTTGGCTTTGGACATCAGCAGGATTTCAGAGTTTTTCAAGATGGGAACAACAGTGAGGGTTGGACAGAGGCATGAGGCCTTCAAAAAGTCTTCAAGAGCCAACAGTTTTTAGTGAGAAAAAAAAATGTTCCTTGAAGGCTGAAAAATAGATTTAGCCACTCTTTTCGGATAATCAAATTTTACAGGTGGCTAACAGTGGCTCCACTTGGGGATGGTGCTTTCTTGAAGGCATCAAGAACTTTCAGACCTGCATTCTCTGGGAGGCTGACCATGTGTCTAATCCATCAAATTTCTCTGGGGGGCTGATCAGTTGCCTAATCCATTGGGCTGCTCTTCCTGTGCTGGGATGATTTTCTTTGAAAATGTAATAGCAGTCACAAAAGCAACGGATCTTCATCAATACAACTTTCTACCTACCCAAACCTACAGATCTAACATTTTTTCTTCTATAGAGTGCACTTAGATTGACAAACTATTTTCACAACATTTTATTCTTTTGAAAGCAGGAAACTTAATCTAATTCTACTCCTTATTTCTCCCTAAACTCAGATTTAACAGTTGAGTTCAGATGATTCTCTACCTAATCTACCATCTGTTGGGATTAAACTATCCAACAGACTTTCATTCTCTAAATTCCTAAAACAGAAATTGAAAAGCACTCAAGTTAGGATTGAACAGTCTAACTTGATGTTGGTCTATGGCATAAAAGACAAGCTGCACATAGACATTTATTTCACAAAAATTAAATCAAAACGGAAGGCTTAAGATCTGAAAATTTGGAAGCATTTCCTTCCTCTTTTCACAGCTTTGTTTTGACTCTTATTGAACTGTCTTTCCTTTCCGTCTGGTTCAGATTTTGAGCTAATTAGAACCAGATTTTTACATCTTTTTGACTCAGAAAAATAGAACAGATTTGAGTCATTCCTCTTTGCAACCTCAGGTTCAGATTTTGGTCATGTTTTAACCTTTAATTTCTATCCTCAACTACCTACTAACAAGCCAAGATCAGACAGTTTGGCATATCGAATTCACTATCCTATTAGCAGAAAATTTAAAGCTAATTAGTCAAGTTTAAACAGTTGACTAACTAGAAGTGTGTTTTTCAGGAGTGGCATTTGATCTTGCACACTTTCAGATTTATCTCTCTTTTTTTGGTATGGGGCTATACCTTGCTTGTTTTCAAAATCTGCCCTCTTTTCTTTCTTTTCTTTGTTTTTGTATTTTTGTTTTTTTTACAACTTTGAATGCAATGGCGGATGAAATATTCATAATGGAAAAGATAAAAAGGCTTTAAAACATAACATGGATCAAGAGAAGTAATGCTTAAGCATCCTGCCATTGACAGGACCCCCAAACAATTCCGCTCCATTCAACTCCTGCAAGAAAAATGCATTGTTACCAGCAGCTGAATGAATAGAGTAAGGGCCAAGCCATAGGTTGTCAAATTTTCCATACTTGCCTTTCTCTTCCTTCCTTGTGTCCCATTTTTAAAACTTTGTCCCCAATCTTGAAATTGCTAGCCTTTTTTCTTCTGTCAAAAAGCTTCTTAATGCTCTCTTGTTTCTGCAATGCTTTGTTATAAACTTCCTCCCTGGTTTGCTAAAGATGAATGGTCTGATTTATCCTTCTGATCATGTCATTATCTTCAGTCTGCAACTCTTGAATCAACTTCATCACTGATACACCAAGGCTGTTTGGAAAAATTGCATCAGTACCATACACTAGCTGAAAGGGTGACATACCAATGGATTTCTTCAAAGTCAATCTGTCAGCCCAAAGTGCATGAATCAACTTTGTGTGCCAAGACTTCTTGTTGTCCTCCAACAGCTTCTTGATTATGTTCACTAAGCTTTTGTTTGAGGATTCTGCAAGTCCGTTACCTTGAGGATAATAGGCCGTAGAATGCCCCAATGTTATCTGATATCTATGACAGAACTCAACCATCTTCTTTGATCCAAATGCCGCTGCATTATCAGTGATGATCTTGGTAGGACTGCCAAATCTGGAGAGAATATTAGTCTTCATAAATTTTATGATAACTGAATCATTGGCCTGCCTACAAGGAATGGCTTCTATCCACTTAGTGAAATAGTCTGTGGCAGTGAGAATCCATCTGTGCTGGGCAGAAGATGGTGGACGGATTTCTCCTATAAAGTCAAGTCCCCACTGTTGAAATGGGGCTTCAACAGTGATTGGATGCAGAGGGAGGGGTAGCAGTTTTCTTTTGCCTTCAAAAAGTTGAAACTTATGACAGGCTATGATCATCTTGTGTACATCATGGAAAAGAGTAGGCCAATAGAAACCAGCCCTCAAAATTTTGTTGGCTGTTGTCTTCCAGTACAAATGACCTCCACACTCTCCTTCATGGAACTGGTACTTAAATTTCTCTGCATCAAACTCAGGCAAACATTTAAGCAATAGACCACTTGCATTTTTCCAATACAGACATTTATCTATAATGCAATAGATTACAACTTTCAATTTTAGGAACCTTGCCTTTGTTTTTGTCAAACCAAGAGGTGTATTCAAATTAAGCAAAACATAAAGAATGTCAGAATACCAAGGGGAATTCATAAAATGGTTTTCAACAATGGGTGTTGAGATTTCCTCTTGATCATCTAAAGCATTAATCATATGAATATCGAGAACTTCACAATTTGATTCAGCCATTAATCTAGCTAGACCTTGGCCTTTGATGAGCTTAGTGGGTTTTATCTCTAAATCATATTCAAGAATAACAACAATCCACTTACCTCTCTTACCATCTGAGTCCTGTGTTAGAATGTCTTTAGCAACTGAATTTGAGACAAAGGCAATAATATGTGAATGAAGGATGTATACTCGGAAGTCTTTCAATGCTTTAACCAAAGCAAAAGCTTGCTTCTCCATGATGTTGTACTTCAAAGGGGCATCCCTCAATGCCTTGCTAAAGAATGCAATGGGCTGCTCTTGTCCTTGTGGGTTTTTCTGTAAAAGGACAACAGCTATGGTATGTTCTGATGCAAACGAGAAAATGTAAAAATCCTTTGAAAAATCAGGACTTATCAGAACCGGTGTTTTGGTTAACGCTTGTTTCACCAGTTCAAAGGATTGCTTTGCTTCCAAGGTCCATTTTACCCTTTGCTCCTTTTTCAACATGTTTGTGATATTCCTAAGGAGCTCAGCTAAATTTGGGATGAACCTTCTCAAAAAGTTGATCTTCCCAATGAAAGATTGCAACTCTTTGATGTTTCGAGGATGAGAGATTTGCAATATGGCCCCAATCCTCTTTGGATCTATCTTTATACCCTCTTCTGAAATAATGTGTCCAATAAGTTTACCTTCTTGGAGCCCAAATATCGTTTTCTTAGGGTTTAAAGATATCCCAAACCTTCTGCACTTCTCGAAAACCTTCCTCAAATGTTCTAAGTGTTCTTCATCTGTTTTTGAAAACACAGTGACATCATCAAGATAGATAATGATGAAGAAGCCCAATTCTTCCGAGAATGCTATGTCCATGTCTCTTTGGAAAGTTGCTCCAGCATTCATTAGACCAAAGGGCATTTTCACATACATGAAAGTGCCCCATGGTGTAATAAAGGCTGTCTTTAATTGATCAGCAGGGTAAACCAAGATCTGATTGTACCCTGAATAGCCATCCAACAAAGAAATTCTTCTAGACCCTACCAACCTTTGTAAAATATGATCCATCTTGGGTAGAGGGTAGTTGTCTTTTAATGAAGCTTTGTTTAAATTTCTAAAGTCTATACAAAGCCTTATTTCTCTAGTTTTCTTCCTAACAGACACCAGATTAGATACCCATTCAGAATATCTAATAGGGACAATAATACCAGCCTCATACATCTTTTTAATCTCCTTCTTAACCAAAGGCAACTGAAAAGGGTTTATTCTGCGCAGCTTCTGTTGAATGGTTTTTGGTTTTATTTAAGGGGAATTTTGTGTTATATTATTTCAGTGTCATAGGATTTAAGATCTTCGTAACTCCACGCAAAAACATCAGAAAACTCTTTAAACAACTCTATATATTTGAGTTTAATGTGAGCTGGTAAGGTTTTAGACAATTTAATCATCTTTGGTTTTTCCTCACTGCCTATATTGCACTCCTCCACTTCAGTCTCTATAGGTTCCAGTTTTGGTTTTTTGGCCACATCGTCAAAATCGAACAACTCTTATAAAGGGGCTAGACCTCTAGGCAAACTTTCATCTTTAGTATGAAGAGTTTCCAATTCCTCTGTTTCATTCATAAGTTTGCTAGACAATAGGTTAGTATTGACAGGCTCAGGAGACGGTTCTTCTTCACCAAGAAAGTTTTCTTCACTGCAGTCTGTTTCATACTCTGAGTCCGAACTGTTTAGTTCGAATTCATTTCTGAATTGCATGAAGTCTTCTATTTGTTTATCATTGTCAAACACCTGCCAATACTTCTTATTATCAGGAACTGCTGGTCTAAACTTTATCTCAGTTGTACAGTCTTTGGTTTCGAATGGCACTAAGCATGTCCTAGCTGCAAAGGCTAAATTGTGGGCTGCAATGTTTCTTTTCCTTGGGACAAAAACTACTTTGGACTCCTCGAATGTTTTTAAAAGGTCCATGGCATCATTCCGATAGGCTCTAAGTCTGGGATGATTTGCATTATACTCCCCATTGACTTGCCTAATGATCAATTCAGAATCTCCATATACATTGATTCTTCTGGCTCCCAACTTTTTCAAAAGATGTAAGCCCAAGAGAAGGGACTCATATTCTGCTATGTTATTGGAACACTAAAAGTTTAATTTGCATGAAATGCATTCTATGTGGTTGTTTTCAGTGTTAATAATCCAGACACCTGCACCAGCGTTAGTTCTAGTGCATGACCCATCAAAATACATACTCCAGAGAGGACTTTTCTCGGTTTTATCTTGGTTAGAGTCCTCTTCAACTATCGTGCTTAAGGGTTGCTGTGGAATCTCAGCACTGAGTTGAATTTGTTTTGGTTCCCCTAGATTTTCATTTATTTGAGGGATACGTTCTTGACTCTCAACGTTTAGAAGCAAGGGACACATGACTTGTAGTTCAAGACCCATATCTGGTCTGCTGTTGTTTAAAGGTTCAGCAAACTGTTTTGACAGTTCATTGGTATTCACCTCCTCCTCTCTATCGGCCATTAATTCTTTTAAAGTGACTTGTTCACTAAGTGTTTCATCATTAAACATGATAAAAGAATCGAGGCCTGTACTGATAGAATAGATAGGAGAGTTTTGTGGTCTGTCTTGACTTGTGATTGTGTATTGCATATGGGACTCCCTGTAAAGTCTTCTAGTTTTATTGAAAACAGGGATAGTCGCATAGGTCATGTCCATTTGCATAGTCCCTTGTAACTTAGCCTCCCAAGACCTTGAGAGTAACATCCCATACTTTGGGGGCACATCAGCCACAACAATATCCATGACTAAGCATTTGGCTGGAATTTGGGTTAAGTTTACACAGAGGTCCTTGATCAATCCTAAACATTTTACTCTGCTTGAGTCAAAAGAGTAAAGGTATTTGTAAGGTCTGGTGATTTCTAGACCCAAGCTCTCCATTACAGCCTTAGGCATCAGATTATGAGAAGCCCCTGAGTCATGCATAGCGTTGTGCAAAATCTTGTCATGAACGTTAAAACTTACATAAAAGGGAGGAACAGGTCCCTCTTGATATTTTCCTTCAATCTTTGGACCAAAAATAAGCTCTGGTTGGTCATCGTTAAGATTGACTGTGTCATTGTTGTCTTCTAAATTTAAAATCCTTCAAAATTTGGGTCCTATATACATGTTGGGCAGCTAACTCGGTGAGAGGAACATAAATTTTGATCTTTGAGATTTCCTGCTCCAGGATGAAAGGAATTTGGTTCTTTGAAAAACTTGTTTCAGCCTTATTAACTGCCATTTTATCAACAATGTCAGGTTGCTGTTTTGTTTTATTTACATTTGATAAAATTGTTTTCACAGGAGTACTAGCTGTAGTGTTAGTACTACTAATGTCTGCACTCTGTTTTTCATTTTCTTGAGTGCTTTTTCCTTTACCTTTATCAGAATTTTCAGCTACTGTTTTATCCTTTTGTTTGACTTTAGGCTTGGTTGCAGTGCTGTTTTGT
The DNA here is from genome assembly GCA_034641835.2 of Pinus albicaulis. Lineage (NCBI taxonomy): Eukaryota > Viridiplantae > Streptophyta > Pinopsida > Pinales > Pinaceae > Pinus > Pinus albicaulis. Next base: position 310,439,066 of record CM076582.1, on the reverse strand, counting down.
GAGGATTTGTCAGAGGTTTTGTTGTTGGGGTTTTTTTGACTAGATTTACTTCTGAGGTCATATTCTCTTGGAGGTTCAGTGATGGCATTTTCCATGTCTTGACAACAATTTTCATTATCATCTCTTTTGTCATCATAAGGTGTATAAAGACCTTGTTTTCTATCATAAAGAACCTCAAAGTCATCATCATCTACCCCAAATAGGTTAATATCATCTTCCTCTTTTATTTGATCTGTTTCCTCAACCTCACTCACATAGTTTTGATGAAAGGGAGGAGTGATCTGTTGATCATCTTCCCTAGGTCTGTTTGGAGGTTGGTTCCTTCTAGAATTTTGATTCTGGTTTTGGTTTCTGTTTTGAGGAGCACTTTGGTTTTGACTTGCTTGTGCTGTCTTAATTATGCTCATCTCTTTCATCATTTCTTCCATCATTCTTTCCATATTTGAATTGGAAGTGGAAGGTGTGGATTCCTCTCTAAAAGATACTCTCTTCTCAGCTTTCATCCTTGCTCTTTTCTCCATCAGGTTGACTTCTACAAAAAGAGCACCTCTTTGCATATCTTCAAGAGTTGCAAAGTCTCTCTCTCTCAGCTGATAAGTCATGTCAGAATCAAACCCTTCAGGAAACTTGTTTAAAGCTGAGCCTTGTGGAGGTTTTAGCTCTGGGGAAAGTGCATTATACACAGTATTGAATCTAGTGCAATAAGCTTGGACACTTTCCCCAGGGTTTCTATGAAGGTTCTTGTAATCAGAAAGGACTTGGAGAGGATTCTTTTTAACTTCCCATTTGTTTAAGAATGTTTGATGGAAGCCTTGGAGATCATTGATACTATGGGGGGCTAAGCCTTTAAACCATTTTCTTACTTCTCCCCCCAGGCTTTGAGAAAATAATCTATGTTTGATAGAATCATCATCAATTTCATTTCTGTCAAAATAATCATCCATCTTATCCACATGTTGTGATGCAGTTGTAGTATTGTTAGCATCGTATAATGGAATCTTGGACTGATAGTCCTGTGGAAGGTTGACTAATGGTGCAGGAAGGACTAAGGGAGCGTACCATGCAGCCATGGTAGGGGGTGGAGGTGGATTTACAAGAGGGATAGTGGGTTGGAGTGGAGTGGTTTGGACAACAGCAGATTGCTGAGCTGATCTTGGATGAGAGACACCTAGGTTGTAGAGGAAATGTAAATCAGGAGGTGTTGTTTCTCTATTACCAAGATGTTCACTAGTTTCAGGAGAAGAAAGTGAAGACTCAGAATCTAGCTGGATTATATCATCAAACGACCTAGTTCTGAATGGATTTACTAAGTCAGCTTGTGATTGTTGTAGAGCCGAGAGATGTTCAAGAACTGATTTAGCTCTCAAGGGTGGTCTGAAAATAGTTGATAATTTAATCTTAGAAGACTTCCTAAGGATACTTTCTGGTTTAGCAACTACTTCAGGTGGATCAGGGTCAGGATAGGCTCTAGCGTGAATCTTTCTAGGAGCCACTACGCTGTGTTTTTCAGACCCAAATAAACAAGACAAGTTCAACCAGATATGACAGTCTTTGAATGGTTAACTAATCTGTTTACCTAAATTTCAATCCTACAGTCCTCTAACTGAGTTTGAATGATATTATAATGATCCGGGTTCTTCCTAGTGGAGTCTTAAGGTCTGCTCAGGATTGTGGAGTCGCCAAGTGGAAGTTTTTAGCTCTTTTCAGAGGTAAAAGGTTTTATGTTCCACCACCATGCTTGTGAAATATCCCTTTTCAAGGATATCCCGGAACACAACAAACTCTAACTAGAGATTGACTGGGAGGGAATTTACCAGATATTTCACCTCTAAAAGAGGATGAGATCCGGAAGCTACCTAGCCCTTTCCAGACTCTGTCTAAGAGTATGGGGTAAAACACAATAAAAGGTAAGTGTCAATGTAGGAGTAAGTGTTTTACTACCAATCTGAAATATTTTTGGTTTTTTTTGAGTTATTTTTCAGTTGTGTGGTTTCTAAGACTATGCTAACTTAGCTATAGTTATGAGACAAAGACAGTCTACTCTTATGGCTAAGCTAGCTAATTTTTCAAGGTTTGATAAAGTCTTAAGAGAATCCTAGGGTTTACCTAGATTTTCACAGACTCAAAACAAGTTTCATCATGATTACCATTTGTTGGTAGTGCTTGAAAAGGCTGTTTTTTACTCACAATTTTTTCTTGAATTGAGGGTTCTCTGAGGTCTTAAAAGATATCAATAACACTCAGTTCCCTAGCAGAGTCGCCAGAAATGTTAGTGATCTGTAATTTATTAGCAAGATTGGCAGAGTCCAATTACAGAAAAAACATCGTTTCAACCAACTTTGGGATTCTAGGATCTAGCCCTCCTGAATCCGGAGAGGTGTCTCTCCAATGAGTGCAAAGATGGATTTGTCTTTGAGGTTTCGGGTAATGATATTAGGCTATTTATGAAGGCCAAGGGTTTGTTTGTTTTTTGGATGGTTGATCATGATTACTATTCAAGGTGGAATGTTCTAAGTGAAAAAAGTTTCAAAGGTGAGAAGTTGCAGGCAATCAGAGTAAGCTTTGGTCAAAAAGGTAGAAAATTGCAGGTTTTAGTCCATTGGGCTATGGAGTCATAATAGGGTTTAATTGGAACAGCAAGAGGCAAGAGTGGTCCATGGGGCAAGTCATCTATGTCTAAAGATCTCTTTGAAGATTGATTTATGGAATGGAATGATACAATAAGAAGGATAAATAACAAATGCAGAAAACAAGAGCAGCCCAGGATCTGGTAAGTACTTTGAAACTAGCCAGCCTTTGACATAGACTCAAGAAAAACACAAAAGTAAACTAAGATCTGGTAAGTACTTTGAAACTAGCCAGCCTTTGATACACTTTCAAATAGAAAACATCTTAAAACCAAGGGACACTTGAAGGAAACTTTTGGATTAGAAACTAGCGGACCGAGCTCACCACAAATCCTCTCCTAGCTCTTCTTTACTTGGTTACTTTCGAGACAGATACAAAGATGACAACAGAATGGCCTAAGATCTGGTAAGTACTTTGAAACTAGCCAGCTTTTGACACATTCAAAGGGAAACAATCAGATAGTCTGTGGGATCAAACTGGGACCAGGGCTCACCATATCTTCCTCAGTTCATCTTCACTAAACATATACTGAAAATAATCGTTAAGAATAACATTCAACTAAGACAATAAGACGAGGGAACGCCATCATTCCTATGCTTAAACTGGATTAAATCATTTCTAAATAACACAGATGAAGGAAAACATTCAGATAAAGATTTTCAGTCAGAGAATGTTACTGATGTACAGTAGGTCCTAGCTCTATGCATGCTGTTCTTTATAAGAGAACATGAAACACATCGAGAAATAGAAATAAAACAACAAGTTACAATGAGATAAACATCACCGTCAACATAGACCAGGATCCCACAAATCATCTTGTATTGATGCTCCAAACTAGTTACAGCTTTAAGTCCAGTGCTTTAGGTTAGCAACCATCTACACATCTCAGCCTAACCTATCTATCACCAGCAGAGCTACAAAAGCCAGTGAATACTATGTACAATCAGAAGTTTTTTGATCAAATGTATATCAAAGTTCTACAACCAACCCCTCACTCATCTTCTGTAGAAGTATTTATAGAAGGATGAGGAGGTGAGATCTGATAAAAGATTTCAATTTACAATTAATACAGGCTTAATGACTTCTTGGCCTTTGAGGGGCTCAATGAAGAAACTGTATAGGTGTTTCACCGCATTAATTGATTTACACTTATGAACAAAGCTTGATGAGGGCTTTGTTTACCTTTGAGGCTCTGTGTGATGCTAGGGTTACTCTGCAGATATATTTTGCATTAAATTTCATTGCAGAAGTAACTTTTCCGGCTGTGCTGAGGCGAAATCTGATCTTCTTCAATAACTTTGACCTCTATTTGAAAGGTTTGAGGCAACAGGTGGATTTGCGGTAGCTGGGAGAAATTGATTAACCTCATATGTGGCGGTGGAGGTTTCTTGTCTGATAATCCTTTGTGCTTTCTTCTTTAACTGTGTTTTAAATCGGGGGTTAAGCTCTTGATAACAGTCTTAGCCATAATCCCAGCAAAACTGTCTCTAATCCTCTGTTCTGATACATTTAGGTCTTCGGCACTGATACTCTTTGTCTGTGCCCGATTTACTGTATTCTTTGTTGTTGTGCAGGGTTGCACAGGGTTCATAAGGCGTCAATGGTTCATGAATCATTGATAAACGTGAACTTTTAGACTCCGCAAATGATTTCCTGTGGTAAATCGAAAGAAAAAAATCGTCACCCTCAGCCTCTGGATTTTCTTCAGTTAAAGTGGAAAATCACTTAAAACCCTGCAAAATACAAACAAAGTTATGAAATCCATGTGTTTATAGGTTGACTACTTCAAAGGACAAGTGGAATAAGCATGGTCGTTGGATGGCACCATCCAACGGTCGGGGTTAATTGAGAGAGATCGTGGAACAGGCGGAAGGAGATTTAATATGAGCCATCGATTGTGCAGAGATCGACGGTCGGAAACGGAGGTTTAAAAGTCAAACGGAGGAATCGGGGTGATAGAATATGGACCGTTGATTTGCAGATCAGATCGACGGCGGTGATTGATACAACACCGCGCCGGGACCCGGTTATCGCGTGGGCACTTTCATTAATCGTCGGGCATCTTCGGCGAGCGATCACCGTTGGATGGCCTGCCCCAGATCGGATGGTGGGCAGCGATATCGCTGGGCGTCCTGGTCCGATCGTTAATGTGCGATGGACGGCGGATGGACGACAGTTTTAAAGTAGTACACGGGACGCGTGGCGGCAAGTACATGGAATCGTTGGCCATCGGAAGAAAACAACTTTTGGCCCGAAGGCGGTGCGATGGATACCGCTGGTTTTGGGCAACCGGCTTTCGAGCGGTGGGGACCATGGGGAGATGAACTCCGCACCGTCGATCTGTGGATTTAGATTGACGGTGGGAATTAAATCGAAATTCGATCCGGCGGAAAAAGTTATAAAATGAATAAAAACCCAAAATTTATAATAAAACAAAGGTTTTATTATTTTCGAGCAGAATATATATTATGTGGCTAAGCGCCCGACTGCGGGGCCGAGGGCGCATGAGAGGATGATATGACCGGGGCTTTATATAAAAGGGCCAATCGCATCGGAGTTTTTCAAACAAGGCAAAAAGACTTGCGCGCTTTGGATTTTCTCCAATGCGATAAGCACCAAGAAGGTTAGGGCTAGGTGTTTATGGTGAGGGCACATGTGGGGAAGTGGTTAGGACTTAGCCCACGAGGGCTTAAGTCAAATACATATGAAAAAATGGGTTTTGAATGATTTTCAATGTTTTTCAAAGGAAATGAGGGTTCCGATAAGGCCAAGAGTGAGTCTTAAACCTTACAAAGGGGATTTTGATGAGGGAAAAGGCAGAAATGTGAAAATGAGGGATTTTTGTGGGAAACAAGGGGATAGATAGATGAGGTTAATTTGGGGAGAAAGGAAAGGAGAAAATGGTGTTTGTAGCAATATTTTGGCTTTAGACATCAGCAGGATTTTAGAGTTTTTCAAGATGTGAACAACAGTGAGGGTTGGACAGAGGCATGAGGCCTTCAAAAAGTCTTCAAGAGCCAACAGTTTTTAGTGAGAAAAAAAATGTTCCTTGAAGGCTGAAAAATAGATTTAGCCACCCTTTTCGGATAATCAAATTTTACAGGTGGCTAACAAGGGCATCCGTTCAGTTGACTACTGAAGAATCTCGGGCGTTGGAGCGTCCATCCAGTGGGAGCTGGAGAAGAATGCTTTTCTATATTCTAGGAAGTTGGAACTTTATTTTCAATTGGAGTTGAAAATAATTATTAGAAAAGGATTAGGTGGTTTTTGTCCTGGAGTGGGTTTCCACCTTAAAAACTGTGTGCATTTGTGTTCCTCTTGTTTGCTGCTATCATTGTACAAACACTGATAATAATTGAAGATTAAATAATGCTCTAATTGAAAGAAACACTGATTCACCCCCCCTCTCAGTATTTCCAACAGAATGATGGTTCCCAATATATTTCAGATTCCATGCTTCAAGAAGGCCTCTAGACAACATATAGTTGTCTCCATGGATATCCCTCTACTTCATGATGAGAGCCATTCGGATTTTTCACCAAAGGCTAGCTTATACACTTGGGAGGAGAAACTTGGAGACATATTGATGAGAAAGCATCTTGTTCATTGGAGAAACTTATCATATGGGGATGCTACAGGAGGAGGAGAGGAGGCTCTTCAGTTCTATCCTTGTAGTTGCTTGAGGACAAGCAACATTTGGGAGGGTAGCACTGTAATATTCCAAAATTAGCATGCAGCTAATTGGAATATTAATTTTTGGCCAGTTTACTTTTTGGAGATAAACATTCCCTAAAGTCATTTGAGCACATATTTACTGGACAATGTGGGGCCCAGGAGGGTGAAGTGGCAGCATGAAGGAAGAGGCAACATGGGCCCATGACAACGCAGTGAGAGAGGGACAACGTGGGCCAAGAGGGAAAGCACAGTTTGGTGGGGCCTGGATGAGAGCAAGGCTCTCAAAGAATAAAAAGGGGAAGAGGATCCTCATTATCGCATTCGATTACACATCTTCTGATTTGTGTATTCTGACATTGAGCACGCTTACAATGTTTAGTGAAGTATACAAGTGTTGTTCAGCACGCGGGTGTCTCCAAGAAGAGATCCCAACCTCAGCGTCAGGGGACTTCGAGTGCTTGCTCATGTGAGGAGATCCACCATTGTTTTCCAGAGTAGAGCTCACAACAACCTTCAGCGAGAAGCACGTAGTCACTAAAGCAGTGCAATCACCTTTAGGGATTACGCAGTCTTGGGAGGAGGTAACACCATGAGAGAGGGAAGATCAAGGATTTCAGCTCGGGAGTGTTGTGAAGGGATCGACCCTTCAAAAATCATCTTTTGTAGTAGAAGGAGGCCACCATTTGCAGTCTATCAATTCAGGGCCATCGTACTCACCTGGAGTGCGTGATTTTCCTTGGGAGGTCAAATTCCAAGGTCAGCCATTCCGAGATTCCTTCCTGGGTTTTTTTCAGGTTATTGTAGGAGAGCTTATATCCTGAGTTTCATATTTTTCTAAGCAGGGGAACAACCACAAACAACATCTCCATTCTTATAGCAACAACAACATCAAGGGTTACACAGTCATAGAGAGAGCAATCATTCTTTGAGGGATTCTGAGAGTATTTCCAGCTTGCCTAGAGCAAGCCAAGGTGCCATCATTCTAATCACCTTTGTACCCATTATTATCTTTCAGATTATAATAAAATGGCTCAACGTTTCTCCATATTTGCAGTGTTTTTATGATGTCTCTCTATTTGTTGTAGTTATGTGTATATGTTGCTTTATATTACTGTCTATTTCCTATTCAAAATATTACAGATATGGACTCTCTTTAGGTCAAAATTTTCTTTCGGGCTTGGGTAGGAAGGGCCACGAGAATAATATTATTGGTAATAATTATGAAGTCTTATCTCACTTGGAAAACTCTAAACATATTAGAAATATTAAGGAACCTATGGTTGATTTTGATAAATCCTCTGACATGTCTCGTCTTGAAGATACTATTGCAACTCATCGCCCCCCCACCTTGAGGTAAATGGATTGAATTAGGAAGATGAAATTTACTATTCCAAACTAGGGATTTTTACTCCTTAAGGTTGCCTCCCTTTCTTGATTCAAGAGCAATTGGTAGGAGATTTGATTGGAAAATGGATAAGGAAATAGCTGCAAGTAAACCGAATCAAAGAATGGGGAGGAATCCAAACAAAGATAAATGAGAAGAACTAGCAGATAAAGAGAATAATTTTGGCTCCCAAGCTACGATAGATGGGATGTATAATAGAGGTGTGAGAACCACATGGAACTAGAGTGGAGAGATTCCTCCTTTGGGAGGAAATACCAAAAGCATGAATAAATGATAATAATGATATCTGGGAATTCTAGGGGTCATGGAAGCTCTTGTAAACTTAACTCAATCAATTATCTGTTTAAATAAAATAATCCTAAGTTGTCCTACTCTAGGAGATGAAATTGGAGGATGATGAAGTTCTCTATAAGTGTAACAAAATGTGGCACAATAGCACAAGTTGAGCTATTAATCCTAGGGGTGTTTCAAGGGGACTGTGTGCCCATTGGAACATGACTCTCTTTCACTTAATAAATTTCAAGCTACTAAACATTGGGTTTTTCCCATCTCCCCAATGGGGAGTTTTTGAATGTGGATCACACACACACACACATGGACTCCTTGGAGATTCAAGATTTTGAATATGGGACAAAATGTATTTTTGTAGGGGACTTCAACACTGCCCTTCATCACAGAGAGAAAAAAGGGGTAAGCATTTTCAAGGATCAATGTAAGGAGAAAATGGCGGACCTTGTTTCTTCATTGGATTTGGTGGACATTAATTTGGACAAAGGAAAATACACATGGACAAACAAAATAATAGTATTGGAGCATGTTGTGGTTATACTAGATAGGTCCCTAGTCCATATTTATTTCCTTGAAAGCCACATTACTATTGGACCTCTATTTTGACATGTTTTTCATCATTATTTATCCATATTTTGCTTTATGATTGCCTATCTCTATATCCATTTCATAGTATTATCATCATCTATATTCATATTTTTGGGCTCATATACTAAACCGATAACCATAAGCATGTTAAGGTAAAATGTTAATTAATTCCTATATTTCCTTTGTTTTCAATGATTTAAGAAGGTTTTTCAATAAGTTCTTGCTAGTGGTGGTAATTGTCAAGAGTAGTTCTCGTGTCAACCGAAGACTTCCTGCTCACACAGTTTGATTCCTGCTACCTAAGTTAAGTTCTAGATCAAATGTTTAACAATTTTCATACTTCTAGGTGTCTTGGCACAAATTGAGCACATGGGTTTTGAAGATCGGGGGCCTAAGATGGTTGTATGTTGCTCCATTCATGCCCATGTAACTGCGATGTAGCATGAATTAAAAAAATATGGTCAAACTATTTCTTGTGTGCAGGAAGTTGAACACATATTTGGAGATCAAGATTGTAAATCTCTTTCCTATGCATTCCATGTCATAAGAGTGAGAAAAAATCATTTAGAAATTGTTTATGCTCTATTATAGTTCAATGTGATCTTTGGGATTTGATCATAACTGTCATGACCTTGTTATTTTTGTAAATATGTTCATAGAGATAAATATAGGTCGTTTATCCTAGAAATGGTTTTATCCATTGATTTGTCTATGTTTTGAAAAAGATATATATGTGCATCACTAACTGAAACAAGGAGAGGAGAGAGAGCTTGAACATAATATGATACTCTGAGTTATGAATAGAAATCCTATTATTATTACTCTATGGAATTGGTGCTAGTGTATTATTGAGCATCTCAGGTAGTCTGCTTCTAAGGAAGAAAGCCCCCCTTCTTAGGAAATAAGGATACATTCGTAAATAGTAGTTTTGTTAAGTTTTTCATTAACTATCCTATCTGATGTTTATGCATTTCACTTTCAATATTCCTTTTACGTTCATTAAATTGTACACTTCATCTTAGCTTATGTAAGTATATGTAAACGTAGTACACATAAGACAAACGATCTTAAAGGTCATGTTACATTGCCTCTACCTGAGTTCAAACCAAGCCCCGTCTACTGTTCATAATTTGAGAGGAAGTGATTGTTTCTTTAGATTGTTTATGTAAGTGTGATTTAATTTTATTTCAGTCAACTCAACTTTAATCTTTCACATATTGTGCCTATGCCTTATAAGATTATGAGCCTCAGGTTGATGATTAAATGTTTGGGATATATATATATAAATAATTTTTTTGGCATTGTTGTCGGGGAAGGTGCTAAAGGGATTAGAGCTTAGGTAGATAGGTCGCCTTTAAATTACACAACTTGGGGGAGGAGAAACAAGAAGGTGCAAATATGCCCTTACTTTAAAATTGTGGAAGGGGTTCTAGCCCGACGCATCCTCTTTAGTGGGTTTCACCAAGGCCTTGTTGTTCATATCATGCAAAGTTTTATGTTGGTTCGGTGTACCTTCTTTTAGAGAGCTGCATGGAAAGGGAAACATTTCTCATGTCAACATACAACTTGGTGACAATAAGGTCTCAATAGCATGAGTTGCGAGAATACATGCTTTGCTTCAGAATTTGCTTTTCATGGTGTGCACTATTTCATCTATTTTTTATTATTATTTTTTTTTCTAGTTTGTAAAGACCCCACAAATTTCAAGACAAGTATTAGAAAAATAAGCAGTATGACGTCAAGGAGGTTGAAGACAAGTTGGAAGGAGGATGTTACTTAAAGAAATCTTTCAAATCTTGGCAAAAAATGGAAAAAATTTATGCGATTCAAGAAGAACAAATTTTGACAGCCTTCAGAAATGTACCTGTCCTCTAGGAAGCTATAATAGAGAAAAATTTCGATGGCCAGTATAAAGAAGAAGATATAGAAGAGACCAAGTAGCCAAGGAATACATTCGATGAATAATTTGAGCAACTTCCACTGTGTACATCACCAGATCTTGTATTTAGTCAAGAGATTGACCATCAAGTGAATATGGCAAAGAAAGATGTACAAATCAGGGATGATGAAGAAGAGGAACAAGAGAGTTATGAATATATTGAAAGATGGCTCTAAATAGTCATCAGACCAAAGCAACACCTTGTCCTTCAACATTTATTTGCACCAATCAAGATGATCAACTGGTTCTTCATATTCAGGTATATATTAAAGCCTATATTTCAAATCTGGATATAAGTTCATTTGTAATCTTGTTTCTTACATGGTTTTAGTGGAAATATACCTATAATTGAGAAATTTTTTCTTTTTTTCAAGTAGGGTCGAATAATGTACTAGTGAGTAAATGAATAAGCTTAGTTGTGCAAATATTCTAGTACAACTTAGTAAGAATCTAGTTGGAAACTAAGAAATTGGCTAGATCCCAAATAAGCACGTCTCTCTAGTCCAACAAAACAAAATTTGGTTATATAATCCTATACAATGATAAGGAGTTTGAATGCTTCCTTCCATGTTCGACTTCGACATACTAATCACATGGGAAAAAAATTTCACAAGAAGGAATGGGGAAACATAGTAACTCTATGGAAACATAGTAAATGTAAGGAAAACGATCTTAAATATCATGTTACATTTCCTTTACCTGAGTTTAGACCAAGCCCCATCTATTGTTTAGAATTTGAGAGGAAGTGATTGTTTCTTTAAAGTGTTTAAGTACACATGATTCAATTTTATTTTATTAATATTAGCTTTAATCTTGTACATATTATGCATGTGCCTTATAAGCTTATGAGCCCTGAGTTGATGATTAAATGTCTAGGATTTATACATATAAATAACCCAAAATTTAATTTATCTTCTCAAATTATTTCCTAGTTTGGATATGATCATTGCGCCATTACCCTCTCATTTGAATATTCAATGGATTTTGGCCCCATCCCATTTTCATTCAATCCACTTTGGTTACATTATCCTACCTTTTTTGAATTAGTTTTCTATACCTAGAGTAAGTGAATGATTGGCTCCTAGATTCAAATTGGGAATAGAAGTTCAAAGGCACTAAGATCACAATAAAGAGAGTGGGCGTAAGATTATTATTAGTGTCCTAATAAGGATAATATTTCTTTAAATTTTTTTTTGGTGGAAATCTAAAATCAATTGGAGTTGGATCAAGTTACTTCTACACCGCTTCTTGAGGAAAAATGACACCTTCATTACTATTATTTAGCGCTGAGGATATTAGAAGCAAAACAAAGGCTTAAGTCTAGAAGTTTGTGGTTGCAAGTTGGAGATATAAATTGTAAATGCTTCCATAAACAAGCCAAAATTAGATTGTGGTGTAATAATGTCAAGGAAATTACAACAAGTTAAGGTGAGACAATTAACTTATTTGAAAAAAAAAAAAAAGTGATGTACAAACATTATGGTGATCTATATTCTAAATATGGGAGGATAAATAGAAGGACCATAGACACCATGTTAGAACATATTTTGAACTTCATTATTCAAGAAGATAACACAATATTGGCAAAAGTCATCTCAAGAGAGGAAGTCTTGGAAGTAATTAGTCATCTTGAATCAAGTAAAGCACTCAACCCAGATGGATTCACCATGCATTTTTACAAGAATTTCTAGCATATTATCAAGTTCTATCTTTGAATAATGCTAAACTATGTCCATTGGTCTTCACACATAGAAGGAGGAGCCAATTTGACCTTCTTAGTGGTGGTCCAAAAAGAGGTAAATCCATCATCTTGTGCTAGATTCAGTATGAATTCATTGTGTAATGTGTTAAAATCATTGAAAATAGACTGGAAAGTTTTCTCCCTTTATGGGAAAGCTACAAATAGTGGATAATATTATTTTAGTATAGGAATCCATCCACTCAAGAAGATACAAGATGAAAAGGGGATGATAATAAAAATAAAGATGGCTAGTGCCTTTGACTAAGTTCAACATAGATTTCTTTTTGAAGTGATTCAAAATTTGGATTCAACTCTTATTTCATAGATTAGATATAAGCTTGCAACAATAATCCTTAGGTGGATCCTCTAGTCAATGGGAGATACAAAGGTATTTTAAGAATATGTAGAGGATTATGGTAGGGATGTCTCTTATCAACTTTTCTATATATCATCATGGTTGATTCTCTTTGTAGGAAACTGGAACACGAAGATGAATTATAAATTTACCTAGAGTTTGAATTGTTAGAGGAGTTAAAACTACCAGTCATTTGCAAATTACATATGATACCCTCTTGATTGGTGGGATATCCTCAATCATGGCCTCCAATTTCAAAGAAGTTTTTACTGTTTCATTAGTTCCTTAGGGGGTTTGATTAATTGGGTTAAATTTTTTGTTGTACTAAAACACTAACAAATGTATGACAATTGGTAGCTCTAGAATCCCAATTCCAAATTTAAGAGGGTTGGAGCTCCTTCAAATATTTAGGCACTCCTCTCCATTTTCACTTTTTTTGTTGTTGTCATTGTGGTAGCATATTCTATTGAAGATGAAATTTAAGTTCAATTGATGGGGAGAGTAGAGGTTATATATAATTGGACATCTTATGTTTATAAATTATATACAATCCATTCCCCCTGTTTCAATTCTTTGCTCTCTTATCCCTCATGGTCATGTGGCTCTCCATTTCCCAAGAGCTCATGACATTTCTTTAATAGGGAGGAAAGTCCAACACGAAAATATTCCATTTAATCAATTGGGTAATAGTGCATTCCCCAAAGGCACATTGGAGTCAAATATCCCACACTAATGACTATTTCCTTAGGGAAAATATGTTGTGGAGGATTTTTTCTAATCTTATGACTAGTGGAAAAATCCCATCCATAAAAAAGTACCTTGAAGTAGCGTAAATTCCATGGCTTGATTAGGTTTCAGTGGTTCGAGTAGGTTCACAAGTCTAGAAGCTTATTAGTGCTTTACTACCTCTAATTCAATCACACTTAACGTGAATATCAAGACCTCCTCCCCTTCACGACCAAGACCTCCTCCCCTTCAAACAATGTTTGTATTTACATGGGAAATATTCTCTCTTTGATATTTCCTCTTGGTCAAGGTATAAAAGTGGTTAACAAGGCAAAAATTTTGGGGTAGTCCCTTCTCACTTATCAATCCATCTCAAATCAATAATTAAGCACTTGAAAGGAAACACTCATTGACATTTGACAGAATATGACACTTGACAATAGGGAATATTTAATTGTGCAGTGAAAAATGGATATGATTGGGCCAAGATATGGCACTTGGAAGGTCTTCCTAAGGTAAACATCTTTTCTTAGAATTTGGTGTAGGGGAAGCTTCTGACAACATAAGATTTGAGCAAACGACAAATTCATTGTCCATAAAGGTGTGTCACATGTCTTTTTCACTAAAAATCCTCAATGAATCTCTTTTTAGAGTGTGAATATAACCAGGGAGTTTGGTATTTTGTGCTCCAAGGGATTATTTCTTGAGTTCGTAGGCATACTTCATGGGCTTACATGTTTGACTATTAGCATCATTTCTATTTGGGATCCATTCAAGGGAAATTCTACTTATTGGCCAGTTGTGCCCAAGTATGTGTGTTGGAAGTTATGGTTAGCTCACAATCGAGCTCTATTTCAAAACTATAGAGTGCCCCTGATATGGTCGCTATGAAAGCAAAATATATTTTGTCTAAGCATTTTGACTCTCATTGCCTCAAGTTCTTTGCTGCACAAATATTGGATAAGTTGGAAAAAACTTGGAATTCATAATTTAGTCTACATTCTCCTCCTCCTAGTCCTTCTAGCACAAGATCTTGCTATAAACTTCAAATCACTCCTTCCAAATTTAGCTAACGAATGAAAGGTCAAACACTCATGTTGTTTGTTTTGATGGAGCATCAAAATGCAACCTAGGGGTGGCAGTTGCAGGAGGGGTTCTCACTAGCTTGAGAGGAACAATGATGTTTTCATACACTTGGAATCTTGGTTTGGCCTCCAATAATTAGGCAAAAACATACACTTCCATTTAAAGGATCAACTTAGATGTCACCTTAAGTATTCAAATATTGATCATAACAGAAGGCTCAATGAACACAATTAGGCATGTTCATGAAGGAACCTATCCTCTAGACTGCAATTTTTTTTCAATATTTTGTCTCATTTGTGGTGTTCTACATTCTATTCCCACTACAAACTATTTCCATGTTTTACGTGGTAAAAATACGCACATAGACTTCTTCCCTAATCAACCCATATAAGGGAAAGAGGGTGATAGTTTAATTAATTCCAATCTCTACCATCAAACTATACCTTTATGCCTACCACATCGAATTAGGTGCAATAAATACATTACAATTGGATATAATCTAGGCTAATCATTCATGTGGCTTAACACATGCCAACTCCCTTCATAAGAAGTGTGGATTTAATTGATCAAATTTTAGTGGGATAGTATTTTTTGTAAGTGATTGCTTTGTGATGTACTATCGTTAGGAAGCAATGAGGGTAGAAAAGGCGATGGGAGCAATTGGGTTGGGGTGTCATCATCTTCTAGTCATCATGAAGTATTTTGGACAACTATTCCATTAATTGTCATTCATGGGATGCCTATGCATGGTGCTTCTCATACATAATGTATTGAGGCCTTCCTTTACCATTTGTTCGCCTTAGCATCTCGTTTATGGCTTATCATGCAATTGTAGAAATGGGAGGGTCTCTCCAATAACAAGAAGAAATAATTGAAGAATTACAAGACACAATGCAACATCTTCAAGTGCAAAGTGATAGCCTAGGAGATCACATTGCAACAACCATGGACATTTTGATAAAACAACGACAAATCCTTGATAGGGTAGATGTTGAAAACAAGCTTTGCCATCATCAATTGGAATCGATCTTGCATGGAGGGAAAGTAGCATCCAAGAATCCAAACCCCTTGATCATCTTCATGATTGGGAATTAAATGCACCCAACCACCCAACTTCCAAATTTGAACATGCAAGCACAAATGGTGATTCAAAGGTTGCTCCCATGGCAAGTGAAGACATTAAACTAGGTCGATTTGCATGCATTTCAAAGTCTTTAATATCTTAGGTTTATATTACCCAATATATATATTTAAGGACTTTCATGAAACCTTATTTATCTTTCTAATAGTTTTGGAGGACTTCAATATAACACTACATACTCTGGATTACTGAGAATCTTTCAATTTATTTTTCCAATCGAACTCAATTGCATGACATGATCACATATTTTTTTATTAATATAAATCCTATAATTATTAGTAAAAAATGAAAAAAAGAAACATATTTACTTTTCACTTAAATATATAAGTATTTACTTATAAATCAAACTAGTACCAAACTAAAATTATAAAACAAACCAATGAATTCTTTACCATTATTAAAAACAATAAGTTAAAATTAATCTCGATAACTATTAAAATCCAACAAAAACCACCATCATTGTTGTAATAAAATTAAATTTCTTATATAACAAAATCTATTCCAAATTCTAAAAAATAATTAATGTTAATTTTTCACAAGTCACTCCCCAAAATGCTATATAATATACTATATACTTAAAAATCAAGTTCACACGTATACAATTTTATTCATAATTGTTGAAGTGGTTAAATGCTAGACCTAGTCTTTGGGATTAGGAAATTCTTGATAAATATTATAAATAAAGAAAGTTGGGAAAGGAAAATACATTGGGAGATGAAATTTAATAGTCTCTATATATTTATATCCTCTATTAATGCAAATCAACAAATTCATTCAATGAGTTACTCCTAGCCTGACAATGGATTAGAGCCAACCCTGTTTTAGCTTCCTTCTTCATTGCAACTCCTGCTAATTTCCTGCCATATTCCTGTCCCTCAGCATTCTATTTTTTCTGCTCATTCTCCACGACGGACTGAACACTGCCATGAGTATTAATCCGTGAAGGATGTATGTGGATGCTGTTTGCATTGAATATGTTAGTGTGGACTGACTCTGCTACATAACCGTGGTGTGTACGACTTTTGGTTCTATGTTTCAGACTGGTGCATCGAACCATTGTTCGCATGATGTGTTGTGCGTTGGAATTCCTTGGTGGTACTGTTGTGCGTTGGTATGCATTCTGTGTTGTCTGTATTCAAATGATGCTGCAGTTTGGTAAATACCTTTTGTAAATGGCTGATATCCATTAAGAACATGTAAGTTGAAGTTTTTGATGGTTGATGGAATGGTGTCTGGTGAATGCATTGATTTTTTTGAAAGCCGTGTATATATGTGATGGCACATACAATTTTTATAAGGGTTGAATTGTTGGTTCATTTTAAAAGGACATGATGGGTCAAACATGATCCCATAGTGCTTCCATGGGTCATATAGTGTTAAAACGTGGTGTGTAACTTAAAAAAAAATCATAAAGCTTATGGTATATAGTGAATGGCACAATTTGAATAACACTTTTAAAGACTACATATGGAATATAAATAGATATGGATGATGTATGAATGAAGTTTATTATGAAATGGAAAGTGCATATGTTGCTGAGTGGTAATATGTTATATATGAGTGTTGGTTTCCTTTGAAAGGCCATAGAATGAAAGTGAATTTGATATTTTTGATGATGTAGGTGTATAAAAAGCAACAGAGACATTAATTTGTTTTTGCAATTATTTTGAGGCAATATTAAATTTTATGATGCATTTAGTCATCTCCATAGTGTAAGTAGTTTTTACTGGAAAAGAGAACTATATTGAGTGGTCCAGGAAGATAAAGCATACATTAATTTTTAATGAGTTGTGGAAAGGGGTTTGTGAAGGAGGAGTCACTGACACCTGAAAATCCCAATTCATATAAGGAGTTTTCCATTTGGGAAAACAAGAACAACAAGGCCTATGCCTTGATTGCAACATATGTAAATGAAGAGGTGAGTCATCATATTTCTCCATTTTCAATTTCCTTTGAAGCCTTAAAGAAGTTGAAGGAATTATATGACTCACAATATGAACTTGAATTTGTTCAATTGATGATTAAGTTTTTCAAACTTGAGTTGAAAAATAATGACGCTCTTACCTTAGCAATGAAAAATAAGATCCATTATGCATGACATAAAATCCACTGGTTTTGAAATAGATATTCCTCTCATAGCTCATGTCAAGGCACTATATCCCACTTATTCATATTATCTTGAGTCATTACAAGCAAGTGGAAAACTTAAGGAGATTTCCTTTGAATCCCTTGAGAAGAAGTTCGTTAAAAGAGAGAAGGCTTTTGGGAAGAAGACAATTCCTCAGTCTTCTGAAGAATTTGTGTGCCTTGCACAAAATGAGAAGAATCATGCACACGATTATTCTATAGGAAGAGGTGGCCAAAGAGGAAGAGGAAGGAAGAATTTTAGAGGCAGGGGGGTAGACATTTCCAAGGAGACAGGTCTGATATTCATTGTATATGACGCAATAGAGATGGACATGATGCTTCCACATGTAAGCTGCCATGCGACAAAATCTAGCAGAAAATAAATGAAGAAAAAGGTAAAACACCTGGTAAAGGGAAAGGTAAAGCACCCTAGTCTGCTCATTATGTTGTGGCACATTGCAGCATTGAAATAACTGAAGACTTATTCAATGTGTCAATTACTTCATGGAAATATGCTTGGTTTCTTGATTCAAGAGAAACTTGCCACACGACTTTCAGAAAATATTCTTTGAATAATTCACTGAAAATGTTGATGGAGCAGTCTAATTTGCAAACAAGTCAAAAATTGAGCCATCAAGGCTTGGCACCATTAGGCTCAAACTGCCTAGTCTTCTATAATTTCTTCTACATGATGTTCTATACCTCTCGGAGTTGAGGGGAAACTTGTTGTCTTTCATCCACATCTTCTAGCAAGGACACTCCATTCATATATTTGATGGCAAGGTTGAGGTCATAAAAGCATTAGATCACCCACTTTTCATGATTGGGATAGAAGAAGAAAGACTTGTGAAGCTGCAAGGAACCTCTGCTCGTGCACATAACTTTTCATACAGTTCTCACTATGATGAAGGTACACTTCCATAAAGTCTTTTATGGCATGCTAGATTTGTACATATAAACTATGACAACCTTCATTTTGTATAAATTATACAACATGAATGTATATCTTGGATTCACCAGATCTAACAATGTACTAAAGTTAAATATTGAATCGATTCTACAAATCTTTTGCGGAATTAAAAACACAATCACTAATCACATGGACATAAAGAAAGATCAATCACACACAACACAGATAATTTCTTGGGGAAAGCTTACATCTAAAAACCCCACTATCTTCTATTGTATATCAAGCATGGATCATGAAACAATTACATACAAAAATCTTCTCACAAGAGCCCTCCATTACTCAGCTAATTGTCTCACACTGTCATATGCAAAGCTAACCAGCACATAGCCAATTCTCAGCCTCTAGACAATCTGCCTTGCTTGCGCAATCCTTGATGGTGTGGATCCCTAAAAGATAGGAATTATTACATGCCTTGACTGTGCAAGTATCATGGGCACTCAAATGGGTGTTTGGTTGCATGTGTGCAACCCAATAATCCTACAACTGATAGTCAACTTCCATTTCACCTAGAACTCAATTGGGTCTCCACTGGATCTGACATGCATGCGGCTACTAATAGCAAATCCTTAGTTGCATGTGAGATCACTGATTGTGAATTAAATAATATTTAATTCACTTTATCTCTCACTAGTGTATCTAACAGTTACAACTAGCACAACTAAGTTTAACTCTCTTAACTGCGTTAAACTGATTATAACCTGCATTAACTAATGAACCACTGCATTTCGAAATCTATTACAACTATAATTACTCTGCATGCCTCACCAACTACCTCTAACTCGAAATGCACTAGCTAACTGGATTTATCACTTTTAGTTAACTGATTCAATTCAACATTGAGAACATATTACAGTTTAATGTCCATATTAATTAAGGGATAACTAAAATAGACATACACCCAAAAATAGCACTGTGGGCCCCACCCTAGTATGGGTGCTTAATGCAACTAGGCATGGGTGTTGAATTTTTCTTATTAAATCTCAACACTCCCTCTCAACAAGAAAGGGATTATCCTTCACCCCGGTCCTGTCTCTATGGTATTCAATTTTTCTCCTGGTGAGTGCCTTCGTCAGAATATATGCATCCCGATCTTCCGTGGGAATGCACTGAAGCAAAATTATCCTTCTCTGCACACAATATCTGAGATGGTGGTATCAAATATCTATATGCTTGGACCTATCATGAAACACATGATTAATCGAGAATTTAATGCAACTCTGATTATCACAATGAATCCCTGTCAGATCCATCTAAGTACCAAAAAAACCAACCAAGATCTTTCTCATCTAGATAGCCTCACATGCAGCTTGACTTGCTGCCATGTATTCCGCTTCCGCTAAACTGAGTGCCACGGATCGTTGCTTCCCAATGTACCAGAAACTATTGTTGATCCAATGCCAGATATCCCTCCTGATGTGCCCTTTCTGTCCGATGGACTGCCAACCCAATCTGCATCCGTGAAGCCATGCAACTTCACTCTCTATGTCCGTCTGTACCATAAACCATACTTTGATGTTCCCCTCAGATATCTCAGGACATGCTTCCCCGCCTTCCAAAAGAGCTTGGTAGGCTTAACCATAGCTTGAATCAACTGGTTAATTGCGTAGCATATGTCCAGTCTTGTGTTCACCAAATACATTAGCAAACCCACTAACTGATTATAGACAGTAGCATCCATTACCTCTCTAGAAGTAGCATCCTCTTTCCTCTAATTTCTTGGAAGAGGAGTATCCATGGGTTTGCAGCTCTCCATGTTAAACTTACCCAGTATCTCCTTTGCATACTTGCCTTGAGACACAAAAAGTTCACCATCCCGCTGCCATATTTCCAATCCAAGGAAATAATGAAAGAGTCCCATGTCCTTCATTTCAAACTCCCTTGCAAGATCCTCCTTGCATGAGTGTATCAACTACTTATCACCAGTCAAAATTAGATCATCAACATATAGAAAAATAATCAATAGCTTACCCTCAACCAAAATCTGGTACATGTTTACATCTGCTTCACTTTTGGTGAAGCCCAGTCTGGTGAAATAGCTGCTATCCGAGTGTACCAAGCATAGTGTACTTTATTCAGCCCATACAATGCTCTTTTGAGTCTGCATACATGCAACTCATTATTGAAGATCTCGAAACCTTCAGGTTGCTCTATGTACACCTCTTCCTCAATGATCCCATTGAGAAACACAGTTTTCACATCCATATGATGAATGTGCCAGCCCATCTGTGCTGAGAGTGCATGGATGGATCTTATGGAAGAGTACCTCGTAGCAGGTGCAAAAGTATCATCATAATCTATCCCCTCGATCTGTGAGAATCTTCGGGCCACAAATATGGCCTTGTATTTCTCCACACTCCCATCAACAGCTTGCTTTACCTTGTAGATCCATCTCGATCCAACCACTGATTTGTCGACCGGTCTTGGGACTATCTCCCATGCACTGTTCTTGACAATGGATTCATCTCCTTAACCATTGCATCAACCCAAGTTGGATGTTGCACTACTTCCTGAAAGGAAGATGGTTCAGTCAAAATACATTTGCTCATACGAGCCATGTATCTAGTAAATCAGTAAGGAGACTGTCTCTGTTTGTGCTGTGAAGTAGGGGCTCCTACATTCTCCGAACATCAAGTCTCAATCTATCAGCTTCCGTGGTGTGCCTTCTGCCATTTCTGATGGATGGCTCTGCATGAGTGTTTTACTCCACTCCATGAACCTCCTCATGTGGCTAATCCACATCTTAAGACTCATCTTTGGGAACCAACAGTTCCTCCTCTCCATGCAAGTCCAACTCCCTCTCAAGGGACAACTGCATGAATGTCTCCTCATCAAATTTTAGATCCTGTCGCACAACAGTCATTCTGTTGTTTGGCAAATAGACACGATAATTTTGGGGTGTTTCAGTGTACCCCACAAAAATCCCAACCTCGGTTGTTGGTTCCAGCTTCTTCCTAGCATCCTTGGTCACATGCACATAAACAGATGAGCTAAAAATCTTAAAGTGTGAAACATTAAGTTTCTTACCAGTGAAAGCCTCTTCAGATGAACTCATGCCAAGTACTCTATGAGGACAACAGTTTTGTACATGTACAACTGTGTTTCATGCTTCCGCCCACAGATGCATCAATAGGCCTTGATCATGCAACATCGCTCATGCTGTACCCATAATAGTTTTGTTCTTCCTCTCCATGACCCCATTCTGCTGTGGGTTATGAGGTGCTATGAGTTCTCTTCGGATTCCTTCTTTGCTGCAGAAGTTCTTGAATTCGTTATTCTCCACCATTATCACTCCTAAGAGCCTTCACTTGCTTCTCTGACTCTTTCTCCACCAGTGCCTTAAACTCATAGAACTTATAGAAAAAACAATATTTCTTCTGCATGAAGATGATCCAGCAATTACGAGAAAATTCATCAACAAATATTGCATAGTAATTATGTTTTCCTGTTGAAGCAACTGAGAAAGGACCACACACATCTGTGTGACTCTCTCAAGGATCCCCAAAGCTCATTTTTCCTTCTCATGAAAGGTGGCCTTTACATATTTTCCCATAGTACATCCCTTGCATGTGTTTGACTGTGCAAGTGTACCCCTGGGAAGACCAGTAGAAATATTTTGCATGACTTTCAAGGCTCCATGGTGAAGATGGCCGAATCACCTATGCCATAATTCACCCTCATCCCAACTCACCACTTGATCTGCCTTGCCCATCATTACTGCGCAGCCATCTACCTCTAGCTTGTAGAGATTCTTAACTCGAATCCTTATCCTCTTGGCTTGTCCCATTGTTTTATGTCGCATGAAAGCTTTTCCATCACTAAAAACAACATCATAGCCTCTATCCTCCAACATTGTGACTGAGACCAAATTTTTCTTCAGACCTGGTACATGCATTACATATTTTAATTTAAATGGTTTACCTGACTCCCTATGAAAGGTAATGGTACCAATCCCGGTAACACTGTACCTTTCGTCATCGCCCATTTCAATATGAATATGGAGATCTTTCTCCTCCAAGTCACTAAAAAGTTCCTTATCTCGCGTCATGTGAAAGGAAGCACCACTATATCCATGCCACACAGATCCAAATGCATTGGACACCATGCATGCGATCAACGAGAAGTCAAGCTCAAATTGTGAGGCAAGGGCCTCACCAGCTATAGATCCTCCAACCTTCTTGTTCTTCTTCTTTTATGGAAATTTAGTAGCAAAATGCCCATGCTCGTGACAGTGAAAACGCTTCACCTTGGACATGTGTTACTTCTTGCTATTCTTGGAATCAGATGTAGAATGGAATTTCTTCCCCTTCCCCTTCCTCACCTTGGCAGCTAAAGCACAATCCTCTTCATCCTCATTCTTAGATTAAGATCCATCTCTGGTGTTCTGTCTGAACTCCTCCTGCACCAAATCCGACCACAGTCATTCCTAATCTGGCAATTTTTCCTTTCAATTAACAGAGTCTTGATAACTTTGCCAACTCTTGGGAAGTCCTAAGAGAGCCAAGCTCACCAAATCATCATCAAAAATTGTTATTCCAACGCTCCCCAGTTCATCCCGACTTTGGAAAAACTTTGTTAGATATTTTGGAATGGCGTCGCCCTTTTCCATCTTGATCTTCCCGAGTTTATCTTTGAGTGCCAATTTCCTATGGTCGCTGCTGCTTTGGAATAGATCTGTCAAAGCCTTCCACATTGCATATGGTGCGGATTTCCCATGGAGGCTTGATACAATGTGGTCTCATAGTCCCTCCAAAATGATCCTCCTCGCCTTTGCCACTTTCTTTTGCCATGCATCAAGGTTTACAACGTCTGTCACAACGAGTTAGGAACATCATTGTCAATGTATTCCTTTAAGCCATTGTCTTCGAGTAGTGCTTCCATCCTATCCTTCCAAGAAATATAGTTCGAGCTGCCCTCGAGTGCATACTCTAACCTCAAGCCATTGAAATCCATTTCGATCTTGGATCAGCTGTAGCACCACGAAAGTGTTTTTGCAAACTCGAATTCTATCCAGTCACAAACTCAGCTCCTGTTTCACTTCTGCAATTTCCTGTGCTTTGATACCATGTAGAAATTATACAACATGCATGTATATCTTGGATTCACCTGATCTAACAATGTAATAAAGTTAAATATTGAATCGCTTCTACAAATATTTGCGGAATTAAAAACACAATCGCTAATCACATGAACATGAAGAAATATCAATCACACACAACACATATAATTTTTTGGGGAAAGCTTACAACTAAAAACCCCACTATCTTATATTGTATATTAAGCATGGATCATGAAACAATTACATACAAAACTCTTCTCACAAGAGCCCTCCGGTACTCAGCTAATTGTCTCACACTGTCATATGAAAAAATGACCAACACATAGCCAATTCTCAGTCTGCGGAAAGCTTGCCTTGCTTACGCAATCCCTGATGGTGTAGATCCCTAAAAGATAGGAACTATTGCCTGCCTTGACTGCGCAAGTATCATGGACACTCCAATGAGTGTTTGGTTGCATGTGTGCAACCCAATAATCCTGCAATTGATAGTCAGCTTCCCTTTCACCTAGAACTCAACTGGGTCTCCACTGGATCTGACATGCATGTGGCTAATAATAGTAAATCCTCAGTTGCATGTGAGATCACTGATTGTGAATTAAATAATATTTAATTCACTTGATCTCTGACTAGTGTATCTAATAGTTACAACTAGCACAACTGAGTTTAACTCACTTAACTGAGTTAAATTTATTACAACCTACATTAACTAATGCACCACTGCACTTCGAACTCAGTTACAACTAGAATTACTCTTCATGCCTCACCAAATACCTCTAACTCTAACTCGAAATCCACTAGCTAACTGAATTTATCACTTTCAATTAACTAATTCAAGTCAACATTGAGAATATATTACAGTTTAATGTCCATCTTAATTAAGGGATAACCAAAATAGACATGCACCCAAAAATAGCACTGTGGGCCCCACCCTAGTCTGGGTGCTTAATGAACTAGGTGTGGGTGCTGAAATTTTCTTGTTGAATCTCAACACATTTTTTGAATAAAAATGGTGTTACTAATTTGCAAACTATTCCTAAGAAACTTAAGCAATGTGATGCTTGTATCTTAGGAAAGCACAACAAACAACCTTTCATGATTCTCATTCCAAAGTAGATAGAAAACTTGAAATCATTCATTCTGATTTGTGTGGCCCAATGCATGTTCCTTCTACAAATGGTGATAAATCTATGATGACATTTATTGATGGCTACACCAGAATGTGTTGGGTTTATTTATTGAAGAAAAAATATGAAGAATTTGAAACATTTAAAAACTTTCATGCATGGATTGAAAATGATGCACAATCTCATATTGGCTCTATTCATTTTGATAATGGAAAAGAATACACTTCAAATGAATTTAAAACTATCTTCACTAGCATGGGATCAAACATCAAACAATCGTGCGTTATAATTCCCAATAGAATGAAGTAGTTTAAAGAATGAACAAGATAATCTTAAATATGGTACGTTCCATGATGTTTTTCAAGAATGTTAAATTGATGTTTTGGGTTGACACAGTTCTATGTGCTGTGTATATAAAGAATAGGTGTCGATATAATGCTATAAAAAATAATACTCCCTATGAAATGTGGTATGGCCACATTCCTTCGATGACACATCTCAAGGTTTTTGACTCCACATGTTATGCCTAGATACCTAAGGAACAAAGAAGAAAAATTGGTGCAAGGAGTCACAAATATATCTTCTTGGGGTACTCAAATACCTCCAAATCATACCGTCTCTATGATGAAGCACGAATAAGAAGTTTATAATATCTAGAGATGTGATCTTTCTTGAATGTTCCAAGACTGACAATGTTTGTTGAGTGGAAACTTGATCGCTTCGATAGATTCAGACATGCAAAGTATTTTCAAGAGTTCAATAATGATATTCCACATCTTTAAGGGGGGATCCATATGCTGGATCAATCTGTGGAATATTTTTCTAAAGCACTCTCTCCCCCACATGAAGCTCCATGCACTGATGACACTTTGAGTGACGTTATTGACATAATTGGGAGAATAAATTTTGACTTAGCCCCATCTCAGTCAATTGAGTAGCCTGGGCCATCTTAGAAAGGTCCTCCAAAATGGCTGACAAAGACACTCGAAAGTGTTCATCTTGATGAGGTTGGAAATACATGAACAATAACCTCAACTAGACAGAATGTAGGTGATGTAGAAAATCTTGATCCACCTGTTGATCTGGATGTTTCGTATGACTGTGAATTGAATTTGTCTACATATTTGAAACTAACTTCCTTCAAAGAAGTCACTTCTCATGACGAATGGAAAGAAGCGATGAAAAAATAATATGATGGTTAGATAAAGAATGACCCCTAGAAGCTGATTGATCCTCCATTGGGAACCAAACCAATAGGCTGCAAGTGGGTCTTCAAAAACATGTATAAAGCAGATGGCTCACTTAACAATCATAAAGCCAGGCTTGTGGAAACAAGTTATTCACAGAAGGAAGGGGTTGATTATGATGATACCTTTTCCCCCACAACAAAATGGGCTACCATTTGGACACTCTTTGCCTTGGTAACTCAAATGGGTTAGAAAGTCAAATGAATGTTAAAACTGCTTTCTTGAATGGATATATGAAAGATAATGTTTTTATGTCTCATCCAGAAGGATTTTTTGTGAAGGGTCATGAACACAACGTATTCAAGATTGTAAAATCCTTATATGGCATCAAGAAATCATCACGATCCTGCTACGAGAAATTTACTGAGCATTATGAAACTCAATTTTGAACATTATGATATTGATTATGCAACTTTGTTTGTCAATAAATTTGGAAAAAAATTGTGTATCTTCTGGTCTATGTAGATGATATTTTGATGACAAGGAATAATGAGAACTACATTGCATCCATAAACAAGGAACTGAGGAAAGACTTTGAAATGATAGATTTAGGCTATGTTAACTACTCTCTTGGTATTGAAGTAACCCAACATCTGAAGTTTCTATTTCTCTCTCAGAAGAAGTACATTGGAGATATGTTGAACATGTTTGACATGGTTGAGTGCAATCCTTTGGCTACTCCAATGGAACAAAATTTAAATCTCACATCCACTGAAGGAAAATAATTTGAGGATGCAACAAAGTACAAACAAATTGTAGGAATTCCAAACTACCTGACTACTACCATACCAAAAATGTCATTTCTTGTTGGAATCTTCTCCAGGTTTATGAAAATTTTTTGTGAGGGTCATTGGTATACTGCAAAAAGAGTTCTATGTTGGAAAAATACTGAGAGGGGGGGGGGGGGGTGAATCAGTATTTAGAGCTGACAGAAAACTTTTTAGTTTTCCTTTCTCTTATAACCATATGCTACATTACAGAATCCAACTTGTATGTCCAGAGATCTTATTATGTCTTTACTTAGATCATTGCATCATTCATTCACCAGATGTTTATTAAGCAGTAAGCATGAACAGAAATAACAAAACAAACCATCAAACATAAGCAACACATATGAACACCAGTATTTAAGGTGGAAACCCAATTCGGGAGCAAACCACTGCTGCTGTTATCTCAGTCTTCAATATTTATTATAAAGAAAACTTCTTACAATTTATGCTGTCGCAGACTTATACCAGCACGCAGGCACCCACCTGCAGAAAGGCCACAACCTTTTCTCGTTCTCCAGCCACTACTGGAAGAGAGCTCCAACCCCCTGATTTTAACACTAGCTTTTACTGGCAGGATACTTCCACTTTCATACAGAAGGCTTCAACCCTCAGATTCACTAGATTTCTTCAATTTCTTTATCAGACTTCTGTCAGGTCTTCCTCATTTCTTTTTGCCGATCATCATAGAGATTCATCATTTCTAAATCATATCCATAGGTGCATCATGTATGCAGATATCTCTTAAAGAGATTTATTTATTAACAACCCTCCATATGCACACACTGAACCATAATGCGCTTCTCCTTATATAGTTTTGCCTTTATCAATACCATGATTAGAAAACCACTCAACTACTAATGGTATTCATATTAAAATCCGAACCAATCCAAATTGAAAATCCAATCTTCGTTCTTCCATGCACGAATTGTCCCAAAGGTAATCTTTTTCTCTGCCAAATAATACTATAGCCAAGGTTAAGTAACATTAACGTTCCGCTGATGGTTTTCTTTCTTTTATTGGAAATTTATTTATCAAATTCGTGGAATTTGATAAATAAATATTATTCACAACCTTTGGTAATTAAATATATATAATAGAACTTTATATTAATAATCCGCGCTTTTATCAAATGGCTTTTTAAATAGACCTTTGGATCCGGCCCCATATGCATAATCGACGGCTTAATCAATATTATTTAAAACTGGGTCCCGTTGCTAACGATCGTTTCCATCCGACAGTTGTTATTGCGTCGCGCCGCCTCATTTGATCGGACGGATATCGCTCGGCGAAGACGTGCGAACAATAACGTGCGATGGCCGCCGTACCTTGGTTAACCTTCACGCATATATAGCAAATGATCACCGTCCAATGACCCCTTCCCAGATCAACGACGCTCAACAATATCGCTGGGCATCCTGGGTCGAACAATAACACGCGATGGTGCGCAGTGACAAGCAGTTTTGTG
The DNA here is from genome assembly GCA_034641835.2 of Pinus albicaulis. NCBI lineage: Eukaryota > Viridiplantae > Streptophyta > Pinopsida > Pinales > Pinaceae > Pinus > Pinus albicaulis. The sequence continues at coordinate 310,410,735 of CM076582.1, read as the reverse complement.
GAGTCGTATGGGGACGTGTGTCGCCCGTTCTATGGAATCAGAGCCAACCTCTTGAATACCGCTCAACCCGCAAAAGCGGTGCGATATGGGCAAACCGGGTTTGCCAATCCACTCACGGTTTTGAAAAATAATTAACCAAGGTTAATTTGGGTTTGCGCTAACCTTCTTACTTAGTTAACTCCGGTCTATCTTTGGCAGGATTTCTAATAAACAACGAACAAATGTAGTTCTCTTCTGATGGGATTTTCACTACCATTAGGATAGAGTTAGTTATACGCAGGATTCCTTTTGTTATGTTCCACCGAAAGTTTAATGCCAAATACTCTGTTTTAGTTCTTCCGCATTTTAACTGATTTGCTCTCGCTCCTTGTTCCTTTCTCCATGAACGCCAGTCAGCTCCTTACTAATAGCATAGACCCTTCCATGTGAAGCTTAAAACCATATTTTGTTCAATCAATAACATTCCACTCTCTACCAGTTTGGATACACTGTCGACCGTATTAACATCGGTTCCTCGAACAACATACAGAGCACCATTAATCCCCTCATAGGGTTTCTCACAGATTTCAACTATCCTCCATCAGGATGCATACATATGTTCACACCTGAATGGGACTCAAATATCCTTCCTATTGAATTCAATTTGCTTCTTGACTGATACCGCTCTCTGTAGATGCACTCTTTCTTTGTTCTTCTCTGCTACATGTCTTTTCTCTGTTCCTAGTTACTGTTTCAGATGCCAATTCCTTTGCCACTTCCTTTGCCATCAATGACAATATTTCCAACATTCTAAAGTACTTGAAGGGAACTTAAGACTTTGGACTCAAGTATACACAGGTGGGTGACATCAGCTTGATTGGATACTCTAATTTAGATTTCAATGGAGATACATAAAAATGGGTATATACTTCATGTTGTGTTATGATTCTTGGATTAGGATCTATCTCCTGGAGGTCACACATATTAATCAGTTCCAACAGATTCCATAACTGAGGCAGAGTATGTGGAAGTCGCTAAAGCAACAAAGGAAATTGTGTGGCTTAAGAAAATTCTAGAATATTTGCAGGAGAAATAAGTACATTCAACTCCTCTTTTGATTGATAACTATTACATAGAAATTTCACTTGTTCCAATAGTGGAACATGGAAACCAAAACTTGCTTCTGAAAAGTATAATCTCCCTCTTATATGCTAACTATAGAAGCCAAGGCGAAAAGTCTTTTTGCTTGAGCCATGAGGGTATATATGTAACAAATGAGGTGACCTTTCACCTCCCATGTGACTCTTGAGTTCCCTCATGACTCTTTGGCTTCCAAGTGACTTTTGAAATTCTTGGTGACTTTTCATTTTCCTTCTATTTTCTAATTACAAAATTTATCCTTTTTTTTTTACAAAATTGTAGCTAATATTCATAAAATACAAAATAAAACACATTAATTATATAACTTGAGTAAATTGTAATTCAACCACTATGACATGGATTTCCTTTTCGATGTACTAGTACCAATATTTGTACTCTACTGCTATGCTTTTGAGCTTCGGTGGTAATTCTGGTTCTTACCTCATTCTTCCCACTAAAGCATATGGAAATATCATTTGAGAGCCCACTTGTATCTTTTTCCATAACATGGTCAATTTCATGTGTAACTTAACCGGTTCGACGAAATATTGTAGAAAGGCCTCTTTAGTTAATTCATGGTCTTCGTAGGTGGATGCATGTCTTATGTTATCCAAAAATTCTTTCAGCTCTTGTCTGACAATATATTTGTGTTTCACTTCTTTGAGCGTGCCTATTGAGGGTATCTTGTGCACTCAAACTAAATATTCCTATCCAAATTGCAATTTCATGTAGGCAAACAAAGTGTTGATTTTGTGGTTATCAAGTTAGTCATAAGCCTGCATGTGTACCTTTGTCTCCACCCTATCTGTTTCAACTACACATCTTCTTTCATAACCATCATTTCTAGTGTATTTAAGTATTTGACACTCCATTCCTGGATCATATCTATAACCATATGAGCCAATCTTGCAATCCTCAATTTTTCATATAATTCCTTTTGGATTTCATACTAAGGCACCATTTCCTTGTGTAAGATAATCATCTCCTCATAAAATTGCTTTGACGTGTCTTCGAATTACTTAAGTTCTTCAAGTATAGCTAACTATAGTCCTTCTCTGCTATAAAATTTGGAAGGCACCCTTTGATTTTCAATGAGGAGGCGCTCAATCTGTGGCTTTGCATAATCTAGATCTTTGCTCAATTGGCCCCTCTTGTGAGTAAGATGATCAATATTTTTCTCAATGACTACTACAAAAGCTGCACCTGCTGAAGCTGTTGCGAATTTGATAGGGTGTAGTTTAATTAAATTCTCTACTTGATAATTACTTGTGAACTTATTTCTCTTACTTAGATCTTATCTTCATTAGCTTATTAGATCTTTCATCAAGTCAATTATCAAAACACAAAAGACGTAAGATTTTGGCTCTTCAAGCCAGGGACAAAACCTCTCCCTCTTGGAGAGGTAACCCACAAGTAATTATTCTTATAGAATTTCAGTTGACAATTACCATTATCATGACACAAAACCTTGACCTATTTATGCCTCCAAGGCCTTTTCACTACTCCCTTTTAGGCTCCTAGTGTAGCTTCTTTCTTTTCTGCACTGTTCTGCACCAACCTTAGAAAGCCCGGTCCATAGCCCTTAAATGATGTAATTCCTTTGTTTCTTCCTTTGATTTGACCTCGACCTTACAAAATCCTTCTCGGTCCTCTTATTTTACCCTAGATGCCCAAGGATGGTGGTCTCTTCTCTTGCTGTAGTAACCATTCTTCACGCTGAATATACTTCTGAAATTATGCTAGTAGATAAGCTTAAGAATGAGGCTTGTACAACCTTACCTTTGTATTAATTATGATCTCTTTCACGCACGATATTGTAGACTAATATGACCGAGAACTTGAAATATTCTTCGCATGCCCTATTAGCCTTTCATTCTATGGTATCTCCCTTCCTTTCCTCACACTGTAGCTCGGACTTCTATATCAGACTTGAGCCTCGCTTCCATCGTTGAATTGTCTCCTTTATTCGCACCAAAAATCAGATCTTATCTCACATTTTTATTGCATACTTGTTTGAATTCTTGTGGTTATAATGAGGCCGCATTTACCTTTATATAGTGTCTTCCCTTTAGCTTCTAGGCCGACATGAGCTAGAGGGTAGGTCGGATTCACTCAAGGAGGGTATTTCATCACATTTAAAGCCGAATTTGTGGAGCATATTGACAAGGTCTTGGAGTATAATTTTACATCAATATTTGTCCTTTTACATGTATAACATTACTTCATATACATGAATCTAAATGAAAAGATGGAAAAAACCTAAAGAAATCAAGAATAAGTCTTTGACCCATAATAATACTCCTTGCTCATGAAACCCATGAGGCAAGCATTGCAAAATACATTTTATTATATTTGTCTTCTATTACATAAATTCATAATTACAAGTCATTATGAAGACTGAACCTAGTTACACTTTTCAACACTCCCTCTTAACCAGGGAGGTATTCATAATGGTACATGGTCACTTTCAATTTGAAGAATCCCATAAGAAGAATTTGATTGGTAATCCATCTGTTATAGCATCATATTAACCAACATTGTCACATAGCAAGGCCTTGAATAGAAACTCTATCTCTCCATAAGATCATAGCACAATTATACTGGCGATACTAATGAATTCTAATAATCATTATCGTCTCTCAAGGTACATACCCCACCCGGGTATTCACCAAGTTTGACGTCGTAGGACTATTCTTATCGGGATAGCTAATACTCAAAGAATATCGATCTTTCGACTACTCTTATCGTAGTGCTCTACCACATTCTCAAAGAGAATCAGATGCCAGATGGTTACCAAATCCCAAAATACTCCATTATTTATTCCAATGAAGATAAGAATGTGTGTATATCTCTCCCTCTCACATAGGGAGGATACATATACCATGTGTCTACATTCCTCTCCATGGCCTTCACTAAGACTTACGACTGTTAGTCCTGTTCTAGTGTATAACACATGAGATATAAAAACACAAATTTCACTCCCCCTTAACCATGGATTACCAATCCATTCCTTAAATGAATGACTCATTTCTATACAAGGAATGTACCTAAGCTCCCTCTTAATCAATGACGTGTAGCAACTCCATGGAATGTCTAGTTGCACGGAGTAACTTTCTTCTTTCGATGTCATGTTGTGAAGTCTTCTTCTTTCGAGACTTCTTCAATGGGAACATACCATCCATCACTTTCATAATTCATTCAGAGAGTGATCCATCAGTCTTCTCATCTGGTCTAGCTTCATGTCATGCTGCTTTCCTTTGAACCATATTTCTTCCAAGGATCTTCCATCCTTTCATATGGTTGTCAACTGTGGAAGACATATAATTTGTTAGGTCCCTATATTACATGTATAGTCCCTTATTTTTGTTAGTGTAACCCCCTTATTGTTATTGTTGTACCCCTCTAACCCCAATATTGTTATTATTATGCCCTTTTATTATTATTATTAGGTCGGCTAGGATTATATTGTGGCCCCATTGACTCCTATATATAGAAGGAGGTTTTGTCATTTGTATCATTCAAGAATTGTTCATTTATGTAATGTAAAGGAGGTTTCCACCTTGAAGTGGTTGAATTATAAGGTGTTGATCTCTCTTTTCTTCTATTTTTTGGAGCTGGTTTCATAACATTTGGTATCAGAGCTTTGGATTCTAGGGTTTCGCTGCTCCAAACAAGCCATCGTGGAATTTTCACTATAATTTTTTTTATATGAAGGTTAAGAAGTTGAAATTTTTACAGATTGAAGCCGAAATCCTGAGGAAAGTCGTGTAAAAAATTTAGATCTTGTTTCACAATATTTTCGGAGATATGATATGTGGAAGTTAGGGCTTTTTTCAGGCTCCCGAATTTCACCTAAACAAGTCATCGTAACATTTTCGCTATAACTGTTTTTCTTTAAAAGGTTTAGAAGCTGAAAGTTTTCCAGAAAGAAGACGAAATCTTGAGGAACGTCGTGTACAAATTTCAGATCTTGTTTCATAATATTTTTAGAGATATAATTTGTGGAATTTAGGGCTTTTTCAAGCTGTCAAATTTCAATTTAAAGAGGTGACCGTGGGAAAATTGTCATAACTCTCTCTGAGCATCGGATTGGAATTATGTAAAAAATTACCACTAGTACATGGACTTTAGTTTCCTTTGTATAAATTTCAGAGCCAAAGGAGGAAACAGTGACACGTGGCACGTCGTACAAGTTCGCTCTACTGAACTAGTCCATAATTAGGTCATTGTGGGAGATTGGGCATAACTTTTCCTTGAAGAATCCAAATCAGGTCAGACTTGTGGCATTTGAAAGATGATTCATAGGGCTACGAAAGGACCGAATTTCAGATATTGAAGATCCAAAATCATAGAGATAATTCAGTTTCAATATCAAGCTCTTCAAAAGCAAGAAAAATGTGTGTATTTATTTATTTATTTTTTTTCGAATTGCATAAGCCTTGTTTGAAGAATTAGTTTGAATTGATTCCAAGGGAATATTGTAGAATATATATCAGTATTGGGTTCTAAATTCCCTCCTAAAAAGAATTCAACACCCATTAAGCCTTCATAAGGCTCTATTATGAATCATGAAGACAGGGAAGTGAAACATGACATATCAACATTACACGAGTAAGTGCACCAAATTTTTCTCTCGCAAAGAGAAAAAAAAAATGAAATGGAAGTTTTGAAGAAAGGCGTAGAAGTTAAGATGGATGGTTTGAAGAAAATGCGTGGAAGCTAAGATGGATGACATGGAAGCCAAGATCGATGAAAAAATGTTAAACATGAAGAATGATCTAAAAGCAGACATGGCGGGTTTGACAAGGTTGATACAAGAAATGTTTCCTAATGGCGAAAAGACAGTAGAGAAAACTCATGATGAGAACAAAATAAATTTTAATTGTGATTTCATAAACTCTAATGTTGGATGGAAGAACTACCATATTCCAAAGATGGATATGAGGAAGTTTGATGGTAAGGACCCCGTAACATGGATACTACAGATGGATCAATATTTTGATTTGAATAATGTTAAAAACACACAAAAGGTACGCATTGCAACTTTACATTTAGAACAAAATACATTTGTATGGTATTGATGGCTTTGATCCCATAAAAAAATTGTCACTTGGTCAATTTTTACGGAGGAAATGTAGCACATTATGAGGATACAAAGAGCAACACATTCTTTAGCCGATTGATAAATCTCAAATAAAAGGGTTAAGTGGTGGAGCACATTGAAGACTTCCAAAAATTGAATATAAGGGTAACTGATATTCCAGAGGAACACATGATTGATGTCTTCATAGGGACTTTAAAGGATAACATCCAACATGAAGTTCATGCTTGGGAACTTTGATTCATTGGAGAAGGAATTCAGGTTGGCAAGAAAAATTGAATGTAAAATTATGGTGACAAGGAAGCCTACCACTCACATCTATAAAGATGGAAGTGTTGCTACTCCTAGACTTTCACAACCTACAAGGTTGACACCAGATTAATTGGAAGAAAAAATAGCAAAAGGGCTTTGCTACAGTTGTGATATAAAATACAATAAAGGTCATAAGTGTGCTGAGAAGAAATTATTTTACATAGATTGTGAAGAGGAGGAAGAAAATGAACAAGAAACTTCAAAAGAAAAGGATATACACCAGGAACCAACCCTAGAAGAAGAAGAAATGAGTCTGACCATATCGTGTAATGCATTGGCAGGAATTACCACTCCTCAAACTCTCAAGATAGAAGGACATATCAAGAAGAAAAAGGTAATAGTGTGTTGACGGGAAAATCTGTCCGGCCAACAGCAGGGGATCTCCCCGGTAGAAAGTCCCAATCAGACCTTGAACCATTTGGAATAGGGATCCCGTCCGAGGTGTGGGTCCGGCTACCGCTTTAGTCGCCTTCCCTTTGGTCTCAAAAGAACTTGCTCAAACCTGCGGACACACACTTATTCACATGATACAAAAGACAAGGTTGATGCATTAAACATGTATATCACACTACGCGTAGCAAGATAGATAACAAAGCATACACGCCGAAGGAGATGTTGTCAACAACACATCTTTGGGGTTATGCTTGTAGGTGATTCTGACCACAACAGAAAAGGTTCTTTATGGCGAGATTCCCCTTTACTTTCTGAAAGATAAAATGAAATGCTAATAAACAAATTCACTAACATCCATTCAGTAAGCAATTAATCCATACATCATCAACACACATATGGGTAACCATGATGCATAAATGATGCCATTAAAGAGTGCAGTCTCATTAATCAAAAGATATTATGAAACTGTAAAGAAATACTCGTAGTGTTCATCAAGCAAGACACATCAGATCCAAAAGGAGTTTCAACAGGTATTTGTATTCATATGCCAAAAGAGTGTTCCCTTTAAGTACAATGCTTTGTAGCTTTTAAGTCCCAAAAAGAAGATCATTACATTTTCCCCGGAGGGGTTTTTATAGATCAAAAAAATGCCCTTTGGGCTCCCTGACTCTTCGCCTGCCTGCCGGTTGAGTTGCCCTGCGACCTGGGAGAAAAATGCGACCTGTGACCTGTTTGGCAGTGTGACCTGCGACCTAGGGAGCAGTGCGACCTGCGACCTATTGAACAGTGCGACCTGCGACCTAGTGATACTGAGTCATGGAGGTGGGCGTGCAATAGAGAGATTAGGAGCATCAATCTGATTTCCTTTGAGGAAGTCTCGCTAGGTCTGGTATTCTGTTGCTATGGGAGAGACTAGAGGGACCTCCTCTTTCAACCGATGCATACACTCCAGAGCATTCGGGATTAGAGTTTATTTTTTTTGGGAGATCTGGTTTGAAAGGGAGGCGAGCTTGGTGTAAATCTGTACTGGTGCGACAAGCAACTGACCCAGATTTTCTTGTGATGCTGCGACCTCCGGGGCGGCAACAACTTGCTTGATAGGCTGCAGGAATGACTGGATTTCTTGATCTACTTGTTCCCAGGTCTTACTTTCGTCCAATGCCCCTAGCGAAGGAATGTGGTGAAGAGTGTGCATTGAGTCTATGCCGCTGGTCAGGTGGTCGTATGAAGACATTACTTTTTCCAAATCTTTGGATAGCTTGTCCTTGGATTGCATCTTCATCCGGATTTGGACTTTGGCATCTTGTGTATGAATCCAATATTTCTTAGGAAAATGCTCGGGAACTTGAGGGTATTGCACTGTCTAGTTCATCATTTTATCTAAAGCAACCGAGGCTCCCTTGAGCTGCTCATGCTTCTGCTTAGTTTCTGCTCGTGCTCTTACCAATTGGGTGACTGTTTGCTTTATGGTGAGCATTTCTCCATACACCTGCCTCATGGTCGTCTCTAATACATCACATTCTTTCATAACAGCAAGTGGAACTTCATTGACTGGGGAAGCCTTGCTTTGGAGTCATTGCATCTCTTTTTCCAACACCAACCTCTCCTGTTCTGCCTTCTTCTCCCGCTGCTCCGCTTCCCTTAGTCTGTTTTGTAGAGAAATGATTTCTCTACTCATTCTGGTGACATTCTCTTCCGTGGCCGCGGCGAAAGCAGTGCCTGCCGATGCTATCATCAAGGGGTTAGTCCTAGTATCAAGGACTAGGTATTTTTTAGTTGCGACTGTGGATGCGACGGAAGGACTTTGTGCCATGGACCTTCTCTTCTCTTGCCGAATTTTGAAAGAGAATTGGTCGAATGTGAGCCTGGTTAGGTCGAAGACCTCCTCTTCCTCCCTGGGGGGAATCAACATCGGAGAGAATGTTTCCTGTACCGCCTAGAGGGACCTCTAGGGGAGATATGTCGATATCTTCTATTAATTCATCCTCTTCATCTTTCTTCTTCTTTTCCTCCTCTCCTCTCTTCTTCCTTTCTTCTTCTTCCCTTTGTTGGCGCTCGGTTTCTGCCTTGTCATGCTCTTCCCTCCTCTTGCGTTCTGTTTCTGCCGCTGCTTCTATTTTGGCTTTCCTCTTTCGTTCGGATGCGGCAGCTTGATCTGCTTTCTTTTGGCGTTCAGCTTCAGCTTTGTCAAGTTCTTCCTTGAGTGCCCATTCTGCTGCAGCCTGTGCTTCCTTTTCCTGCTTTTCCTTTCTGGCCTCCTCGGCCTGCTTCTTCTTCTGATTTTCCTTTGAATTCTTCTTGCGTTTCTCCTCATCCTCCTTTATCTTCTTTTCTTTCTCCTGCTGGGCTTTGGCCTCTGCTTCTCTCTGTTGGGAAGAGGTGTCAGGCCCTGTGCTGGTCCGGGGCTTTTTAGCTAGAGAGGAAGAAGCGCCTCCTAACTTACGGCTCCTGTCCTCTAAGCTTTGGTCATCGTGATCCTCCTGGCCAGAGTCAGCCCCCGGAGCTAGTTGTCTATCGGCATTGTACCAGTTCCTTCTCTCATCTTCTTCCGGGCGTTCTACATGTTGGTAGTTCCATTTGAATTTGGCCCTTTTGCAGTGTTCGAGAACTATCCTTACTGGGTCGTATGTTCGGTACTCCAAAGTCCTTAGGTGATAACTTTTAATCTCTTCTCCTTCAGCCCCTACCTCTTTGAAGTCTTTAACCGTATAGGCACCGATAGTAAGGGGTAGAGCGGGCCAAGGCTTCTTCTTCCCTTTGGACAGGACACTGGAGAAACCCGAGGTCATTTGGAAGCATATCTCTTGCATGAGCACCTTGTCTGTAACAAAGCGAGGCAAAGCATGTGGTGGCTTGAACGTGCCGAAGACTCGGATGATAGTATATTCAGCGAACAGAAACCAATGCGCCACTTGGCCTAGCGTCTCCCTAGCTCACCAAGACATGCAAGGGGCGTCTTGGCCAAATAATTTCTGGAAAAGAGCGGGGATGAATATCTGAGAAATTGGTTCTATATCCTGTTTGTACCTGGATTCCCAGAACACCTTGGTTTGCTGATGAATTGCACGAGTCTGCGTGGAATCCCAGTTATGTGTCCATCCCTCAAAATGCAACCGCGCACAGACGACATCCAACAGATAAGAGGCCATATAGAACTCAGAAGGCATTCCTTCCTCTGGGGCCAATGCCGAAGACAAGTTTGTCTGCATTGAGGTCATCAATATATTAGCCCAGTTGAAACGAGTGCCATGCACCGTTACATGTTCCATGATAGTAGCCCATGTGCCGTTGAAGGTAGTGGCGTCCGGGCGCCCGTACACTCTGCAGAGCATGGCGGCTACTAATTTATATACTTTTCTCAGGCTGGCCACCGGATATTCTTGGTCCTTCTTGACTTTGAATTTGTCGGGTTCCGCCCACCATTGCCTGATAATATCAACTACAGGAACTGCATTGGCAAGAGCCCATCCTGGGGTAAAGTTTTCTTCCGGTTGAGGCAACGAGTAATACACATGGGTGTCTGAGCCTACGAGCGTTGAGAAAGCCTTGCCTTCGCTGTCTCGGATCACGAACCTTTTGGGATCTGTTTTCTGTATGATCCAGTCTATCATTTCGGGACACAGGAATATGGCCGGATGCGCCCCTGCGAGATGCAGTTTGGACCTTTTAACTTTTATGTATATTTCCCGGTCCAAGAGATCTTCTGGAAATTCCACTTCCGGTATGGCGAACTCATGATATACTTGGTACCATCGCATGCTGTCCCCTTTTGCAAAGGTGCAAAGGGTATCTCTGTATATCGGCGGTGGGGAAATTTTCGTGTCTGTGTCTATATCTTCTTCCACCACTTGCTTGTCCTTCTTCCGGGACACTGGGGGTGCCATGTCGCTAGAATTCGAGAGAACAGGTATACACTCCGCGTCTCCTTCAAGTTCACCTGTCAAATTCATGAAGGAATCCCACGATAAGAACGACATGATGATAAAAACCAATTACAGTTTGTCAAAGCTGGGGCACAAACAAAATTTGAAATAATGGCCTACTGGGTCGCGGGGTCGCAGTTTGAGAGGAAATAGCCAACATGCGACCTTGCGACTAGGTCGCAGGGTCGCGAATCGAGAAAAAGTATGAAAATGCGACCTCACGACCTTGCGACTAGGTCGCTGGGTCGCTAGGTCGCAACTTTAGAAAACCAGGGGAAAATGCGACCTTGCGACGAGGTTGCTGGGTCGCTGGGTCGCAAATCTCGAAAACCAGGGGAAAATGCGACCTTGCGACCTTGCGACTAGGTCACTGGGTCGTAAATCTCGAAAACAATGGAAACTGCGACCTTGCGACCTTGCGACTAGGTCGCGGGTCGCAAGTCGTGCTAGGGCTTCCCCGAGGGTTTGAGCGCGCGCGGCGTGGAGTGTTTCTTTCCTTTAACTGGGAGAATTCAAAACAAACAGGGTCCAGGCAAGGTCAAGGAGTAATTCTTGGTGTAGGGGAGCAGCCATGGAAGTCTGAAACATAACACTAATAATTTTGGTCACTTGGGGGGAGCAAACAGGAATCAGAAAACCCTAAGCAAGAAAAACAGACAAGGGTTGAGGTAAATTAACAATTTAAAGGCTGAGGATTTCTGGGATTAGTAAGAAAAACAAAAAAGGGAAAGAGCAGGAGGAAAATGGCAACTTACCTGGGAAAAATGCGCACCAGTCGACCTGTCAGCGCCGTTTCTTTCTATTCGCTGAATGTGAAAAGTGCGACCTAGCGACTTAGCTTATATAAAGGGGTCGCACGTGCAGGCATTTAATGAGGTCGCAAGGTCGCAATTTGAGTGATTTAGAGGATTCGCGACCCTGCGACCTTGCGACCTGGTGACCTGGGGGTCGCGGGGTCGCAAAGTCGCTGGGTCGCAATTTTCATTAAAAGTTGCGCTTTGCGACTTCACGACCTTGCGACCTGGCGACCTGGGGGTCGCGGGGTCACAGTTTTCATTAAAAGTTGCGCTTTGCGACTTCGCGACCTTGCGACCTTGCGACCCTTAGGTCGCGGGGTCGCAAGGTCGCGGGGTCGCAATTTTCTAAAAAAGGAGTTTTGCGACTTTGCGACTTAGCCTTATGGATTCTTTACTTGGTTTTTCTTTAAGTTCAAGGGGCTCCAAAAAATTTTGAAGTGGGGTTTTTTGGAGGGTGTTGTAGAGGCTACAACATAGTGTTGATTTATTTGGGTAGTACCCATAATTTTATTCATTGTAAGGTAGCCAAGGAATTGAATTGTTTCCTATACCCAACACCAAAATGTCAAGTGATGGTTGCAAATGGAGGAACTATAAATTGAATTGAAAAATTCCATTTGTCAAGCTAACCATGGGGGAATATGTACTTAATAGTCCAATGCTTTCCATTCCAATGGGAGGTTATGATGTTGTACTAGGAGTACAATGGTTACAATCTTTGGGGATGATAGCTTTTAATTTTCAAGAACTTCTCTTGAAATTTTTTTCGGAAGGAAAGGTTACAGGGTATTGTAGGGAAGCCAACAAATATAATAAACTCTAATGTCATGACAAAGCTTCTGAATAAAGAAAAACGAGGTGTAATTTCACAATTATGCTCACTAGAAGTTCCAACATCAAAATCATCTATTTCTGCAGATCTCCAACAAGTCTTGGACAATCATTCCAAGATGTTTGAAACTCCCAAAGGACTCCCACCTATTCATGATCATGATCATGCTATTCATTTGATTCCAGGAAGTGTTCCTCCAAACATCAGGCCTTATAGATATCCTTATGTCTAAAAGAGAGAAATTGAACGTATGATTGCAGAAATGTTAGAGGCGGGTATAATTCAACCTAGTCGAAGTTCTTTCTCTGCTCCTGTAGTATTGGTACACAAGAAGGATGGATCATGGCGAATGTGTCCGGATTATAGGGAGCTCAATAAGCTCACCATTAAAGATAAATTTCCCATTCCTGTGATTGATGAATTATTGGATGAATTACATGGAGCAATTTATTTTACCAAGTTGTATCTTCGTTCAGGATATCATCAAATTAGAATGAAGACTGAAGATATTCCGAAAACAACATTTCGAACTCATGAGGGTCATTATGAATTTTTGGTCATGCGTTTTGGCCTTACCAATGCACCTTCTACATTTCAAGGGTTGATGAATTCCATTTTCAAACCCTTCCTTAGAAAATTTGTGCTAGTATTTTTTGATGATATACTAATCTACAACAGGTCTTGGAAGGATCATGTTCAACATGTTGGCAGGGTGCTCAAACTATTGGAGGAGAAACAATTATATGCAAAAACATCCAAATGTTTCTTTGGAGTACAAGAGGTGGAATATCTGGGTCATATTGTATCTCATGAGGGTGTTAAGGTAGACCCTAACAAAATTAAAGTCATTAAGGAATGGAAAGTCTCCACAACTATAAAATAGTTGCGAGGATTTCTCAGTTTAACAGGGTATTATCACAAGTTTGTTAAGAATTATGGGATAATAACATCTCCTCTAATAACATTATTGAAGAGAGATGCATTTTCATGGACTCCTGAAGCAACTAAGGTCTTTGAACATCTTAAAGAGGCAATGTGCCTAACACCGGTCTTAGCTACGCTAGACTTCACAAAAACCTTTATTGTGGAATGTGATGCCTTAGGAAAAATGGAATTGGTGCTATTTTAATGCAAGAAGTAAGACCCATTTCTTTTGAAAGTCGTCCAATCAAAGGAAAGTATTTACAGAAAGATATTTATGAGAAGGAAATGTTGGCAATACTACATTCACTAAAGAAATGGAGACCTTAACTAATGGGAAGACACTTCAAGCTAAAAAATGATCATGATAGTCTGATACACTTTTTGGAACAAATCCTATCTTCAGAAGAGCAAAAAAAATGGGTCACAAAGATGTTGGGTTATGACTTTGAAATTATCTACAAAAAAGGGAAGCTAAATGTTGTTGCGGATGCACTCTCAAGAAAGGATGAAGAGGTGGAAGAATTTCTTTGTGCCATTTCTATTATCCAAACAGATTGGATAAACGAAGCAAGGGATGAATGGAAGGAGGACGAATAAGTGTGGACACTCATTCAAAAGTTGCAGCAAGATCCTAGTACATCTAATACATTTAGTTGGAAAAATGATTCCTTATGGTACAAAGATCTCTTATATATTTGTAAGAATTCCAAACTAAAACAAAAGATTCTTTTGGAATTGCACACTTCTCCTTTAGGAGGACACTAAGGATTTTTAAAAACTTACCATAGGGTGAAGAAAGATTTTTTTTGGGTTGACCTTAAATCTGATATTCAAAAGTTTGTGTGATGTTTAGTTTGCAATAAAAATGAGATTGCTTCAATTAGAATGCAGGTCTTCTATATTTCATCTAATTAATTAGCATTTAGGAGGATATTTCAATGGCTTTTCTCACGGAGTTTACACAAATGGAAAATTATAATATGATGAGTTGATAGACTTACCAAGTATACACACTTTTTTGCATTATCTCATCCATTTAAAATAAATAATTGCTCTGCTTATTATAAATGGCTAATAACTACATGAAACCAAGGTATGGTTAATGAAGTCCCATTTTTATTGGAAATTTTTGGACGGAATTATTTTCTTGTTTGGGTACTCAACTAGCTCATAGCTCATCTTATCATCCTCAATCCGATGGTCAAACTCAGATAGTGAATAAATGTTTGGAAGGATATCTTTGTTGTTTTGTATCTGATAAGAAAACGCAATGGGTCAAGTGGTTACCTCTTTTTGACTGATGGTATAACACTTCCTTCCATACTACAGTAAAAATGACCCCATTTATGGAACTTTATAGATATCATCCACCGTCCATCACATCATATTTAAGAGAAAATTCTAAGGTTCAAGCGGTGGAGGATCACATTGAGCATCAACAAGAAGTTCTCCAACTCTTAAAGGATAGCCTAAATTTGGCCCAAAATCAAATGAAACAACATGCAGATCAACATCGCAACGAGAGAAGTTTTGATGTAGGAGATTGGGTATTTTTACGGCTACAAACATACCAAAAAATGTCCCTCAAGCAAGCTAAGAAGGATAATAAATTATTGTCAAATTACTATGTTCCTTGCAAGGTGTTGTAAAAGATTGGTACTATGTCATACAAATTGGAGCTTCCTGTTTCTTCGCGAGTGCATCCAGTTTTCCATGTTTCATGCTTAAAGATTGTTATAGGTGACAAAATTCCAGTTCAAACAATATTGCCAGAACTTGATGAGGAAGGAAAAATCATATTGAAACCTGAAGAAGTCACGAAAACAAGAACTCGACAACTACGAAATCGATCAATTTCAGAGTATCTCATCAAGTGGAAGAACTTACCCACTGAAGATTCTACATGGGAGGATGAAAATTTTATATAGAAGCACCCAGAGCTACTCAAGCGTTGAGGACAACACTTTTTTGAAGGAGAGGGGCATGTTAGGTCCCTATATTACTAGTATAGTCCCTTATTGTTGTTAGTGTAACCCCCTTATTGTTATTGTTGTACCCGTGTAACCCCAATATTGTTATTATTGTGCCCTTACATTATTATTGTTAGGTTGGCTAGGATTTTATTGTGACCCCATGGAGTCCTATATATAGAAGTAGGTTTTGTCATTTGTATCATTCAAGAATTGTTCATTTATGAAATGTAAACGAGGTTTCCCCCTCGAAGTGGATGAATTCTAAGGCATTGATCTCTTTTTTCTTCTATTTTTGGAGCTGGTTTCATAACATACTTCCCTTTGGAAACCCTGCATAAGCTCATCCAAATATGATTTAATTATAAATACAAATACTTAAATAAAAATTACCTTAGTGATGTTATTTCATCATGACATCTTATTGTAGGCATCGACATCCTTTGTTTATAGATTGACACGTCTCCTAAAGATATGTATTGTCAAGGGTATCTATATTTTCAAGAATTTGATCAGAGTCCACATATCTTCCCAAGATATCTCCTAGTGAACTCTACTTCCTTGGATTCTGCCTTTTACCATAGTTTCAATTCTCACGATCTCTTCCTTCCACACAATTTTATTCCCAGGAGCTTCCAATCATAGTTCCTTAATAGTTTACAATCATCTCATACTTCATATGAGAATATATTATGTTGATTTAATCTAGTGTGAACCATGCCTTTCAACATCCTTTTAGAGGAGGAGATTCCTTTTCTTTGATCATGCTCCTCAGGATAGGATTAGTGATCTATGTTACCTGCAACCATACGACATGATATTATAGTATTAAATACAAGCATACATACCTCATTTACCTTCAATTCATCTAGTATTATTTCAAAAACTTCCTTGATTGAAATGCCTTCAATCCCTTGATCTGCTTAATCCCTTATGCCATCATCATTCCATGAACTTCACAAGTTGAAGTTCCTGATGAAACACTTGCATCTTCTCTAGATTGGTGAACCCTTCGATGAGGATTATATCATATAATTTTGAGGATCTTGAATATACTTATTCTGGAAAATGTTTCCTTTTGATGTATGATGAGCCTCGTCCTGGATGAATTCTTCGATGAGGTTCCCAAGAGCTATATCTTCCATATTTGATTGCCGTGAATTTTTTTCTTCTTGTCCTCCATGATTTCCTATGGTGTTGTCACAAGCTCTTTCTTCTTTATGCTTTCATGATGTCACACTACATCTATTTATTGTATTCATATCCTATATAGGATTTAGAAGGTATGAAAATACCTTTTGTGAGGGAGACTATCTTAACCATAGTAAAGATATTTCACTCCCTCTTTCCTTAAACTCCTTTCTTCAACTTCCTCCATCGTTTTCCAGTGATATGAGCTTTCTTTAACCTTTAATACTTTTTTCCACAACTTGTATTTTTCTATCATGCATGGAAGGCATAATTTGTTGAATGAGGTAACTTTCTTGTCCCATGGACACTTGTTACCTTGCTCACTAGTTAGAATAGTGATTGTTGGGTCTCATAATTGTCGCATTTTCATCTTGTTTATCCTCGCCATTCCTCACATTCCATCACCTCATTTAACCATTCATCATATCATTTTCACGGGTTCACCTCACTATATTCCAATTTATTTATTTTTAATATTATAAGAGAATGTATGATTAAATATTGGAAAATTAACATATTTCATTAATATCTCAAATGTGGATGAGCTTTGTAATGTGTAAGATTATTTTGAAGGATTATTCAAAAATCTTTTCAAATATTTCCTCCACCATTTTAAGAATTCAAAGGATAATTGTTCAAGCTTATTCCAAGGAGAAGATCATGGAGATTTGGATAACATATCTCATCCAATATTTGTGAGAGATGAGTGAGGATTTGAAGGGATCATATTTTGTTATTATAGGGATATTGGTTGAGAGAAAAGTGGATTTTTAATTATGAGTTGCTTATCTTGTTTTCAAAGCACTCATGTATAAACAGGAGTGCTCTCTCTCCAAGTGGGATATGAGAAGGTAGTAGGAAGAACTTGAGACTTTGAGATTCTTATTTCTGAAGTTAACTGAAGATAGAATTTATCATTTTCTTTTGCATGAGGGTTGAATAAGTTTCAGTAGCTGAAAGTACTCTCAGTGTACAAGGCAAGGGTGGAGGGCCCCCACACCAAGCTAAGTACACTTCTTGGTTAAATTATATAGCTTTGCTTCAATTTTGTTCAGTTAATTAGATTTATGATGATATATTATGATTGCTGATGGATCTTAATATTGTTTCTATTATGCATATGAAGAGTCAAACCAGTGTTTAAGTTAAATACTTCTTCTATCTGATCAAGAGACTAGAAACTAGAATTCATCTTTTCTACTTTTTCGAATTCCTATTTTCTAACAATAGCATTACTGATAAATGAATCTATGATGAAGGACAACTAAGACCTCTTCAGTGAAGAGCCTCTTCAATTATTACTTGATGTATCTTAATCTATTTTTCAATTAGTAGTTTTTAATTTCTAATTCATGAGGTAATCTTGTTAGAGAAGGACAAACAAATCTCTAAAGTTAGGAGATTCTTCTGCTTCTGATTGCACACTTGAATTTAGAAATTGTTTAAGTTAGATTTATATTATGATTTCCTTTATCGTTAAAAATTCATCTTCTAAACTTGACTGTAGTTTAAATCCATATATTTTGGAGATGATTCTAAGTTCTACAAACCTGGATTGATAATTAAATGTTTGTGTTAATTTACCCAATAAATTGACCCAATAGTGATGATTAAACTTTATCATTTATTTCATATCTCATAATTGAGATTCTATTTACTGCATCTTTAGGGAATAGTTTATCACATATTTCTTCTGTATCTCCAATCCTTTGAGTCCTTTGATTCCTTTTCATGTATTCAATCAATACTTGACCTTCAGAGATTTTTCCATATATTTCAATGAATTCTCTTTCGATGATTATTTCTATCTTCCTTTCTCATATAAGGAACTTCAATGATCTAAATAAACTTCAGATCTCCTTGCAAAAACGAAGTCATTTTACCAATTTTGATGATAGAATAATAGATACTTACTTGAAAAGTGAAGATGAAATCTTCACATTGATAACTTTGATGATGGTTGAAGCTTCCTTTGAATGTTTTTTCTTCCAAATGAAAATTCCTTCAATGAAGGAGATTGGTCCTTTTATGATGTAAAAGCCTTTAGATTTGGATTCCCCTTTGATGGTGATTGATGAAGATGTTTTGTTGCTTCCTTGAAAGATCAAGGATGATAGGTAACTTGACTTGAAGATTTTGATGACAATACTTTGAGATGGAATTGAACTGATGGAACATTTAACATGGTACTATAATACTGCCTTTAGCACCAAAATCTCTTATTTCTTTCACTCTGCAAAACTAACCTTTATTTTAATCAAATTATTTCTTTGTATATTATGATCCGATGTTGTTCATTAATACAAAGATCCGAACTGTTGTGTAGAATTCCTTCTTTGGTTTTGATTGTTCAATCTTTAAACTTACTTTGATACCTTCCGTGAAATTTGACACTTGAGTGCCTTTATGCCCTTTTTAGCTCCTTAGCTCTGAAACCATGTTGAGAATTTGATAGGGTGTAGTTTAATTGGATTCTCTACTTGATAATTACTTTTGAACTTATTTCTCTTACTTAGATATTCTCTTCATTAGCTTATTAGGTCTTTCATCAAGTCAATTATCAAAACACAAAAGACACAAGATTTTGGCTCTTCAAGCCAAGGCCAAAGCCTCTCTCTCTTGGAGAGTAAAACCCACAAGTAATTTGTCTTATAGTCTTTCAGTTGACAAGTACCATGAAAATGAAACAAACCCTTGACCTATGTATGCCTCCAAGACCTTGTCATTGCTCCCTTTTGAACTCCTAGTGTAGCTTATTTCTTTTCTACACCGTTCTGCATTGTTATGCACCAACCTTAGAAAGCTCAGTCCATAGACCCTAAATGATGTGCTTCCTTTAGTTATTTCTTTGTACCCTATATGCCCAAGGATGGTGATATCTTCTCTTGTTGTAGTAACCCTTCTTCACGCTGAATATACTTCTGAAATTACACTAGCAGATAACCTTAGGAATGAGGCTTGTACAACCTTACCTTTGTACTGATTGTGATATCTTTCACGCATTAGATTGCATACTAATATGACTGAGAAATTGACCTCTTCTTTTCATACCCTAGTAGCCTTTCCTTCTGTGGTATCTCCCTTCCTTTCCTCGCACTGTAGTTCAGACTTATATATCAGACTTAGACCCAAAACATATATACCAAAAGAGCCTCTCTTCCTTCACTGAATTGTCTCATTTCTTCACATGAAACTTAGATATTATCTCACACTTTTATTGCAGACTTGTAAGAATTTTTGTGGTTACAATGAGGCCACACTTACCTTTATATAGTGATTGTCCTTTAGCTTCTAGGCCGACATGAGCTGGAGGGCAGACCGACTTCACTCAAGGAGGGTATTTCATCACATTTTAAGCTGAATTTGTGGAGCATATTGAAAAGGTATCAGAGTATAATTTTACATTAATATTTGTCCTTTTACACGTGTAACATTACTTCATATACATGACTCTAAATGATAAGACAAAAAACTCCTAAAGACATCAAGAAGAAGTCTTTGACCTATAATAAAACTCCTTTCTGCTGAAACCCATGAGACAAGCATTACAAGATACATTTTATTATCTTTGTCTTCTTCATTACATAAATTCATAATTACAAGTCATTATGAAGACCAAACCTAGGTACACCTTTCAAGAGAAGAAACTAAACTACCTTTGGATCGGTCTTCATGTTTGAAACAATGACTCTTTCTGTATTGATTGAAACTGGTCGATTTGGTTCTTTCGGAAAGTACTTGCTCCTCTCTTGGATGATTTTGTCCTTGAGTTGATCGAATGTGAAATTAGAGATGTCTAAAATTCTATTTTCACCTGGAGGCAGAATCAACATTTCACTCAGAGGAAGATGGCCACCTGTCAAAGGAGTTGGAGGCAAAATGTTTGGAGCAATTATAATTTGATTATTTTCTGTTTTTTGGATCTCCTCCTCTCACTCATCATCTATGACAATTTCTTCCTTTAAATTTCTCATCAATTCATCCTCTTCTTGTTTCTTCTTATTTTCCTCCTCAAGCTGTAATCTTCCTTTTTATTTTTCCTCATGCTTCTTGAGGGCCTCTTCTTGTTGTTTCTTGAGAGCTTCCTCCTCTTTCCTTTTCCTGTGTTCCTCTTTCCTTCTTTGCATGGTTTCTCACTTGATCTTCTCTTGTACTTATTTATGCCTTGATCTCCTTCATGTTTTGTTCTTCTAGCTTCTTAAAGTTCTTTCTTTCTCTTCTCCTCTTGAATTTCCATTTTAGTGTTTTTATCTAATTTTAACTTCTTTATCCTCCATCAACTTCCTATTCATGTTTCCTTTTCAACTTAGTACTATTCTAAAAGTCCTTTTTCTCCTGGGTCCCTCCTTGTGACTTATACAAAACATTTGATGTATTAGAAGGGCCTGCTTCTTCACTTGGTCCAACTTCTCTAGAAGCATTTTAATGGTTCTTGATCTTTTCCTCTTCCTCTCAAGAGTACAAGGCATATGGACATGTATATCTCAACTTTGCACAATTCCATGTGCATATAGCTCTAGGGTCAAATTGATGATAAACCATCTCCCCAAACCTTATAATTTTTAATTCTTCAATTTCTACTTCTGCCGCCTTCAAAATTTTCAGTTCATATGACACTATTTTCAATGGGAAGATGGGCCATGGTGACTTATTTGAATTTTGTAATGACCCCAATAATATTGTACAAAGATGGTAACCAACTTCTTGCATGGCCATTTTATCTGTTACAAACAACGACATGAGATGTGGAATTTTATATGATCCAAATATCCTGATGAATGTACCCTCAGGTGATGTGAACCAGTATGAAAAATTAACTATGTCTTCCCTATCCTTGTTTATCATGTAAGGTGAATCGATACCAAATATAATTTGATACAATACTGAGATGAACTGCTTAGTGAACTTTGAATATATGCCCCTATAGCTAGTATCCCACAACATCTCGTTGTATATGTGGACAAGAGGTTGTTCTTTGGTCCACTTCGACTCCAAAATTTGGAACTCGTTCTTGGCACATATTCCATCTAACAAATAAAATGACATATAAGACTCAGGTTACCTGTCTTGTGACACATTATTTTCCCTTGAAACACCCTTCTGTAATTGTTGAGCTATAAGGTCATACCAATTGAAGATGGTCCCCTCAATAGTGCATGGGTGTACCATATAGACCCATCCTTCCTCAAATAATTCAACGTTCTAGAGCCCATACATCCTAGAGCACATGGCCATTAGATATTGGTACACCTTCTTCAATGACTTGGTTCTGTAAATATCGTCCGGCTTCTGGAAAAATTTTCTTGGCTCTTGGCACCATGTTTTAAGAATATCTTTCGTAGATTCTCCAAAGCCATTATAAAATCTTATAATGAGATATTATTTAGGCTTTGGGAGTTTATAATACCTATGAAGATCATGATCCTGATATGTGGCAAGGACTTCCCCATTTACACTTTTGAAGGTCATGCTCTAGGGGTCAATGTGTTGCAATATCCATCCTATGGTTTCTACACATGGTAGAACTACATATTGACAAGTAACTCTGTCGAATCCAAACCTCTTAATATTGACGTATAACTCCTTGTTTTCTAGGTATTGCAGGATTTCCTTCTTAGAAAAGTCCTTAAATATTTTTCCATGTCAAGGTAGTGGACTTGTCTATGAAGCATGTTTATGTCCAAAATGGTGCTTTGGGTTTTAGTCTATCCACAAAAACTTCAACACTGCTTTCAACTGGCTATGTTGTAGGCCCTTTGTGTTGTAACTAGAGGCATGGTGTCGATAGAGGATGATAGGTTGATATGTTGTGGATATTAAGTACCTGGAAACTGAAAATCAATCATGGCAAGGCACATAACCAATTTTCAAAATCCCTACTCTATTTTTTTAATGCAAAATACTGACTATGGGAAAACAACACAATAGTATTGGGCGCAATTGCAAAAGTTAAAGACAAGGTTGGTTGATCTAAACACTAAAAGCACGCAACACACTAACACTAGAAAAGAGCTTGTGTGTTATGCACACAACATATTTGTTTGCAATAGTGGTTAACATGTTTGTTGGCCACGAGTGCTCAATGCACTATCAAAGGTGAGATCCTATGTGATGGGTGCATGACGCATCATCAATAAGTAAGGATTAGTTGGACTTGTTAGAAATTGTAGCAAGAAAGGCTCAATTTGACTTGTACCTTAGTCAAATTGAGTAATTCAAATTTTCACATCAGTAGGATGAATTGGATTGAAATTAGCTTGAGTGAGCTTGCCTTTTCACTTAGGTATATTTGAAAATTCGAGTTTGTAGTCTTGGAGTAGAGTTCTGCATGTAGTGATTGCTAAAATTTAGCTATCTAGTTCAATTATTTTTAGTTGAACTCAATTAATTGAGCTCAAGTAATTAATTGAGTCAGTTGAAGGTCAGTTAAGTAGTAGAACTATTGTTAACTCACTGTTCTCTCAATTAAACTAGTCAATCAACTAAAAATATCCCATACATGCATGGAATTTGAATTTCCTAGCTGAATTGGAGGAAAAGGCACATTGCAATGATAAATTGTATACTAGTTGAGTGTACAAGTTTTTCATTGAAGCAGGTAATCAATTCCTTCAGGATTTGTGTAAGGAAATAGGGAATTATCCTATTTTTAGGGGCTAATTTCCTCAAGGATTGTGAAGGAAATAGGATGTTAACATAAACCTTTTTTGGCTAAGTGTTGGTCAGAGAAGGTTAGTGAGTAGGAGATAAAAATTGCAGTGCAGGGTATGCTTCATGATTAAAGAAAGACATTATAATTGATCCATATTCTCATCTAAATTAATGCAAAGTAGGGAAAGGGTTTTTTCCAGTTGGTTTAGCCTTTAAAATTAGTGTGTTCCTTATGTTTTGATGGTTGCATGTTATTGCATGTGCTTATATAGTGTGTTTTCCTTTCCGTAGAATAGTAGAAGAAAATTGTGTCTCTTGATTTCAGTTCGAATTCTTTAGCAGTAGAAAATTTATTGCAATTTCTCCATTGTATCACAGCTCAAAATCATAATAGAAACCAATCAATAGAGCTTCTCCCTCAGAATTTTTGATTTGCAGATTCAATGAAGCAATTTTCTTCTGTGCAAGAAAATGTCCTTCAACGGATTGAGATTGGAGTATGCCCTGGAGGGAACTTCAAATTTCATAGATTGGAAGGATAGGATGGAATACGTACTCGATGACAATGGAGTGCCAGAGTACACCAAAACTGACATTCCAAAACCAACAACATCGAACGCAAAACAATTAGCCCAGTGGAAAAGGATATCACAAAATCCAGGAGGATCATCCTGGAGGGTGTGAGAGACCGCATCGTCTCAAATTTACATGGAAATAAACTCCATTTTATATGTAGAAGACCCTCACTCAGTTATTCAAAAATAACAGTGATGCCGACAACTTGGGATTGAGATGCAAGCTCAGAAACATCTAATTGTAGAAAAATGAAACCATTCCATATTGTAGAGACTCAAATCTATAATTTACTAGATGAACGCTAGGCTTTAACCCTTTTTTTTTTGTTTACAACGCAGTGATAGAAATTTTAAACCATAATCATACAAGTTTCTGAAACTCAGTAAAATTAAACTATTTATACCATAAGTATACAAAGCTGAACACAAGAATTTGTATCAGTTATACCCAAGTTCATAAAATTAGACTTCATACACATACATCCATTTAACTTGTGAATTCTAGGCACAATGAAATCATCATAAATAAAAGCAATATAACTAAACGTGTACCGTACACCTTGAGTCGAGAGCCAAACTGGACTTGCTACTTTGCGAGCTCCTTTGCTGTCGTCTACCTCCACGCTTGAATGTTGTCGTGCTCAAGCCAAATGTAGTGACTCACCGGTTAACCTCCCAGCCTACTCCTTGGGTACTCTCCTTCCCTGCGGACCCCCAAGCTGCAATGGGGTTGAACCACAAAAGAAAATGCTAGCTGATAGAGGTGAGCCTCTCTTGGCTCAAGAGTCCCCTCTCTATAACACTCTATTTCACCAAACTTAACTATAGCTCATAACCACTCAAATTTGACATCATCTCCTCCATCCAACAATAGGATAAAACCATCCTTTTCCCTTCCCTTTCCCTTTCTTTTATAGAATGTTTCATAGGTGACACTTGGAACTTCATGCATAAATAATCATTTTTTTATCAACCCAAAATTTGATTATTCACCCACCCATGTGTCATCCTCTCATCAAGACTCTCCAAAATAATTTACTTAATTATTCATTTAAAATAGTTATTTTCCTCAACCCAACAAGACTTCCTATTTCTTCTCCTAGTTTTCTCTTGATTCCCCTTTTCTACTCCTTAATTTGTGTTTATTACTGCAGTTAATTGATAAGTCTCAGATTTGGTCCCCTAAACTACCTCAATTTGCATTTATGATGAATATTCTTATGTTGGCTCTTGCCACATGGAAGTTCTCTAATTTCTCAAATTTTAATTTATTAATCTTATTATAATTCACCACCCTCTTCTCTTAATGAAGTTTTTAATAAATCTTTATACTTAACTCTATGTCCCTCTTTTCCCCTTTTTGCCTAATTAAGTTACTCATATACATTATCCACTTAATATTTTGTTTTAACAAGGAAATGGTAGAGTTATCATGGTAATTAATTTATCTCTTCCTCTTCCTCCCTTACCCTAAGTTTTATTCTTGATTTAATTCTTTTGGTTCTAACCTCATATATCATTTGTTATGAATTAGTTGGATTTCATATATTGATTATACTTATTAGTTTCTTTAATGATGTCGAGGATCGAGTTTAGTCATGCCCTTCAAGAACTTCCATTCGAAGTTCCAAGGGTGTCATGCCTAAGAATTTATTTTTTTGATGCCAAGGGTGCCAAGTCGGTCTTGCCCTTCAAGAATTTCTCTTGAAATTCCAAGGGTGCCACACCACTTGCCCTTCAAGCATCCAGTGGTTATGAGGGGAAATATATGTGCAACTACAGAGACCCTTATCATCTCGTATGTTGCCTGCTATAGTGAGACTAATGGTGCTGGGGATCAAGGAGTCCGCCTTGATGCGCGCCCCCCAGAAATCCTCGTGAGCGAACCCAATTTGGGACCTGCCCCCACGACATCATGATCTTCAAGGCGAAGGTGTTTCGACCTTTCCATCCTAAGTCATGGCGGGAGTGCTAGTAGGTGAGATCAGGGACACTGTCCCACCCCTCCCATGAAGTTCCATCCAATTGTACAACCCCATCACCCATATGTGAGTCATTCGGCCAAGCAACTAACATGTTCCTGCAACCAATGACATATCATCAAAGTATATGTAAATATATAACAAGTTTCACACTGAACTTAGAAGTTCAAATACAAAATATTTATTTCTATCAAACCAGATGTTGTCAGCTCATCATATGCGAGTGCCTCTGGTGGTTTTCTGTCATACTCAATAATCATTAGTAACAAAGTTTCTCATTGTTAGCCATTATCACAATAGAAACATCAACATGACCTATTCCTTCACATAATTGTTTATTTGAATCAGTACTAATGTAAATAGCTAACCTATGGTACACACCCATCATGTTTATCATACTCATAACATCAATGGAAATTTAACATATCCATCAAAGGCATCATCATCGTAACATCAATAGAAACCATATCTATCCACAAAAATCTATCATCATCATGATATCAATCGAGAACATGCATATCCATCATAGTATCAATAAAGACATACATAACCATCAAGTCCACTAATAATAGAGTCATGTGTCCATATCCTCAATCTGAGGTCCTCAAAGAATAAAGTGCGGGTCTTAAGGCTAAATCATTGTTAATGTCGTATCAAGGTCAGAAATCTAGAGTGGGGCACTACACATATAACCTCTCTAGATTCACTCAGGTTTGAGATGAACGTGGAGGAGTAGGAGAAATTGTGTCCTCTTCTGAGCTAGTGAGCCTAGCTCTCCTAGGACTTCCAAAATCCTGGCACAACTACTAGGAATCTGTAATTGAAGGGATAAATTTCCAAATTTGGAGAGACTTTGGTCCAATTTGGTGCAGGAAGAAATTCAAAGGAACACTAGAGATGGAGTAACATAAAAAGCTAAGGAAGAAGATAATTTTTCCTTGATTGGGAAGGGCAAGAAATCTAAGGGAAAGAAGTACCAAATCAAATCAGAGTTCATCCAGAACAATGGCAAGAAGAAGGACCTAAACAATATAAAATGTTTTCACTGCCACGAATATGGGAACTATGCAACAAAGTGTCCACACAAGAAGTCAAACAAGAAGCCTTCAAGAGGAGTAGGAGGTGAAGCACTTGCCTCAAAATTCGAATTAGACTTCACCCTAATTTCATGCATGGCTAGCACTATAATGGGGAATGTGTGGTACCTAGATTTAGGTGTCTCGTTCCATATGCCAGGATGCAAAAAATTAGCCTAGAGGAGAAGGATCGCCAAATGCACATAAAACTTAGGGATGATGGGAGATACAGTGCCAAATGAATTGGAACTGTAACCTTTAAGAGGGAGTCAGGCTCCCATATCCATCTGAAAGATGTCATGTATGCACCTGGGTTGAAGAAAAAATTGATATTTGTAGTTGTATTGGAGGATAAAGGATATGATATTGTTTTCACTAAGGGAAATTTTTGTTTGAGACATGTAGGTACCAGGAAAGTTAAATAGATTGGTGTTAGAATGAAAAATATATACAAAATTGAGGTGGAAGCTTGTGCTACACTAAGTAGCAAGCCAAGAAAAGTGCAGATTCAAGATGTTGGAGAACTATAGCACAGGTGCATGGGACACTTACACCATGGAGCCTTAAAAATCAAGCATCAAATTACCACCGATCATCTGAAATGCACAGTTGACCAGCATGATGTTTGCAAGGGATGCACATTGGGGAAATATGTAAAATGCACCTTCTAGGGTTGAGATAGTAAAGTGGGAGAAATCTTGGAGCGAGTCCACTCTGATGTATGTGGACCATTTTCTACAACCTATACAAAAAAACAAAGGTATTATGTGATTTTTTTGATGAATTTTCTAGAAAATGTTGGATCTTCTTCATGCATAATAAGGATGAATTTTTCTCAAAATTTGTTGAATTCAAAGCATTGGTTGAAAAGGAGTCTAGTTAGAAATTGAAAGCCCTTAGAAGTGATAATGGAGGAGAATTTTTTTCTAGCACCTTCAAGGACTTTTGTGCCAAAGAGGGTAATAAAAGAGAACTGATAGCACCCCATAACCCACAACAAAATGGGGTGGATGAAAGGAAGAACCGAAGCATAGTGGGAGCATCAAGAGCCATGTTGCATGATCAAGGGTTGCCATTACATCTATGGGAAAAATCACGCAACACCATAGTTTATTTGTAGAATATATAGGAGCCCTCAAAGAATACTTTGCATGATCACACATGAAGAAGATTTCTCTGGGAGGAAGCCATATGTATCTCATTTTTGAATTTTTGGAGATACAATCTATTTTCATGTCTCCAAGTATAGTAGGAAGAAAATTGATCCTACAACTAAGATGGGAGTATTTGTAGGATACACAGAGACTCCACATAATTATAGGGTGTATTTTACTTCGCTCAGGGTGATAGTAGTGAGGAGATATGTCAAACTTGATGAGGATTAGACTATGAGATGCTCTTTAGAGTGAGAGATGAGTATCCCACCGGAGGAGGATTTTCTAGCTCCTAAGGAGGAGCCTTAGACAAGTTTTGGGATGTTTGTGGAGAAATCACAAGTGGAGGAGTAGACAGGAGGCCAAGTG
Organism: Pinus albicaulis; assembly: GCA_034641835.2. Lineage (NCBI taxonomy): Eukaryota > Viridiplantae > Streptophyta > Pinopsida > Pinales > Pinaceae > Pinus > Pinus albicaulis. Next base: position 310,382,366 of record CM076582.1, on the reverse strand, counting down.
GAGGCACCCACTCAACTAGAATATTCCAGAGAGGGGAGGAAGAGAACTATAGAAGATGAAAGATTGGTGCAGAATGCACGAGAGCATGGGGGAGCTCCTACATCTTAGTGTAGGAAGAGGAGGTCAACATAAAAATACACTAGGTATATGGCTCTCATGATAGAACTCATTGAGCTAGAGCCTTCTTCATTTGGGTAAGAAATTTCTCAACCAGTCTGGGTTGATTCCATGGTGGAGGAGTATAACTCCATCATGAAGAAAAATGTATGGGAGGTGGTCTCGAGAGCAGAGAAAAAGTCAATGGTTGGTTCTAGATGGTACAAAATGAAGCATGTAGCTGATAGGAGTATTGAGAAGTACAAGGCTAGATTTTTTGCCAAAGGCTTCTCCGAGGTAGAGGGAGTGGACTATGAGGAAACATTTCCACCAGTGGAAAGATATTCCTTGATCGGAACCAATATAGAATTAGTTGTGCAGATGGGGTGGAAGATCTACTAAATGGATGTGAATACTGCCTTCCTCAATGGTGTTGTTGAGGAAGAAATTTACATAGATCAGCTAGAGGGTTTTGAGACATATGACTGGGAGTCACATGTGTGTAGACTCAGGAGAGCCCTTTATTTTCTCAAACAGGTGCCCCGAGCATGGTACACTCAAATCGACACATATCTTAGTGGATTGGGATTGACCAAAAGTGAAGATAAGATGCCAATCTCTATCACATTGTGGTAGATGGAAAGTTGCTTATCTTGGTTTTGTATGTTGATGAATTGATACTTAGAGGGGGTGAGCAGTTGATCCACTCTTGCAAAGAGGACCTTGCAAGATAATTAGAGATGAAAGACATGGGATTGATGCATTAATTCCTTGGGTTGGAAGTATGGCAAGGTGATGGTGATATATTTGTGAGTCAGGGGAAGTATTCCTCTGAAATACTTCAGATATTTCACATGGAGAACACAAGCCTATGGATACACCTCTAGCTATAAATTAGAGGAAGGAGCATGTCTCTTCAGGAGAGGCAGTAGATGCTACCATCTACAGAAAACTAATGGGATCCTTGATGTATCTGGTGAACAAAAGGTCAGACATATGCTATGAAATTAACTTAGTTGAGTTAAGCCATGGTGAAGCCTACCAAGATGTATTGGAAGGAATCAAAGAATGTGTTAAGATACCTCAGAGGAAAAACCAAGTATGGGTTATGGTACAAGAGGACAAAGTGAGGGAAGCTCCAAGGCTTCACTGATGCATATTGGGTAAGGAGTCCATCAAAAAGGAAAATTACTTCAGGTGCTATCTTCAATGTTGGGTTTGAAACTATTTCCTGGTATAGAAGGAAACAAAGGTCTGTGGAAATCAACTTAGTAGAAGCTAAATGCATGGCTGCAAGTAAAGCAACATATGAGGCCATATGAATGAGGAAAATACTTGTGGGTGTTTTCAGTCAAGATATGGATTTGATAATGATTTATTGCAGTCATAAGAGTTATATTAACCTCTTTGAGAATCTCGTATTTCATGACAGTTCCAAGAACATTGTTATCAAGTACCATCACTTGCAGGATTGTGTTCAGAGGAGAATTATGATGCTACAATACATTCCAACTGAGGAGCATGATGCATATATCTTGACAAAGGCATTTTCAAGAGGAAAATTTGAATTCCACAGGTGCAGGATAGGAGTGGTGCAAAATCCATTTCTTGCTATGAGGGAGTGTTAGAAATTGTAGCAAGAAAGATTCAATTTGACTTGTGCCTTAGTCAAATTGAGTAATTTGATTTTCCACATTAGCAGGATGAATTGGATTGTAGTTAGCTTGAGTGACATGGCCTTGTCTCTTATTTATATCAAAAAATTTGAGTTTGTAGGCTTGGAGTAGAGTTGTGCATGTAGTGATTGCTAAAATTTAGCAATCTAGTTCAATTATTTTCTGTTGAACTTAGTTAAATGAGCTCAAGTGATTAATTGAGTTAGTTGAGTAGTAGAACTGTTGTTAACTCACCGATCTAAAAATAGCCCATACATGCATGAAATTCGAATTGCCTAGCTAGAGTGGAAGAAAAGGCACATTGTAATTATTAAGTGTATACTAGTTGAGTGTACAGGTTTTGCATCGGAGCAGGTGATCAATTCCTTCAGGATTTGCACAAGGAAATAAGGAATTCTCCTATTTTTTAGGGGCTAATTTCCTCAAGGATTGCGCAAGGAAATAGGGGGATAGAAGAGGCCTATTTTGGCTAAGTGCTGCTCAGAGTAGGTTAGTGAGTAGGATATCAGAATTGCAATGCAGTGTGTGCTTTGGGATTGAAGAAAGACATTGTAATTGATCCATATTCTCATATGATTTAATTCAAAGTAGTGGAGTAGTTTTTCCCAATTGGGTTTCCCTGTAAGATCAATGTGTTCCTTTTGTTTTTTTTTATGGTTGCATGTTATTACATGTGTTTCTATCGTGTGTTTTCCTTTTCGCAGAATAGTAGAACAAATTTGTGTCTCTCGGTTTTAGTTCGATTTATTTAGCAGTAGAAAATTTCTTGCAATTTATATAGGACTGAGCGTTGGGAACATGCGATGTGCCAAAGGAGAAAGGGCCCAAATATGGGGTGCAAGCAAATGGAATAAATATAGTGGATTCAACACTAGGAGAAACAAGTGCGCGATGTGATTTTTTAAGGCAGGGTTAATACCAGTGCACACACATTGTTGAGGAGGAGAGGCATAAGGTTGGTGCTCTCATGTTGTGCGATGCATTATGTCAAAAGTTCGATGATGAACTAGAAAATAGGTGCAAAATTCGACTCAATATGGGGAAAGAGAGTGAAAGAGAATTTCGCAAGAAAAAATCACTTCAAGCATGGACACGCACACACACACACAACAATTTTATTATGAATAATGCAAAAGGTCAAGGAAATGAAGATACATAGGACCAAAACAAGGAAATTTAATGACTAAATCCTAAGCAGAAATCTTGAGTGCAAAAGGTATAAATTACTAGTGAGGAGCACACGACATGATAAAAAATGGGCGGCTATAAATATGTGCTTGGAAAGTGTGCAGACCTCCGAGAGCGAAAATAAATTGTGTAATGATCTTTTGGGGGTTCTTGTGTTTATATAACAAGCCCACACATGCGAGTTGGTCGCAATCCAAGAGTGTTCCTTAATGCATTGAAATGATAATAAGTGTGCTAAACTATCTCTACAAAGTTTGCTTGAGTTCGGTCTAAGGAGTGCAATGGAGCTAGATTGGATAGGTGTTTCCACCCTGTTAAAGGGAAAGTATGTTGAGGAGAAACAATGTGTTGAGCTTGTAAGCAAGGAGTGCACCCAAACTTGAAGATTTACCTCAAACAATCAAAATATTTCACACAAACTTGAAATGACCTTGACCACTTAGACACAGAGAAAATATCAATAGGGGCTCCAAAATTAGCTGAAGTAAAAATTTTGGAGGGTGGTTGTAGCAACTACAACATAAACCAATAATATCAAAGCATATCTCCTGAGAGCATACATGATTATTTAATGGACGATAGGTCCACTATGCAATTTGAAAAACCCAAAGAGATTCTTCATTACGTTAAATCCAAAAAAATCCTTTTATCTTAAATTTGATCTTTCTAAATTTTTTTACTATGTGCACTATCTTTATCCAATGTTTGCATTGATTCATTTTGGGTTCCATCCACATATGATTTCCCATATTGAGGAATGTTACTCTAGTATTTACTTTGTTATCTTGCTTAATTGTTCTACTTTAGTCAAGCCTACGTGGGGAATTTGATAAGGATACCCTTTACCAACATTTTTTTATTTATTTAGCCTATTACCAAGCGAATGGACACATAGAAATAGGGGAATATTTATTTTCCTTTTATCTTCCGTTATTAATTTTTTTAATTTTAATTTTTAAATTTTTGAATATTATTCTTTTCTAAACTTATAAATTACTTTTCTTTTTCCTCATTTAAATAACTTGTTTCAACATTTATAAGATAGTGTTAATGTTCAACTATTAAGTTGACGTATACAATCTCAGTAGGATTTCATTAAAGAAAAGGGGAAGGGGGGATATTAAAGATATCAATATATATGATGATTTATATGTTAGTCATGTTCGATTTTTAGATGACATTTTGAATTTTGGTGCATGTATTGTTAACGAAGCTAAAGCTATTAAAATTATTGTGAATTTTTTTCACAATAATGTTAATAGCTTTAGCTCCTTTAAAAGTACATGCACCAAAATTCAGAATTCCACCTACGAATTGAATATGAATAACATATAAATCATTGTATATATTGATACCTTTAATATCTTCCCTTCCCTTTTCTCTAATGAAATCCTATTGAGATTGTATACGTCAACTTAATAGTTGAACATTAACACTATATATATATTACGAGGAAATATCTAGGCAGATCTACCTAGAGGGATCACATCCTGCCGAATTATCAATAGATCCTAACCTCGGGGCATCAAGGAGAATTGACCCTAAGAACTCCCATTAGGAAGGTGCTTTAGCAACGGGAACTAGAAAAATTGAGTTAATCCTCGAGGCTAAGGACGGACACACACACACACACAGCCACACAGCCACACACACACACACACACACATATAAACACTAACAAATCCATTATGTGTCATGACCTCATCCCGCAAGGAAAGAGTGTTGAGAAATGTAACTGTTTTGGTGTTCATAATTGTTGTACTCATTTCAATATGTATCCTATGTAACAGAAAAAGAAGAAGAAGGAAAATTGTTATTATAAAAGCATGGTTTTCATGCTCGTTATTGATGGTCTTTTGGTAAAAGCATGTTCTTTTTGCTTCTAGGGTTTTTTATGCCTTAGGATTTATTGTCATGAGTCAAAGGAGTCAAAATCATGTTTATTAGACCCTTCTGGGAAATTTGTAATTGTAAAAAAAAATATTTTCGAGTCTAGAAAGTCCTGGAATCTCCAATAGTACAAGTCGGCCCTGGGATCCTCAAGTCGACCTAAAGGAGGGAATTTGACCCCTTGAGAAGGCTATAAAAGGAATCAATTTGACCTCATTTGGACACACTCACTCACAAGTTCGATCTATAACTGGGAAGCTGGGAAAAGGAGAGCGAATGTACAAGAGAAACTGGGAGGAAAAAATTGTTGTTTTTGGGCCCTATCTCTCTCACACCTGCGAATAATCTAGGGTTTGTGCAGCTAGAAAAAGGCCGAAGTTGCAGGTTCGAATAGCTAGGGAGAAAATTTATTGCTAGGGAGCAGAATTGTAGGAACAAGTTGCTATATAGATCGAAATCCTTCTCTTGACCTTGTTTACCTTGGGGAGGGCTATTTTTCTCCAGGAGGGTCTCTAAAGGAAGATAGATTAGGGTTTATGCAATAGTTGTTGGGAGGAAAAAATTGTTGGGTTAAGTAGTTGGGCAGTTGCTAGCAAGACAAAGTTGTGATGAGGAATGGCCTCAAGGGAAGGTCTTGAGGAAAGGGCTGACTTGGTAGTGAGAGAAGGACTTGGTCCATGGATTGAGTCGCTGTATCTCATTTGAAGAATATTCTAAGAAGATAAGAGTTTTTTCATTTTCCCCTTTTAGGGGTTTTCCCTAGCTGCGAGCCTATACATGTGTCCTCTTTTATTGTTGTTGTTTCTTGATACTGTTTGATGAAAATATTTAACTAAATAACATAAAGAATATAACTAAGTTTCACAAGCAAATATCAAGGTTGAAGAAAATAAGTTATAATTTCTGCCACTTTACATTTTCTAACATGGTATCAAAGCTAAGGTGAGCAAGGAAGGAAATCAGAAAGACACTAGAAAGAATTTTTGATCAAGAAGCACTCAAGGCCTAAAAGAAAAATATTGTCCCTTGAAGGGATCTGGTTAAAGGATCGTTGATAAAAGACCCTCAAAAATAGGGTTTCTACATTAAATAAATCAAGAACTACATCAATCTCACATTAAGGGTGTTAATCTCGCAAAAATAAGTCTACTTGGAACGCATCATTCTTGGAAGTTGTTTGTGGAGGAATCCCAGGGAACATCTTTCAAGGGCATCATCAAGAACTCTCTGAAGGTCTTTAATAAATATATAAGGTTGGACATAATATTCAAGTAAGTACTATACTATATCATAATGACTAAATATTCAAGTTATATAATTGTTTTTTGCAAGGAGAGCAACAAGCTCATCGGGGAATTAAAATATCTAGCATGGAAGAAGAGGATTGACTTGATACTCACAAAACAAGATGTAATATGTTATGTTATTGGAGAAATTAATAAACCCGGAAAATACAAGACACAAGGACTAGCAAGGTACAATAAAGGGGAAGTAAGAGCTCAAAGGATCATAGTAGAATCAATCAAGGATTCTCTTGTTCCATTTATGGAAAACCTGAAGACTTCCAAGACCATGTAAAACAAGCTAGTGAATTTGTACTCTGTAAGTACAACAAGTCAAAATATGTCTTTGCAAAACAAGCTATATAGAATGATTAAATTAAAGGATGAGGATATGGCGTCCTTCGTTATGAGATTCTCTTAGTTAAGTGACCATTTAAAAGGACTTGGGGAGCCAATCACTGATTCAATGGTGACGATATGCGTTCTCAATGTATTGCCACCTGAATGGAGAAAATTTTCAACAAGTATCTGCTCCAAGAAGGATTCAAATCCCTTTGATGAGTTGTGGGAACAATGCATACTATAAGAGTCAAGGATCGAGGTCAAGGATGACATTGGATCTGATGAGCAAACTCAAGCCTTTCTATCCCAAGTCAAGAAGACGAAGAAACGAAAGTTTGGAAAATCCATGAAGAAATATATGTCGAAGGTGCAATGCTTCAAGTGTCAATAATTTGGACATTATAAAAGGGACTTTCCAAATCAGAAAAATAATAATAGGAAGTATAAGAGTGAAGCTGATGTAGCCTAAGCCAAGGGAGAACTTGAGAAGAAGGCACATGAGGAAGACGCGAAGGATATTACTACTGAAAGAAGGTTCACTGACTTCTAGGTTCTTTATGAATGTTTTTATTTTTAATGATATGTTTTGTATAAGAATCATAGGATAGAAGCGTATGATAGTAACCTGTCCTAAACTTATATGATTATGTTGCTTGGTAGAAATCATCTAGGATAGAATGTTAGACCATTTTTCATATCGTTCATCAAGATATTATCTAACACTATGTTAGAGGTCTTAATCTTGCTTAAGGGGATCATTCTGATCCGAGAAGGACCATTATATTAAGAAGTCCTTATGAAAAGCATTATGACAAAAATAGTATGTATTCTATGTAAGAAAGAGTTGTAACATATGGCATAATCTCAGGAAGAAAGAGTTGTAACTTGGTAATAATGTTCGATCCTTGGGAACTATGATGCAAGAAGGAAAGTTTGAGTGGAGATGGTCGATGAATACGTTGATGATACAAGAAGGTCACCATGGTGAGGTAAGCCTATTTCATATAGGTTTGGTTATCTAGTTAGGATATTATTTTTCTATATGGTAGAATGGTGTGGGAATACATGATGAAAATTGAGGCAAGGCCAACTATATGGATGCAAATTATTGAGGGAAGCTCAATATATAGCACCTGGAAACTATGAAGTCAAGATGTGTTCATCTTGGAAGGTAGCAGTGTGAGAGGATAACCTGAAGGTCAAGGAAGTTCACTTGTGATGAGGAAGCCACGACAATATAAAAGTTTGGGAAGGCTTAATACAATGCCTTCATGTTAAATATGGAAAGTGCTGAGCAAGAAAAATGACCCGAATCCCATCACAAAAATGAAGAGTGGATATGGTTCCATGATACCTCGAAAAGAAGCAATCTCGATGCAAGAGATGCAAAGTAAAGAGGGAGCCATGTAGATATGAAAAATTAGCAGGTAATACTCTGATGAAGACAACATATAAGGCTTGTTGTGTTGGCTTCCATTATTAGAAGGAAGTCCAGAATTTCCTCTAGTTTTGAGAGGGAGCAAAAGGAGTCTCCTTGAATAAGGAGCAAGGTTCTATTCTCAACTATTAAGGGATAATAGGGATGTCCTCTCAGTTTGAGAGGGAGTGAATTTTGATATCACATGTACATTATCCTCTTCAAGTGATGAAGATAGGATGTTGGAGGATTGGATAAACATCTGTGGTTTCCTTGAGGATATAATTTGTAGGAAAGGAATGAAGTTTGACACTTTTTGAGGATGGGACATGAATCCAAGTGAGGAGTGTTTGAAGATGACTAATCTTCTTTGAGGACACAAGTACGAAGATCCAAGATAAGAATATTTCTAAAAGGACATACCTTGTGAACATCCGTATCGGATATGTACCTTAAAGAGGTAGTGCAGTATCACACATAAATCCTCCCAACATAATTCTCTTGAACAAAAGAAAAACTTGCCTAGTTAGGCCTTAGGGACAATGTTGGTCATGATGATGATACTTACAATATGACTTATCAATCTCACTCTTCTTGATAACTCTTCAATTTGAGATATGATATGTAATAGTTGTACAATTATGAATACCTCCCTATTTAAGAGGGAGTGTTGAGAAATGTAACTAGTTTCGATCTTCATAATTTTTGTATTAATTTTAATATGTATCCTATGTAACAAACAAAAAAAATGAAAATAAAAATTATTACTATCAAAGCATGGGTTTCATGCTCATTATTGATAATATTTTAGGTAAAAACATGTTCTTTGTGCTTCTAGGGTTTGTTAGCTCTCAAGATTTATTGTCATGAGTCAAAGGAGTTAACATCATGTTTATTAGAACCTTCCGGGCAATTTTTAATTGTAAAAATAATTGTTTTCGAGTCTAGAAAGTCCTAAAATCTCCAAGAGTACAAATTGGCCCTGGGATCCTCAAGTCGTCCTAATTGAGGGAATTCAACCCCTTGAGAAGGCTATAAAAGGACGCAATTCAACCTGATTTGGACAAACTCACTCACAAGTTCTATCTATCAAGGAAAGAGTTTGATTTGTAGTTGGGAAGTTGGGAAAAGGAGAGAAAGTCTAGAAGAAGTTGGGAGGATGAAATTTGTTGTTTTTTTGGCTCTATCTCTCCCACACATGCAGAGACATTAGGCCTTTTCTGTAGCCAAAAAGGAGCCGAAGTTGCATGTACGAATTGTTGGGGAGTGACGTTGTTGCTAGGGAGCAGAATTGCAGGGAAACATTTCTAGATAGATCGAAATCCTTCTCTTGACCTTGTTGACATTGGGGAGAGCTATTTTTCTCTAGGAAGGTCTCTAAAGGAAGATAGATTCACATTTCTAGATAGATTGAAATCCTTCTCTTGACCTTGTTGACCTTGGGGAGAGCTATTTTTCTCTAGGAAGGTCTCTAAAGGAATATAGATTGGGGTTTCTGCAATAATTGCTAGGATGAAGTTGCTAGGTCAAGGAGTTGTGCAGTTGCTAGTAGGACGAAATTACAATGAAGAAGCAGTTCAAGGGAAGGTCTTGAGGAAAAGGGTAAATTGACTTGGTACTGGGAGAATGACTTGGTATAGGGATTGGGTCATTGTATCTCATTTGAAGCAGATTCTAAGAAGAGAAGATTTTTCGGGTTTTACCCTTGGAGGGGTTTTGGCCTGGATGAGAGCCTATATCTGTGTCCTCTTATATTGTTGTTGTTTATTGATATTGTTTGATGAAAATATCTAACTAAAGAACATAAATAAGATAACTAAGTTTCACAAGCAAGTGTCAAGGTTGAAGAAAATAAGTCATAATTGTTGCCACTTTACATTTTCTAACAAGGAGTTCACATGGAAGGAGTTTACTATTGACACAAATTTGACCTGCAAAAACCATGCTTTTTTCTACATTAAACCTAATGAATAATCGAGAAGAGATTGGACCCTAGTACAAAAATGACTAATTTGTGGGTGGAAAAAACAACTGAAACATGTATATAAACTACTTTTGTTGGAGGTGATCAAGAGTGTTATATTTGCAATGCTTTATAACATGACTAAATTTTAGTTGTTTTTAGCTTAGTCATTTATTTGTTGGTTTGATTCATTAACTTGTAACATACTTAGTAACTTAATTTGTCACTAATTTTATCAACTTGTAGTACTTGTAGTATATTTGCTAGTCTAACGAGTCATTAATCGCTGCTATTTTTAATATATTTAATCATGAAAATTATTATTGAGATATATATTTATTACTAGTTTAGTAGTTGCATAAAATTATTGGAATATATTTATTAATAATTTACAGGTTCATAATACTACATTGATATATGATTTATTAGTTGCATAATCATTATATTTATTACTAGTTTAATATTTTTATATGCTTTTATTATTAGTATATTTTTTTAATAACATAAATAATTGATTAAATACCATGAAATTATGTAATGTTTTTTTTTAATAAGTAGAACCAGTAGTAATTTTATGTTAATAATAAAAGTTTGGTTATAGGGTCAATACCCTTACATCAAAACTCTTAAAACTCTTAGATTTCGAGGCACCCAATGAAGATCTTCAAATGAGTAAACAAAATGGAGATCCACAAATGAGCAAACAAAATGTTTACTTTCACCATTACAGACCATTCCCTTTAAACCATAGAAAAAAAAAAAATGGTCCCAATAAAATTTGGAAAAAAGAGCCTAACAGTAAAAAATATTTGCATGCAATCATGATTAAAATTTATATAACAAAAAAGCAACGGAAGCCCAGGTAAGAAGACCAGAAATCCATCACCACGGGCCCCATTCGGGCTTATCCTTCTACGAGCACGATGAGTCCTTCTACGCCCAATGCGAGCACCAATAATGCCTCCATCCTCGGCATCTCTTTGCGCAATGGATAGCTGAGCTGCCAGACCTCAGAATGATTGGATGGAGAACCGATGGCACTCAATTAAATTCTCCATCTTATTAATGGTAGCAACCACAACTTGCATGGAATCTAACAGTTGCTCCGTGGCCCTGATGGTCTTGTGGAGCCCTTCATCCTTATCTATCCCTGCCATGTTGTCTGCTAAGAAGAGATCTATAAAAAGACTGCTAGTCCAGAGAGGAATGAAAGCTAAGAAAACCAGAGCGGAATTCTTGACCACAAAATTATGAGAATACAAATAGAAATATCAACGCTTTCCATAGAGCCTTATACAAGTCATCTTGCAATTGAGACACAAGCCCAACAAAGCCCAAATATCTCCCATCACAGTGAATATGTCTCTAGGACAAAGGAGAAAATACCTTATGATCATGTTGGACATTAAAATTGAAACCACCCTGCTCCGAAATACAAAATTCATTGCAGCCAAAGGAGGAAGCATTGCTTAACATTTGCAGCCAAAGGAGGAAAAATTCATTGCAGCCAAAGGAGGAAAAATTCATTACAAAATTCATTGCATATTCAACATTTGAAATATCATTGCTTAACACAATTTTTTATTGGACAACTTCAAGTTCATGATAAGTATTAATGCTACCAGTTAGTTTTTCAATTGTGATTACATGATCTTTTCCTTTTATATCTTTCATGTGGTTTTATTTTGCAAAAATAAAATAAGTTTTGATAGCACTATTGTTGAACAACATTTAAAAGTACATAAATCATTAAAAAATCACCCACATTACAAGCTCAAACTATGATCTAAAGGAACTATTATAACTCAATAATTAACATTATTACATGGTAAATTTGTTGAACATTAGTCCTAGAAATAAAGGGTATCGATAATAAGGACCAAGAAATAGGGAATAAGCCATTAACATAACCATGTTAAGTGTTGTTGTATATTACTACTAGTCATCAATCACAATGATTATTGAAGAATCATCATAGTTGTAAGGAATGGTTACAGTGACCTTGAGGGGCATGTGGATGATTATACATCACAAATACATAATAAAACTACCATCTATGTTTCCCATGGCTATAAGGCCTCCATAAAATAATATATTTCTCAACCTTAATCAAATTTCTTACTATCTGATGCAGGTGCATCCAGATTTAGCCAGCAATGTGATTGTGTGTTCACATGTTGTGGCTAACAAAATGTGGAAAATTGATTATTAATATTTTGTTAAGTTTTAATTGAGAGGAGATAGTTTGTTTTGATTTCCTAAATTAAATAGGAACAAAATTAGCAAATTGGTTCTCCCTGCAAGGAGATTAAGCCAAATAGATTAGATTGTGAGGATATGACATAATTTGTTTGTTAGAGTGGTTCAACAGAAAGCTAGTAAAAGACAAGAGAACCAATTTCAGGTAGATATATAAGTGTGAATAGGTGTGAGGTGAGATAGAGAGAAAAGAAGTGGAAAAGGTGTGAGACAGGTGTGACAGAGGAGTGGATAGAGAGGATAATCAATATAAAATTCAGCCATCAAGGGCTTGACTCTGTGTATTTTTCATTATGGTTAATTCAAAGAATGTGTTTGTATTTAAATTCGTGATCATGATCATGCTATTCATTTGATTCCAGGAAGTGTTCCTCCAAACATTAGGCTTTACAGATATCCTTATGTTCAAAAGAGCGAAATTGAACGTATGATTGCATAAATATTAGAGGCTGGTATAATTGAACCTAGTCAAAGTTCTTTCTCTGCTCCAGTAGTATTGGTGCACAAGAAGGATGGATCATGGAACATGTGTCCGGATTATAGGGAGCTCAATAAGCTCACTATTAAAGATAAATTTCCCATTCCTGTGATTGATGAATTCTTGGATGAATTACATGGAGCAATTTATTTCACTAAGTTATGAATTTTTGGTCATGCCTTTTGGCCTTACCAATGCACCTTCTACATTTCAAGGGTTTATGAATTCCATTTTCAAACCCTTCCTTAGAAAATTTGTGCTAGTACTTTTTGATGATATACTAATCTACAACAGGTCTTGGAAGGATCATGTTCAACATGCTGACAGGGTGCTCAAAATATTGGAGGAGAAACAATTATATGCAAAAACATCCAAATGTTTCTTTTGAGTATAAGAAGTGGAATATACGGGTCATATTGTAGCTCACGAGGGTGTTAAAGTAGACCGTAAAAAAATTAAAGCCATTAAGGAATGGAAAGTCTCCACAACCATAAAGCAGTTGCGCAGATTTCTCGGGTTAACATGGTATTATCGCAAATTTGTTAAGAATTATGGGAGAATAGCAGCCCCTCTAACAACATTATTGAAGAGAGATGCATTTTCATGGAGTACTGAAGCAACTAAGGCCTTTGAACATCTTAAAGAGGCAATGTGCCTAGCACCAGTCTTAGCTACGCCAGACTTCAAAAAAACCTTTATTGTGGAATGTGATGCCTCAGGAAATGGAATTGGTGCCGTTTTAATGCAAGAAGGAAGACCCATTGCTTTTGAAAGCTTTCCAATCAAAGGAAAGTATTTACAAAAGGCTATTTATGAGAAGGAACTGTTGGCAATACTACATGCACTAAAGAAATGATGACCTTACCTAATGGGAAGACACTTGAAGGTAAAAATTGATCATGATAGTCTTAAACGCTTTTTGGATTAAAGAATATCTTCAGAAGAGTATCAAAAATGGGTCACAAAGATGTTGGGTTACGACTTTGAAATAATCTACAAAAAAGGGAAGTTAAATGTTGTTGTAGATGCACTTTCAAGAAAGGATGAAGAGGTGGAAGCATTGCTTTGTGCCATTTCTATTATCCAACCAGATTGGATAACCGAAGCAAGGGATGAATGGAAGAAGGACGAAGAAGTGTGGACACTCATTCAAAAGCTGCAACAAGATCCTAGTACATCTGATATATTTAGTTGGAAAAATGATTCCTTATGGTACAAAGATCACTTATATATTTGTAAGAATTCCCAACTAAAACAAAAGATTCTTTTGGAACTGCACACTTCTCCTTTAGGAGGACACTCAGGATTTTTAAAAGAAAACTTACCACCAGGTGAAGAAATAATTTTTTTGGGATGGCCTTAAATCTGATATTCAAAATTTTGTGGTGGAATTTTTGGTTTTCCAGCAAAATAAAGTTGAGACAATTAAGACCCCGGGTCTTCTACAAACTTTATCCATTCCAAGTCAACGTTGGGAGGAGATTTCAATGGATTTTATCACAGGTTTACCTAAGTCCAAAGGAAAGAGTGTCATCATGGTGGTAGTTGATAGAATTACCAAGTATGCACACTTTTGTGCATTATCTCATCCATTTAAAGCAAGTACAATTGCTAGTGCATTTATGGAAACAATTCAAAAGCTACATGGAAACGCGAAGATTATTGTAAGTGACAGAGACCCCATTTTTACAAGAAATTTTTGGACAGAATTATTTTCTTGTTTGGGTACTCAACTAGCTCATAGCTCATCTTATCATCCTCAATCCGATGGTAAAACTGAGATAGTGAATAAATGTTTGGAAGGATATCTTTGTTGTTTTGTATTTGATAAGCAAGCACAATAGATCAAGTGGTTACCTCTCGCTGAATGGTGGTATAACACTTCCTTCCATACTACAGCAAAAATGACCCCATTTATGGCACTTTATGGATATCGTCCACCGTCCATCACATCTTATTTAAGGGAAAATTCTAGGGTTCAAGTAGTGGAAGATCACATCGAGCATTAAAAAGAAGTTCTCCAACTCTTAAAGGATAACCTAAATTTGGCACAAAATCGAATGAAACAACAGGCATATCAACATCGCAACGAGAGAAGTTTTGATGTAGGAGATTGGGTATTTTTACGGCAACAACCATACAAACAAATGTCCCTCAAGCAAGCTAAGAAGGATAATAAATTATCGCCAAAGTATTATGGTCCTTACAAGGTGTTGAAAAAGATTAGCTCTATGGCATACAAATTGGATCTTCCGGCTTCTTCGTGAGTGCATCCAGTTTTCCATGTTTCATGCTTAAAGAAGGTTATAGGGGACAAACTTCCAGTTCAAACACTATTGATAAAACTTGATGAGGAAGGAAAAACCATATTAGAACCTGAAGCAGTCACGGAAACAAGAACTCGACAGCTACGAAATTGATCAATTTCAGAGTATCTCATCAAATGGAAGAACTTACCCATTGAATATTCTACATGGGAGGATGAGAATTTTATACAGAAGCACCCGAAGCTACTCAAGCATTGAGAACAACACTTTTTTGAAGGAGAGGAGCATGTTAGGTCCTATATTACTAGTATAGTCCCTTATTGTTGTTAGTGTAACCCCCTTATTGTTATTGTTGTACCCCTAACCCCCATATTGTTATTATTGTGCCCTTACATTATTATTGTTAGGTCGGCTAGGATTACATTGTGGCCCCATGGACTCCTACATATAGAAAGGAGGTTTGGTAATTTGTATCATTAAAGAATTTTTCATTTATGTAATGTATTGGAGGTTGGCCCCTCGAAGTGGCTGATTTCTAAGGCGTTGATCTCTCTTTTCTTCTATTTTTGGAGCTGGTTTCATCACATTCTTTTGTATGTGTTAAACTGTCGCTTTTATTTTGCCGTTGAGTTTGTATATCGCATCATGCACAACAAGGTTTCCATTTAATAGGTTTATGTGAATTTATAATCAAGCTTGTGGAGCTGCAATACCAACATTCATAACTGTTTTGGCCTTGATCGCACAACGTATCCGGAGAAGGCCGATTGGCGGTGTGAACAGCAGCGACGCAGCGGGACCGTTGGATCTGGCATAGATCAATAGTCGAGAGAAAATCACAACTTAGTGAGATATCGCACATCAGAGATTTTAATGTTACATGTTAAGACTTCGCACAGTAAGATATTTGAGTTGCGATGCAAAGCAAACTAGAAAAGGCACAACAGGACTGTTAGATCTGACATAGATCAACGGTGGATATTGAATTGCAACCCAGCGCGATTTCACACATCAGAAATTATTTTAGTTCTTTTTAAGACTTTGCATGATATGTCATTTAAGCTGCGATGCGATAAAGTCGAGAGGTGGTGGTGTGATGCGATCACATATCACATAGGATAAGGAACACAGTTATTGCTAAACGTTAAAATTTGTGATGTGCGACAGGGATTTGGCTGTGAGTTGCGAAATCGCAAAATCACAATGTTGCGAAAATTATAAAATTGTGAAGGTGCGAGGAGGTAAGTTGGTAAAGTCGCGAAGTTGCGATCCGCTGTGATTCTTCACCGTTTCTGTGGGCCATAAACCACAGAATCTGCGTGTATTCTGAAAAATTTGCAGCTTTTCTACATCATTTGGTATTAGAGCAGAAATTGAGTTTTGTTTTCAAGGATTGTAGCAAATATGCCACCCAAGAGAGGAGCGAGCATAGGTCGGGGAAGACTTGTAGCTAATGTAATTTTTCTAGAAGATATTTGACACCTTCGTACATGGATGGAGACAATGGAGACTTCTCAAAGGATATCACCTGATGAAGGAGATGTCAATGCAACAGAGGAATATTCTGAGGAAGAAGAAGAGGAAGAAAGCGAGGCAGTTAAAGTTTCCAAGATATTAACAAAGGCTAGTGGAAAACCAAGAGTGGAGATTACTTCATATGAGAAGAACCTTAATGTGGATGAGACGGTGGATTGGATAAGTTCAGTGGATAAGTATTTTGACTTAGAAGAGGTCGAAGATGAGAAGGTGGTAGATTTTGTAGATACCAAGTTGAAGGGCCATGTATCTATCTGGTGGGATGAACTAAGGACATCCAGGGAAAGAAAGGGAAAGCCTAAGATCAAGCAATGGGATAAAATGGTAAGAAAATTGAAGAATAAGTTTATTCTGAAAGACTATTAGTTGAATCTTTTCAAACAGTTGTAGAATTTGAGGCAGAAAGGAATGACTGTCAAAGAGTATATAGAGGAGTTTTACAAGCTGAGCATTAGAGCAGGACATGCTGAAGATGATATGGAGAAAGTTGTCAGATAAATTAATGGTTTAAGGTATGAAATATAGGATGAAATCAGTTTGTTGAGTCTGAAGACAATTGAGGATGCCTACCAAGCTACTTTGAAGGCAGAGGAGAAAATGTTGAGGAAACAAAGTCAGAAGAATAGAGGTAAAAGTCCAGCAAGAGGAAGAGGAACTTTCTGATCAAGATTTTAGCACTCTCAGAATGAAGCAGGAGGTTCAAGTAGCAGACCGCTACAGAGAGGAGACTTTGGTAGAGGGAAGTTTGCACGCACAGGTAGAGGCCAAGGAAGAGAAATTCGGTGTTACACATGTGGAGAATGGGGACACGAATCATGGGACTGTCCTCATAATAAACCAACAAATCAGCGGAATGTGAATGTAGCTAAGGCAAAGGAAGAAAATCTTCAGGTCACAAGAAAAGAAGAGCCACTTGAAGCAGGAGAGTCTTTATTGCTAAAAAGAGTATTGCTTAAGGCAGAGAAGGAAGCAAATGAGCCAACGCAAAGGAAGATATTATTTAGGAATGTGTGCAAATCAAAAGAAAAATGCTGCAAAGTTGTGATTGACAGTGGAAGCACTGATAATCTTGTTTCCACAGAGATGGTTGAAAAATTGAGGTTGATTAAGATGGTACACCCTACTCCCTACAGAGTGTCGTGGCTACAAAAGGGACATAAGATTTTAGTGACAGAACAGTGCAAAGTAGAGATAAAGATCGATACATATAAGGATGTCATATTGTGTGATGTAATGCCATTGGAAATGTGCCATGTATTGCTAGGAAGGCCTTGGAAATTTGACAGAAAATCCATTCATGATGGCAAAAGGAATACCTATACCATATAGAAGTATGGAAAGAAGCACACATTTCTACCTTTGAAGGATGAAGCAGACAAAGGAGCAGTTGGGAATAATGTTATGTTGATTAGTGGAAATGAATTGTTGGAAGAAGTCAAGAAGGAGAGAAATGCATTTTGTTGTTGTGGGTAAACCCAAGGTAATTCTGAGTTCTAAAAATTTATAAAATCTTTCTGTGGAAATTAAAAATCTGTTAGATGATTATGTTGATGTAGTTGTTGATGAATTACCAAGTAAATTGCCACCAATCAGAAGTATCAGTCATCACATATATTTAATACCTGGTGTAAGTTTACCAAACAAAGCAGCATATAGAATGACCCCTCAAGAGAATGAAGAAGTTGGAATACATGTACAGGAGTTGTTAGATAAAGGACTGATCAAAGAAAGCCTTAGCCCATGTGTAGTACCAACCGTACTTAGTCCAAAGAAAGGAGGTGAGTGTTGCATGTGTACTGATTCCAGATCCATAAATAAGATTACTATCAGGTATAGATTTCCATTGCCACGAATAGATGATTTGATGGATTGTTTAAGTGAGTCAAAGTATTTTAATAAAATAGATCTGAAGAGTGGATACCATCAAATAAGGATTAGAGAAGGAGATGAATGGAAGACTGCGTTTAAGACCAGCAATGGGTTGTATGAGTGGTTAGTGATGCCTTTTGGGCTCACTAATGCACCAAGCACATTTATGAGACTAATGAACGAGGTCTTGAAAGAGTATACAAGAAAATTTGTGATAGTCTATCTTGATGGCATTATGATTTTCAGTCAGAGTAAGGAGGAGCATTTGGAACATGTCAAGCTAGTGTTAAATACTTTGCAAAAGGAGAAACTGCTTCTAAATTTGAAGAAGTGTAGTTTTATGAAGAATGAACTCATTTAATTGGGATTTGTAATCTCAGAAGAAGGCTTGAAGATGGACCTAGAAAATATCCAGGTAATACTGGATTGGCCAACTCCGAGAAGTGTATTTCAGGTAAGGAGTTTTCATGGTCTTGAAATTTTTATAGAAAGTTTATAAGGGTTTTTAGTTAGATTTTTTCACCAATAATTCAAACAATAAAGGAGAGAAACCATCCATTTAAGTGGAAATAAGAAACAAATCAAAATTTCAATTTGTTGAAAAAGAAGATCACTGATAGACATGTTTTGGCATTCCCAAATTTTGATAAAATATTCCAATTTTGAGATTGATGCTAGTGGGATAGTAATTGGAGCTGTCTTGAGTCAAGAGAAGAGACTGATATATTATTTCAATGAAAAGTTAAATGAGGCCAAGAGGAAGTATTCATCCTATGATAAGGAGTTCTATGCTATTGTGCAGGCTTTGAAGAAATGGAGGCATTATATTTTGCCCAAAGAATTTGTGTTGTATTCTGATAACCATGCATTGCAGTTCATAAATAACCAGCCGAAGTTGAACCAAAAGCATGCTAAGTGGGTAGAGTTTTTGCAGAGTTTTACCTTTGTAATCAAACACACAAATGGTAAGGCAAACAAAGTTGTTGATGCTTTGAGAAGAGTAAATTTTATTATGCAGGAATTGAAGATTGACATTTTGGGGTTTGAAGAGATGATTGATATGTATTAGGAAGACACATATTTTAAGGAAATATATGCAGCTGTTAAAAATCCTGTAATTCATAATAGAAGCCATTGGTTGGACTACTTGATTCAAGGAGGATTGTTGTTCAAGAATAATAAATTGTGTATACCTAAGTGCTCCATGAGAAAAAATATGATTAAAGAAAAACATAGTGGAGGACTTTCTGGACACTTTGGATAGGACAAAACAATTTCTCAAGTAAGTGATTTTTATTATTGGCCAAAAATGCAAGCTGATATCAAAAAGTTTGTTGATAAGTGCAGGATTTTTCAACATGCCAAAGGAAGAAGCCAAAACATTGGGCTATATCAACCATTTCCAATACCCAATAGATCTTGGGATGGTGTCAGCATGGATTTTGTTTTAGGTTTTCCGAGGACTCAAAGAGGACATGATTCTATCTATGTTGTCGTAGATAGGTTTTCTAAAATGGCTCATTTTATTGCTTGTAAGAAAACTAGTGATGCAACTCACATTGATAATTTGTTTTTCTTTGAAGTTATAAGATTACATGGACTACCTTGTTTCAGACAGGGATACAAAGTTCGTAGGACACTTTTGGAGAATTCTATGGAAGAAGCTAGGTACAAACCTCAGTTTCAGTTCCGCCTATCATCCCCAGATGGATGGACAAACTGAAGTGGTGAACAAGAGCTTGGGAAACATATTAGGGAGTTTGGTTTACAAAAATCCAAAGCAATGGGACTTAACACTTGCTCAAGCTGAATTTGCCTATAATGATACTCCTAACCAGAGTACTAGAATGAGTCCATTTCATATTTCTTGGAATGCATCCAAGAGGTGTGTATGAACTTAGGGATTTGAGAAAACAAGAGACAAGGAGTGCAAAGGATGAAGAATTTGCAGAACATGTACAAAAGTTGCAGGAAGATGTCAAGTAGAGATTACAAAAAAACACTCAAAGGTATAAATAAAGGGTTGATTGAAAAGGACTGAAAGGAGTTTCAAGTAGATGATTTAGTGATGGTTTATCTAAGGAAGGAAAGGTTTCGAGTCAAGACCTATAACAAACTAAAAATGAAAAAGATAGGGCCATGTAAAATTTTGAGGAAGTTTTCCTCAAATGCATATGTGATTGAGTTACCAGCAGGAATTGGGATATCATCCATCTTTAATGTTGCAGATTTGTACCCATACAAAGGAACAAAGGAAGAACTACAAGAAGAATCTAAAAAAGAGAAGGACTAAACTTTGAATTGGAAGGAACATATGCCAAAGACAACAAAGAAAGAAGTGGAAGCCATTCTAGAGAAAAGAGAAACAAAGAAGACCAAAGGAAAAACCTATTATCAATATATTGTCAAATGGAAAGGACAACCAGTGGAAGATGCCAGTTGGATGACAACAACAGAGTTACAAAAGTTTAATGCAGATCCTGAAACATTGATGGATCAATATTTTCTTCCTCGGGAGTCTGATGCAGGAGCATCCAGATTTAGCCAGCAATGTGATTGTGTGTTCACATGTTGTGGCTAACAAAAGGTGGAAAATTTGATTATTAATATTTTGTTAAGTTTTAATTGAGAGGATTTAGTTTGTTTTGATTTCCTAAATTAAATAGGAATAAAATTAGCAAATTGATTCTCCCTACAAGGAGATTAAGCAAAATATATTAGATCATGGGGATAGGATATAATTTGTTTGTTAGAGTGGTTCAACATAAAGCTAATAAAATACAAGAGAACCACTTTCAGGTAGATATATAAGCGTTAATAGGTGTGAGGTTAGATAGAGAGAAAAGAAGTGCAATAGGTGTGAGAGAGGTGCGACAAAGGAGTGGACGGAGAGGAGAATGAATGTAAAATTCATCCATCAAGGGCTCAAATCTGTGTATTTTTCATTCCGGTTAATTCCAAGAATGTATTTGTATTTCAATGCTTCTGTCTGTGTTAAACTATCGCTTTTATTTCTCTGTTGAGTTTGGATATTGCATCACGCATAGCGAGGTTTCCATTTAATAGGTTTATGTGAAGTTAGAATCAAGCTCGTGGAGCTGCAATACCAGTATTCATAACTGTTTTGGCCTTGATCGCACATCGTATCCGAATAAGGTTGATTGGTGGTGCGAACAACAACGACGCAGCGGGATCGTTGGATCTGGCATAGATCAATGGTGGAGAGAAAACCACAACTCAGTGAGATATCGCACATCGGCGATTTTAACATTACATGTTAAGACTTCCCACGATAAGCTATTTGAGTTGCGGTGCGAAGAAAATTAGAAAAGGCACAACGGGACTATTAGATCTGACATAGATCAATGGTGGAGATTGAATCGCAACGCAGCGCGATTTCGCACATCCTTGATTTTTGTAGTTCTTGTTAAGAATTCGCATGATAAGTAATTTAAGCTGCAATGCGATAAAGACGAGAGGTGGCAGTGTGATGCGATCGCATATCGCATAGGATAAGGAACACGATTATTTCTAAGCGTTAAATGTTGCGACGTGCGACTGGTATTTGGCTAGGAGTTGCGAAATCGCAAAATTGCAATGTTGTGAAAATTATAAATTTGTGAAGCTGTGAGGAGGTAAGTTGGTAAAGCCATGAAGTTGTGATCCGCCATGATTGGTCACCATTTGTGTGGGCCATAAACCACAGACTCCGTGTGCATTCTGAAAATTTGCAGCTTCGCTGCATCACTATCCCACCTAAATGTTAAAACTTGGCTCCAACTCACAATGACTAGGAACCCTATTTGACATGAAGCATGCATTGACCTATAAAATTTCACGGACATTCCACTGGAATAACTTAACACAACATATCTTGTGTTATGTGGGTCTATTTTCTTAGATTTCATATTAATTTTAAATAGACCATAGTTCCAATTTATGAAAATAACTATAATACAAAAATGAAAGAACAAGAAAATGAACATGATTTTCACATAAATGAACACAACATGTACAATGGGAAACCCAAAATAGGAGAAAAACCGTTTAGAAGGTGGGCCCTATGTTGTACTCTTATTTCTTCAATTATGGAATGAAAATACAATGAAAGAGACACTAATTATGGAGTTTCCTTTGACACTGTGGCATGAATGTATTATAAAAAATATTCCTCCTCTATTACACTTTCAAACACCAATCCTAGATGCTTTTATCAACTATGAAACAAATACAATATTAAATAATTAACTCCCCTCTCTTCCTACTAGCCCAATGTTTAAGATAGCTTATAATTGTTTATGGTTAGGAATTTTGCATGCCTTAACCCACAATTGGTGATAAAGTTTTGGCCTTCTAGAATATTCTTGAAAGTCCACATGTGACTAGCCCTGCATGTGTAATGGAGGTTGATGTGGCATCCACTCGGTACCATGGTGGTAAAAAAGGCAGATCAACTTTCTAGAGGCACACCGTTTGCATACGAATTCTAACTGAAGTGATTTTTTCATTGTTGGAACGATATTGGTGCAAAGAACAATTGCAAAACCGAATTTCTATCAAAATGTATATTTTTGAATTCTTATGAAAAAATGCATCCACTACCATTTTTTCCCAAGATTTTAGTGCTACTTCCTTTATAGAAGATAAGACCTACTGTCTAGTTCCTTGATCCACCATGGAAGGTTCATAAAGTTTCAATTTCTCCACATTCACTGTTGAGTAAATGTGCATAATTTAAGTAGGCCGAGTCTAAAGGCGCTGTCACCCACATTTTCCAATACCTCAAAAGGGCCATACTACAGATCCTCAATATTCTTACTAAGACCATAAAGTCTTTCCATATTAAGTTATAATCAAACTTTGTTTCCTACTTCAAATGATTTCTCAATTTTGTGTTGATCACATTGGAGCTTGTGGTTTTCCTATGATTTCTTCAATGTCTCCTATACTTGAAAATGTATTTGCCTAAAATTTTCAACAAACTTCTTTACTTTTAACACTTGTAATTTGATGTATTCCCTCATTCCTCCTTGCTATCCATATACAATTTCAAAGATTGAAAATGGAAAATAACCAAAGAAAGTTTTGAAAAGGGACATACTAGTATAATTATGGATTGTTATGTTGTAAGAGAATTGAATATGGATTATATTTTTTTCCTAGGTATTAGGATGCTTCTTCTAATCATAAATCCTCAAAAGTTGTACCAATGTCTAGTTAACTATTTATGTTTACCCATATATTTATGAATGGAACACTATTGATGTATTCAACTTGGTGTCCATATTCTCCTATAGTCCATAAGTCACTAATCAATATGCTATCCCTGTTTGAGATGTTTCTTCTTAATATAATAATATCCCAAAGTGCACCTAGGCCTATTAAAATAACATGTATTGAGCTTCATAGAGTAAGCATGGTTTTTGGTTTCCCTGTGAAATATGGCCTTATGAGCCATTTATCCCTTGATCAAGATCTGATGTAAGTTAGGTCTTTCAGTGCCATTAAATCATTATGGTCATGGCATAAAACCTTTGAAGATCGATTTTCAGAATGTAGTTATTGTCCTTGGAATTTGGTGTTATGGGAAAATGTCCTGCCCTAAGGAATTGTGGTAAAATTTCTTGAATTTCCTTCCTTTTAAGTTTTGGTAGAAATCAAAACTTTGTATTCGGGGCAAGATGGTCTCTTGGTGAATGTTGTATCTGGGATAGATACCATTTCCATCACTCAAGAATAGTTTGCATCCTGATATGTGATGAGGAAGATATCCATATGACTCATGGATGCATATGGTAATCCAAGAAGCGTAGAGCCTGTACACATTTTAAATGAAACAGATATATATTGAATCAAATTTATGTGGAAAACGTTGTTTATGACCGGAGATCCGTGGTGGCCCCTGCTTTTAGGAACACTTATGCAAGGTTATATTTTCCCACAAGTGGATGTTGTATCCGGAATCTGGAACATCCAAGGGTGCCACTGAATTGTGCAGATATGAAAAGTATCAGATGGGACTAAGACCAAAGTAGTATAACTTTCATATGATCTAGGGAATCTAGGATCTGGGGGTGGTATGTGGTGCACACCCTTGTGGAGCCCAAATGTCCACTGAGTCATATTTTCCATGAGGTAGGAAAGTAATCTAGGAGACTAAGGCCTGTTGACAATGTATAATAGTTTTCGAACTATATTTCCTTGGAACTTGATATGATGAGGAAATGGTTGCATAACACAAAAGGGGCAAGCCTAGTGGGACCTGCAAGTTTGGGTTGAGGTAGAAAGCGGTACAAATACCTGCTAATGGCCACAAGGATGCCACATAGGGTCTGCGAGTAATGTAGGAATATTTTGGGCGATGTGGCAGAGCCATGTGGGTCACATGTGGGGGTTCCTTGCTGATGTGGCACAATATGAATGGTAAAAATTTGATTGGGCACAACATTCACTCCGAGAGTTGGATTGAGATAAAATTTATATCACCGAAAAGATCTTTTCAAGATTAACGTGATGGGAGTATTAGTTTTTAGTTTTAACAAAGTTGGAAAAAGTGGATTTTTGTAATCCCATCTCCATAAGATATCTTGGAGGTCAGGTTAGAGATATAAGTAACACCTCTCACAACCCAATGTACTAAAAGGGGGTGGGAGGGAGTGTTATATTGAAGGTGATATTCTAGGTCTCTTATTCTTTAACATGTAACTATGAAATCTTGATTTGAGATCCAACTTGGTGAATTATTGGAATTATGCAACTAGTTTAACAAATCACCAATCATGGGGAAATGTTACCAATTCTTAAGTGTGACCTTGTTCAATTCTTTGTAGTTGATACACATTTTCTAGGTACCATCCTTCTTGGGTACTATGATGATAGGTGACCCACAATGAAGAGCTTGGTTGAATTAATCCCTGCTATAGCACTTGTTGTAACTTTTTCTTCTCTTCATTTTCTTCTAAAACATACTATCCATACTACACAATATTTGGTAATGGGAAGTTATGAGACAATTATATCTCATGCTACATTTCCATCATAGGTGGAAACCATTTAGGCTCTTGGAACACTCCTCTATACACCTAAAAAAATTCCTCCAATTTTCATTTTTGATATTTGGTACATCCATCCAAGGATGCCTTTACTCTTCTAATTCCTCTCCTAGTTGATTATCGCTTAAGAAAATAAATACATAATTTTTACTAGATTGATCAACTTTTTGGATTGGTTGGTCTTTATTAAATATATATTTAATTTATCTTTGTGTGCATTAATGGTGTAGTACTTTCCATCCTTGATCAAGTGGTATTTTACTCTTTGCATCAATGTCATATTCTTGATATACATGTAGAAGCTTCCAAACAATATAACCACACACATCAAGGGGTACTACATCTAACTCCACTTCATCAGTAAAACCTATACTTAAGAAAACATGACCATACATTGTTCAATGAATTTAATATTTTCATACTTATTCACCATTCCAATGAATATGGGAATTAATTACCATGGACCTCCAGCCTAAGCTTGTTGACTCAATAATTTTCTATGAGGTTGTCCTATAAACTAGAATTAGATAGAATTCCTACCTTGGCCTTTTTGACCCAGATCTTAATATGGAAGAGTTTTTTGATCTCATTCTCTTCCTTGTGATGAAGGCTACCTAGATTCACCTCCTTCTACACTGAAGTGCAAACAATCTTCTCATCCATATCTAAGTTACTTTCTACTTGGTTGCTTGAATCAATGGCTATTAGGCTTGGTTGCTTGAATATATTCCTAGCAGGCTCTTCTTTTTGGTATCCTTCCTATAACTCTTTGACTTCATCTCTAGATGTAGCTTCAAACACTTATCTTTAGTGTGAATATTGATATTGCAATTGTTGTAGTGTTTTTTTGGATCATTACACTAATATGTAGTGGCTACCATTTTCTTGTATTTTCATTTTTAGTTCTCCTTCCCCTCAAAAACATCTTGGTGGTATTTCTATTTAAAACCAATTCACTATCCTTTCTTATGGCCTATGTTCTTCATGTAATGTGTTTGCATAAAGGCCTCATCAATGTTGCTGGGTTTGAAGATCATCACATGCTTTTGAAAAGGCTTGTGTATACTCCAAAAAATGCTTAAGGACCACGTCTAGGTTCCTATGAGAGATAATCAACACGATTGTAATATTCCCAAATTTATTGTACTCTGACATGTTTTACCTTTACCTTTTCCTAAAGTGATGCCAACAGACCCTGTAGTTCTCTATAGCCATTAGGGTCAAACTAGGACTTTATGAGGTTTTTGAAATCCTCATTTTGTTATTGATGGATCACCCTTTAACCTAAGTGTCGTTTTGTGGATTTTTCACGGGGTTAGTGCATGACCTTGTAGTGTTGATTGGACAAATGGAAATTTCCACTCTTCATCTATATTATGGACATTGAAATGCACTTAAAATTGTTGCAACCAATGATTCAAATAAAAAATCCCGACCCCACCTTGATAGGGGTTGATGTCCACTTTCAGTTCTATTTTAAACAAAGGTTGTGAAAGAGTGATGATGCTGGAACTCAATTTCTGTTTCTCGGGATTTTTTTTTGGCTCCTTTTCTGGGTCTGCATTATCTCTCAATTCTCATTCAAAGCCAACTTTTGAGTTAGATTTAATAACCTCCTTGATAGGTTCATTTTTTTTTTGTGAGAGCCACTATGAGGAGGCCATGTTGTGAGAGTTATTAGTGGCTTGCTCTTCGATCCTCTCAAATATTTATTCTATTACATCACAAGGGTTGTCATGAACAAACTCATTCATCATCACTAGGGTTCTATAACTTTGTTCTTAAGCCTATTCCTGGATCTTACAAATTTCCACAAACGACTCAAAGGAAATTAATATTTGATACCAATATGATCTTTAAATTGTCATGGATATTCCACTAGAATAGCTTGTCAAAACGTATCTTGTATTATTCTAAAATATTTTATTGTGCATGTTTATTTCCTTAGATTTCAAATTTATTTCCACTATCTTATAACTCGAATTTATGAAGTTAAATTAAATACAAAAATGAAAGAAAAAGTAAACAAACACACTATTCACACAAATGAACACATGACATATCATAGGATACCCAATATGGGACAAAACCCAACTAGAAGGTGAGGCATACACTCTACTCTCTTTTCTTCATTTATGAAGATGTAAATACAAAGATAGGGACACTCACTATGGCATTTACTTTGATAGTGTCGCTTGAATGGATATGATATAATATTCTTCTTTCTATATTATTTTCACAAATCCCACTCTTAGACGCTCTATTCAATTATGTAATAAGTAAAATATTAAAGAATGGAACCCACTCTCTTCCTTGTATCTTGGTAATTAACAGGGCCTAATAACCATATAGGGTTAGAGTTTTTGAATGTCTTAAACCTCCATTAGTGATAAGGTTTGGACATTCTACAATCTTCTTGAAACCCCACACCTGACTAGATCCACATTATAAGTAATGGAGGATGACATGGAATTGACTCGATACCATGGTGATTAAGAAGGTAGGACAACTTATAGGAAGACTGACTTTTGCATATGAAATTTGATTAAAGTGGTTTTCACACCATTGGAAGGTATCAATGTGTAGAAAAAATTGATGGGATACAAGCTATGCTTGCAAAGTTTGGACCAAAAAGTTCATTTTATGTCTCAAAGTGGATTTGGAAAGTTTAAAACCCCAAATATTCAAACTAGGGCTTGCCAATAAAATGGGCCTTGGAAGCCAATTCCTATAATTTTTCCACCTAGAAAGTCTTAAGACGAGTGTAAAATTATATAATGATCCATTTCAAATCATGAATATTTTTAGTAAGGATTTGAAAGCCCCACATATAAGGGGTGAATACTTTTATAAACAAGGTATGCCCACCAGCTTCCATGCAATCCCTATTTAAATCGATGAAATAAACTATATTGTCATATATAACCCGACTAGTAGTTTTAGTACATGTAGTAGTAAAATGGAGAATGGCCATGAATATTAACTTGCCTTCATATTTCTAACAATCTACAAACTTATCTAGTCATTTCATGCTTGCAATGACTATTTAGATCCTAGCTTTATAGAACTTGATTATATCTTTACGTATGTATCTTCTAGTGAAGGGAAATGATCTCTTGTAATTTCCTTGAATAAACAACCACATTAAGAAAAGCATAAGAAAATAGGGGATACTTAAAAAAACTACAATCTATTCTTGAAACAAAATTACTTTGACATTTCCAATATAAAGTTGCAAATAATTTAGTGAACTATTTATTAATTGTGAGATGATTTATCTAATAATGCCAAGTGACTCTAAGATCATAAAAACATTATGGATATGAGAACTTTGGTGGATAACATATTAGAGAACCCAATGCAATGAGATTGTAAGAAAGAGAATACAATAGGACTAATAAAAATATCTCAACTTTGTAACAACTTCCTTTGGTTCATTGCTTTAATTTTGTACATCTCATTATATAAACATATCTCCCATGGTATGTTGCATTAGTTTTATATAGTATACACCTTAAACATTAGATATCATTTTTCCATTTAAACATGTATAATTTGATAACTTCTCCCATATATGCAACAAAAGAATTCTATTTCATGAGTATATCTAAATCTTGAAGCTTGTTTCAGAGGGTTGAATTTGTTGGACATTGGGCTTAACGCTCCTCGTGTGTTTCACGACATGGACTAACCGCCTCTCATGGATCCTAACTCTGGCGATTGTAGCAGAGACTAACACCTACGGGTTTTGGTCTAACGACAATCGAGATTCCAACAAGTGGTATCAGAGCGACAGGTCTCAAGTTCGAAACTCACCTAGCTCGCGTTGGGGGGGAGATTGTTGGACATTGGGCTCAATGCTCCCCATGTGTTTCACGACATGGACTAACCGCCTCTCATGGATCCTAACTCTGGCGATTGTAGCAGAGACTAAAACCTACGGGTTTTGGTCTAACGACAATCGAGATTCCAACAGAATTTTACAATGCATGAAACTATGCATATTTTTTAGCAATTTCTTTAAATTATGTATAAACTAGAAAAATCCTTTTTACTATTTTTTAAGGATAAATTTGTGAAGTTCCAACTTTTTTCCTTAAATTATTTGACAAATATTACATTGATTTTTTTTTTTTAATTTGTTTGTCAAGTTGTCTGTGATCCTCCAGGCTTAACATGTGGCTTGAGGAGCCACGACCCAAGGACATTTAAGCCGTCAAAGTCACCCGGGGATCGCACCCAGCCTAGGGCACACCAGATCTTAGCTGACTGGATTTTTTAGTATGTCTCCTCCCCCTAGCACATGGCACAACCACCCCTCATGAGGTTTGATCTTGGGTCACCTTGCTGATGAGGCCCATCTTCAACTAGTTGTGCTAGTGGGACTTGACAAATCTTACATTGACTTAGTTGAAACCTTCTCTTGAAAACTTAATTGGAAACTTGAATTGCCATAAAAACCTATGTAGAATGCTACATGTTATTGTAATTTTTAGAATATATACTTGTTTAATATGTGAGGAATTGTTGTATGATTCCACTTCCTAGGATCTAACATATTACTTATTAATATAGTTATATTTTTTGTGCACCAAAGACTTGTAAAATTAATTTTAGCCACAAATAAAGCCTATGAATCTATGTAAGAAGAGTATAAACGAAAGTGGCTACACACTTCATAGTGATTAGATATTATTAACAACATATTATTTAATTAATGCACTTATGGATGTCTAATAACTTACTTGATAATAAGGCCATTAACTATAAGTATGGAATGACCTTTTTCCCTATCGATTTTTGAGTAATTAGGAAAATCCTTGTGTCATCAAGTTTTTGGGCTTTGGCTTCAATTGTTCATCGAAGAAAACCAAATTTAATGGTGGCAATGGCTTCTAATACTAATTATAGATTTGCTAATCTTGTCATGATAAGAGGAACTAGTTTTATTTTTAAAAGAACAAAGGATTTCAACTCTCCATACCTTTTTCCAATAAAATATATAATGGAACAATCTTGTAACTTATACCTTCCCATAAAATTGATAGGCATTATGTGATTCCATATTGCTATCAAAACAAAAATGACTTAATGAGCAAGAATAAAGTATCCTATTCCATTCACTATTAAGTCCAAGGGAAACCAACAATCTTCCAAGTTATTCCTTGCCTATAATGAACAAGCCTTGGATAATTCAACATTGATGTCAAAACCAAAATGATTCAATTTGGAAAATGATAAAGTATCCTATTACATTCAATACTAAGTCCCAACTATTATTCAGAGTAATTACAGGCTTGAGAACTATATTAGTGGATTCACCTTTTTTAATGCTTTTGTATCATTCTTTCTAGTTTGGATGAAAAACTCCTTTTTATTTTGAAGTATTTATATTTTTATTTTAATTGGTTTGGATGAAAAAATTAATTTAGAATGTATTAGGGATAAATTCATTGTGATATAAAATTTTCAACATGATGATATTTGGATACAAAGTGGAGACTAATGGATATGGTTTTTGGTCAAAGGGAGCCAACCCTTCGTGCCTGAGCTTATCAACAAAAACTACATTAAATTGGGGACTATCATTAATAGAATTTTTCTAATAATATTAACATGGATTCACACTTTGTAAATGCTTGACCAACTCATGGAAATCTCACAAGTTACGACTTGACCAAAGCCTAAGAATTCCATTTGCATCACTCTCATCTTACTAAAGATAATCCAATGACACTAACCTCAATGCACATTACAAGTGCATCAATTTTACAATGTAATCAGACCCACGCTAGTTCACAATGCTATAAACTTCCCATTTTGATTTTGACTCTAATGTACCCAAATTGTAGAGTACCACAAGAACTGACATTATTGAATGAATTTTCGAGTTTATGATACCAAACTAAATGAATCAAGAAGCACTCACGCACACATGATAACATATTCTCACACAATTCATATTATTCAAGATAGATAAAACATTAATCAATGAGAAATAACTAAGTAGATACAACTTGATCAAATACATAAAGAACACTTATTTTTATCAAATCACCACGTTGATGGTTGTAGAAATCAAACATTCCACCCAACCATATACATCACTACTTCAAGTATCTCAATTGCAGGTCACTCCTGAGTTGAAGCTATGAACCCATAGAGACAAGTGCTTATGCCAACTCTAACCTCACTTAGATAGTTAATTTTTCATGTTGTAATAGTAAACTCAATCACTCATATAACAATCTCAAATTACCATGTTAAGCCTTACATAAGCCCCATGTTAACTCTCAAAGCCATTATTAAGCCCCAAATATGGAGTGATTACATTTAAATTGTTATATTGTTGTGTAGGACATAACATTTCATGGTACGATTTTATTATTATTGTACCCTTTTTCTCCTATATATATATACTAAGGAGACCTAGTTTTAGGATCATTAAATCCTTTCTTGTAAAATGTATTAATTTTAGGAGGTTTTCCTTTCAAAGAGGATTATAATTGTTGGGTTATTATCATTTTAAGGCACAAGGTTCATAGAATTTGGAATAAGAGTATACAAACCTAGGGTTTTACTGCTTCAAACATGTCATCTTGGCATTTTTGATATAATTTTTTGGAAGGTTCTAGATGGTGGAGTTTGGACCATATATAGGTGAGATATCAAGGAACATCTGATTAAAATTTTAGAATTTCACTATACTTTTGAAGATGTAATTTGAGGAATTTAGGGTTTTGAATGCTCCTGAAATTAGTTTCAAATAGGTTAGTTTGGAATTTTCGTTATAATTGTTTTTTTTTTTGGGACATTTAAAATGGTGGAATTTAGACCATATTGAGGTGATATATTTGGGAACATCTAGTTAGGATTTTAGAGTTTGGTTTGCTATAATTTATAGTAAATGATCTATGTAAGTTAGTATTTGTGAAGGTTATCGAGGTTGATATCAATCACTACCCACCTATTCCACTAGCTCACAATACAATTTTCTTATTTTGGCAGTTTTAAGTCTTAAACTTATAAAGCCATTTTGAGACCCTAAACAATGTCTTTTGGGAACCGAATAGAGTGAATTCATAAAATTCCATTGGTAGTCAAACATTTACTCTTCGAATAGACATTTCCAACGAGTCATCTTGTGCACCAAATGGAGATCATATGCCAAAGTTACAACCCCGAGATGTTGACGTTCTAACTTACCACATCGAGGTGCATAATACTTTCAATGTTTCATATGCCCAGGTTATGTTTTTGGATGTTTAGGGTTTCTCATTGATTATTGATGAATAAATGGCCTCTGAGACTCATTGTAACACAATTTAGGAAGGCGTGTATCCTTCACATCTCTTTTCAAAGATAAGATATGGCCATTCAAGCTACTTTGTTTTCATTTTGCATGTATACATTTTCAGAAATTTCCAATTTATAATTGAAGTAAAGTTTCAATGTATCTCTATGTTTCAGATTTAAATATATATTTCATTTTGTTCCCTATATAAATTCATATTATATGTATCAGAGCAGTTTTCTCTTTCTCTATTTTTTGGTGCATTTCCCAATCGAGGTCGGGGTATAAGGAGTTGGGACTCAAAATTATTGAGCTCTTGTAAGACCATCCTCACCGATCTTAACAACCTCCCATGGTGGAAGAAAATAAAGACAAAGGAACAATATATCCTATCAAATTGTTGCTTGAAGAAACCCTCGAGCGACAAAGGAATGAGATGATGGATACATTTTTTTGTATCCTTCGGCAGATACCAATAGGCGACACCTCTTAATATAGTGGCCACTTCAGAGGTGCTACCCCCTTTAAGGTACAAGTTAATTTTGTTATTCCTATATTTGAAGGATATATAGATGCATATGCTCTAGAGAAATGGCTATATTTTCTAGAAGGACATTTTTCGGTCCATAATTTTTTTGATAGAGAAAATATTACTTTTTCACGCTTTAAGTCTGCCCCCATGTTAAGAACTATTCAAAAGCTTACTATGAGAAAAATTCCATGAAGTGATCAACACTATTTTCAGTCATACCCACCTGGAACTCTTTTAGGGATGATGTTAAGGAATGATATTACCTAAATCTATGAAGAATAGTACCTAAGATGTACCACCGTATGGCAGGAAAAGGGATCAAGCAATGCTAGAGTTCACAAATATCTTTCTGTCGACATTTTTGGATGCCATCAACATTGTAAGGGGATCTCCCCGATGGGAAGTCCCCGTTAGACCTCAAAAATTTTGGTAGGAGTCCCATCTGGTCATATAGTATGACCACCATTCGAATGATTTAAAGGTATGCCTTGTATACCAACCAACACTAGATAACAAGCACTACTTTGGGGTAGCAAGAATGCAATATTTGTGAGACATCTAGTGTAAGGTATACGAGGGAAACTTCCATGGATGGGGAGGGAGATGAGCTACTGGTTAGAAAAGGAATAGTACTACCCTAAAGGGGGACATAGAAATAAAGAGAAATATTTGTTGAGTACCTGCAGATTAGTCCACATAGTAAACAACACTCATTAAAACATAACAAGTTTCATTCAATAATAGCCATAAGTAAGAAACAAAATAGTTCATTAACTTAGTATGTGAATAAAGCAACACATACCATAAACATAACCAGAATAGTCCAAGTACATCTATGATACATGTATGAAAGAATGTTGGCTCATTGAGATTTTGATTAAAAGTGTAGGATCCCCAGTATATTGTTACATGGATGAATAAATTGTATCCAATAGTGGAACAAGAAACCCAAAAATTGCTCATCAAAAGAATCGTCTATCTCCTATGTCTTACAAGAGAAGCCAAGGAAAAACCTCTAGATCTAAAGCCTTCCAAAATCCATGGCACACAAAATCCATTTTCTTGAGTTATGAGGAGCTATTTATAACAAATACAATTACCTTTGAGCTTACTCATGACTATTCATATTCACTACATGGTTCTTTGCATTCCAATGTGTGTATTTTCATATTCCATATGTGTCCCTTGGACTTCATTTCACAACATTTATTACATAAGAAAACTTACAAATGAGACAGTGGCTTGATAAGAATAAAATGACGATGGGACAAAACTCATCGAAAAATCATTTTCTTCTTCATGGAGTTCACTTGTAATGTAGGTGTTCCATGCTCTAAACTCCTTTGCGATGGCTTCAACCTAGATTGGAAAATCCCCTTTGTAGCGCATCTTTACCACCAACACCTCTGTCAGTATGCTCTTGGATCTTGAATGTACATTATTCGAAAACCATGAAATTTTCATGTGCTTCTTGACTAGTGTAAAGGCATATTTCTGAATAATGTATTTGGATACCTCCAAGCCTTCTCGTTCTATTTCCTGATTGATTTGTTCAATATATTCCCTGATCTCTTGGAAGACAACCTCCTTGCCTCTAATTTATTCAAGGTATTGGATGGCGGGCATCCCGTGCTTCTGTGTGAGAAAATCAAACCCATTATGCAATCGGTTGTAGGTAACCATGGTGTTAATCAAATGTGCTCCCAGATGCGAGTAAGTCTGTAGGTAGATTCTTAGTTGAACTCTGTCTATTTATGCGACAATATTATCCTTCTTTTCTAAATGTTGCGGAGGATCTGGATATTTGGTAGTCCACTCCTGCATCTGGTCAACTGCTCTATTTTCTATCTTCAATAGTTTCACCACTTCATGTGCATTCTTATGAATGCCAATGAGAGGAGTCATGAATTGTTGTATAAGTATCATATCATCATATAGTCGTGCCATAGAGTCCTCCATTGGCCCCATATATTCTTGCATGGTTTACTGCCATTCCACGATGTTTAAGTTCTGTGATGATAGCCATTGGTTCTCCGCTGCAAGATGTTCTACTTGTTGCTTCACCGTAGCAAGTTATCTTCTCAATCTGAATCCTTTAACAAGTGCTCTGAGTTATCCTCTGCCACTGTAGCGAATTGAACATTTTCTTCCATGACCACACTCATATTTCTTCTAGTGTTGGTCATGATCAACCTCTCTGTAGACATTAATATCAGATTCTAAGGATCGCGTGGGAAGTACATGTGCCTTTTTTGTACGATCCTCTTCTTTAGTTGATCAAACATTATGCTGCATATGTCCATGAATCAGTCTGTTGCTGGAGGTGTAATCCCCATATCTCCAAATGGAAGATTACTACCTATGAGGGGATGCTACCCTAGAGTACCTGTATCTTCCTCCATTGACTGGATGGTATCTTCTTCTTTGAACTACCCCTCTTCTGGATCTTGAGTCAGCTCTTTTGCATCAAATCTCTGTGCTGCTTCCACCTCCTAGGATAGCCACTGATACTCTTCTTTTATCCTCCTCCACTCTTATTCTTCTTCTTCTTGCTCTTCAAGCAACCCATCCTACTTTCCCTTTCTATCCTCTTCTTCTGTTTATCCTCTCTCGTGATCTCCTTGTATAAATCCTAAGCTTAAGGGATCAAATTTCCATTTATTATTGCTCTCGCTTGTCAGGGAATATCTGATCCTTTTCTTGGGATCTAGTTTCTTTACTTGAGGTGTTATCTCCTCCAATAGTGGATGTGTCTTCATGTTGGCATTATAATAGTTCTTTATCTTTTCATCTTCTGTTGTATAAATAAATGAGTACCCCATATTGTGATTGATCCTTTGACACTGTTGCATGAAAATTTTCCTGGAATCATATCCATGGAAATATTTAGTGGCGAGGTGTAGGTGATTGAGCTCCCATTGTTGAACTTGGAAACACAAAGGGCTTCTAATTTAATTTCCCTTAATTAAATTAAAAGGAAATTGTAATTCCACATCACATGACAGCTTGTGTGAGTTGACTCAGTGAGGAAGACTTATTTATCCCAATAAATTCGAATTGAGGGTCAAAATGGAGGCGTTCAGTGTTTTCTCTAAGTTTTAGGGGGTCCAATTACAACTTATTTTGAGTTGTAATTAGTTAACTCAATTATTTGAGTTAAATTTAGTATAACTAGTTCTAACTTCGGGATGAGCTAGTGAGAGGTCTAGTGAATTAAATCTAATTTAATTCAGATGCAATGATCAATCATATAACTGATAATTCACTCTAACTAGATGTTGCATGTCAGTTCTAAGAGTGAACCGGTTGAGATTGGAGTTAAAGGGAAGTAAAATATCACTTGTATAATTAGAAAATTGTATAGGTCATGTATAAGGCCACGGGGATTCACTGGATTCATTGCAAAATCAACCTATGGGAATTTCCTAATTAATAGGGGCTTAATTTGCTCAGGAATGCCTAACCTAGGCTGGTCAGTCAAGTGAAAGTTTTTGGCTAAGTATTGGATTAACCTTGCCAGGATCAGATTGAGACAATCAAAGATAATGCAAAGGTTTCTTAGGAAGGGAAATAACATTGTATTGTTTCATATTCTTGACTTAATGCAATACACAAATAGTGAGGTTTTTAGATGAGTCTTTCCTTGGATACATCTTTGTGTTGTGTGATTGAAATTATTTCTCTTTCTTATTCATGTGGTTGTGAGATCGTAATTGGTTTATGTAATTTTTAGAAAAAAAATCAAGTATTTTGTTTTAGCATATTACAAGATCAGTTGAATATATGTGGATTTTCTACATGACATCGGAGTAGGAATCACTATAGAAGAGAATAATTAGAGTTTTTTTTGAACAGGTGAATCAAATTTGCAGATTTATTCTTCAAGACCAGCAACAAATCATGATTCAGACTCAAATATTCCCTTGAGGGTAATTAGAATTAAATAGAATGGAAGGACAAGATGGAGGAAGTGATAGAGGAAAATGGACTGAAGGAATTCATAGACAGTGATATTCCCCACCTCGCAGAAGCAGATGTTAAAATTATTGATGCATGGAAGAAGAATGTGGAAAAGGTGGGAAGGAATTTGTTAGAAGGAGTTCAAGATAATATTGTCTCAAACCTCCATGGAAAGGAAAATCCATATGCTATGTGGAAGGCCTTAACATAATTGTTTCAGAATATTAGTGACCACTGGAAGCTGGCACTGAAGGACAAGCTCATAAATATCAAGAGGGATAAGGGTGACACGATACCAAAATACTTGAAAAAGTTCACTCAATGTCGATTTGAGCTTGGAAGTGTTGGTGTGACAATTTCCTAGGATGATTTGGTGAGTCTAACACTTCTAGGCCTTCCCAAGAGCTAGCATAGCTACTAGGACTCGGTGAATGGGAGGCAGAAGCTACCAAAGTGGGAGCGATTGTGGTCTAACTTGGTACAAGAAGAGATTCCACGAAACCGGATAGATGGATCCTCATCAAAGAATGATGATGAGGAGAACTGTGCCTTGGTTAGAAAGTAGAAGAAAGGGAAATGGAAGGCGTCCTATTCCAAAACGGATTCCGGTCAGGCAAGAAAGAAGCGAGACTTGTCGAAGGTAAAATGTTTTCACTATCATGAGCTTGGACATTATGCTACAAAGTGTCTGCACAAGAAGACCAAAAAGAAGCCCTCAGGAGGAGCTGTAGGTGAAGCACTTGCTTCACAATTCGAGTTGGATTTTACCCTCATTGCATGCATGGTGTCATCAGTGACGAGTTCTGTGTGGTACTGGATAATGGAGATTCATTCCATATGACCAACAACAAAGAATTCTTTAGTAACTTGGAGGAGAATGACCTCCACATGTACATCGAGATGGGAGATGACGGGAGGTATAGGGATATAGCATAGGTTCAGTTACTTTTAACAGAGATTTAGGTACTCCTCTCAAATTAAAATATGTCATGTATATTCCTATTTTAAAGAATAATTTGGTTTTTGTTGCTATGTTGGAAGACCGTGGTTATGATGTGATATTTAACAAAGGAAAGGAGTTCCTTCGTCACAAAGCTATAGGATAGATGAAGAATATTGAGGTTTGTGTAAAGAACCTCTAAAAATTGGATGTAGAAGATTGTGCTTCCTTGAGCACGAAATTAGAGAAAGTGGAGAGACGAGACATCAATGAATTATGGCACAAAAGGTGTGGCCATATACACCATGGCACTTCCAAAATCATGCAACAGATTTCTACAGGACTTCCAAAGGGTGCACTTGAGATATGAGATACATGCAAAGGGTGTACATTGGAGAAGTATACCAAATCCACCTTTCATGATAAGGAAAGCTGAGAAAAAACAATCCTTGAGCGAGTTCACTCAAACATGTGTGGATATTTCTTGACAGATTCCACATCAAAACACATGTATTATGTGAAGTTATAAGTTAATAAGAAAAATCCATCATCTCATACCAATCTGTGGTGCCATGGCGCAACTCTATTTCAAGATACCATTCTTGAGGTATCATATCCAAGGTATGAAATAATATATGTACCCATTCAGGTTGAGGTTATTCACCCCAAGATACATTCCAACGAGATAAATTCTCGTGAGGATCATCTTTACCATTGTACTTCTCTACGATATTAGTGTTGACCTGACCAAACCTGAGCCTTGTCATCCTGCAAAATTCCTTCCACCCTCCTAAGATTTCTCTATGCGCACCCGACCATTGGGCTGGGGTGGACCTCAAGACAAATTCCAAAGCTTCATATTGTTGTTCTTCAGGCACCTTCTACTCAAACTCTTCCAAAAATAATACAATATTCCCAATTCCATCATAAAATGGCAAGTCACATACCTCTGATGTGACACAATGAAGTGCTCTGATAACTATATTACATCGTTTAGTAGAAACTTAATGCAAGTAGTTCTTCCAATGTTCCAATTCCTCGCCGGAGTCAGAAACACATGAACTATTGCGCTCCAAACTTATTCTGCCATCAACAGTATAATTAATCCAATCTTCATCCCGTGCAGTGATCTCATATATCTGATCAATATCAACATCACCATATTCATGTTGGACAGGTTTTTTATAACACGCACCTTCAGAGTGGTCTAAAGGCACAACGACTCTAGTACCATTCTTTTCAAATACCATCTGTCTATTTTTCAAATTGATTATAACATCCATGTCATAAGCCCAATCAAACCCAAGAAACACAGGGTATGAATTGGTATCATCAACAATCTCAATAACTTCAAAATCGGAAAATACACTTGCACCATCAATAGCTACACTTATGCCATGCAGTCGACCCATAGAAATGATTTTCTATTGATTTTCCATCCTCCGCTGAATCGATGACCATTGCGGCTTAGGTCTCCCCATCCGTTCCCATGTCTGTTTTTGAAACACATTGGCATCTAATCCAAGATCAAGGATTACTTTAGTCCATTTCATAATCATTGACCTGTGCAGTTAGCTGCATTTCACTTACAACTATTTTCTTATGTTTGTAGACCTTATGCACTGCACACTGTTCCGGTTTGTTGGTATTCTTTACGAGCGTATTTTTCAATCAACTTGTGCAATCCCTCTATAAATTTCTTATCCCTGATCAACTTCATACATGTATGCAAGAAATATTTCAGAATGGATGGATCAACTTCCTAGGATTTAGTAATCTCCTTGGGCTTATTCTTTAGCAGAATCAGTTGTCTCTGAGCTATTGATGTCGAAGCTCCAGGGCTCATAAAATTATTATTTTCATCCATGAAGGTTTCTCTTTCGCGTTTTATATCGAATCTATTATTCTTATCTCTAGCTTTCCAGACCCATGTATCTTCCATATGTTTCTTTCCTTTCGCTTTATCTTCTCCCATATTTATACCACTTCGTGTCACTATCTTAATGCTTATATATTCTTCGCGAGGTTCAAATCTCATCATTTGTATGTTCTAGGCATGCTAATGATTGATATTTTCCTACATTTTATCCAATCATGTAGGAAAATCCTCTATTTCATGATCAAATGTGCAATAATACCTTCAATATACAACAACGATATTCTGACAATCTTTGGCGAAATGTCCAGGCTGACCACAATTATAGCATATGATTTTTCCGACGCTTCCTCCTCGGCCACATAAACCTCTGCGTGCTATTGGCGAACATGTATCTTCATGACCTTCGACTTGTACTCAGTATTCTCGAGGACTTTGCATCATTAGATTGTAGCTTCGAAATTTCTTGTAATAATGTCCCACCGAACTAAAAAAATCACTGAATAATTGCTTTGGCGACTGAATGTACTTCTGCAGGAGATGACAACAGTCTGTGGAGTGCTAACCTCCAAATTTGCATAAGCTACATCATAAATTTGGTCCCACATTTGGCCCATTTCTTTGCCCAAGCTCAATGGACTTGGCATCCCGGTGCCCAAGTAATCTCTAAAAACAAGACACTGAACCTTATTGTGGCCCTCTGCTTTGCACCTTATGCACCAAAATTCTGCGCGAAATTGTTTTACCTTCTTGAAATATTGAAGTTCCATATGTAATATTTCCAATTGGGTTTGAATCTGCTGAACCCCTATGTTAGTATCTGCTATCAGCGAAGTTTCTAACTTCATCGCAATCTCCAATGCTTAAGCTTGGCTAGCGACCTTCTGCTATGATAATGGCAATCTAAGATGAGGTAACAACACAACGATAAACCATTCCTTATGGTGCTCTTCAGGGATCTCAAAGTTAAATTGACTTAGCAGTGCCTTAAACCTTTGATCGACTTCCCACATTGTTTGAGTGGCTAATTGATTGATTTTTTTATTTCCATAATACCCTAGGACTGCAACTTCGGCTTCTTAAATTCAACGTTCAACGAAGCCTTAGTCTGAGCTAACGTAGCCTTTTGGTTCATCGAGGTGTATTCAATATACTAGGAAAATTCTCTATCCTGCATCACTATGACCAACTGCACTTTCTTCATATTCTCATCAGTGATGTTCTGCGATCTCCATATCGGTTTTGCAATAAACCAGAAATTCTCGGGATCATCCGATCCTTTGAAAACAAGCATCTTAGGTGAGTGAGCCATGGTGAATGCGGGAGATGGAGGTGGAGGTGGGGGTGGAGGAACATAATAGGGATGGGTTTTGATGGGAGTGGAAGGTTGGGGAATTCCCTAAGCGCCTTGATGATATTCAAATTTTACTGACACACTTCTAGGGGTAGGAGGTTGGATTTCTCCTTCTTCACTTTAAGACCCAAACAATGGATTGTACTCAGAATCAACGTTATTATTATTATATACCCTAAATCTGTTACCCTATCAGGTAGTTCCGGTTTTCTTTCCTTCAAATATCAATCCAATTGCATTCGTAGTACACCATTTTCACACAATAGCATCTTAATTCAAAGCTTTAATGAATTCAAGTACTTACCTCGCAGGGCTTTGAAAAATTTTCACTCAGCTTCACTATAAGTTACAGATGTATAGATCACGAACTTAGTAATAAAGCCTCCAAGGATATTATCGATTCAATAATCAACAACCCTTGTGATATCAGTCCTTTTCAGTTGCTTGATCAACTCTGGAGTCCACGCAGCAAGCCTATTGTTGAAACGGGTCATTTTCTTAGCCAGTATTGATAACCACTCATACAACTCGCTAGAAAAAAATGAGAAAAATATCTCATGCTGATCTTTAATAAATACGTCTGCAACCAATTTTCAATAGATAGGCGCATATTTTTGTTTTCTTTTGAAGCAAATTCACGTTCTTTTAGATCTGCGCAGTCTTGAATCTATTTCTTAGATGGATGCCACATCCACATATCCATCAGTCATTTCCCGGTCTCAGAAATAGAACCATTTGTTGGCTTGATGGGGCCTAGACCTAGGTCCAGATATGGCTGCGCGAAACAAAAAGCCCACTATTACCAGCCCTTTTGGCAATGATCTGTTGCACAGACCGAAGTCTCACCCGAGGTAATATAAGGGGATGCTAGAACTAGGTTTCTACATCCAGAGGGACAAAGGAGTGTGGCTTAGGGATTATCTTCTGTTCAATACTTGACAGAGCTTCGTAGAGTAGATCTACTAATTATACAGTCATAGTTTAACACTTCTATTGAACTAACTTGAAAACTAAACGATCTTACTTTAACAAGCATAAAACAACATAAATAACCACAAACAAAACTTCGCAATGCATTTATAAGTAAAGAAAAATAGATAACATAAATTGCAAGTAAAGAAAACACATAAAATCAAACACATATTTTTCTTCATGAGTCTTTCATTAATTCTTAGATATTCTCAATACAATTAGTTCTGCCCTACGCACTCAGCTGCAGAATTCCTAAGGTCTTCACGCACTCAACTGTAGGATCCTTTTCTCTAACCCAAACCATAGAACACCGACTCAAAATAATGTTACATCCAAGTGCATTCTATCACCAAGTATATTAATGAAATATTATCAAGACTACCCTAGACTCCTTATATAGTATTTACATTTACAATACCATGGTCCGAAAACCATGGGTGGAGCTCAACATATACAAAATATTCTCATTGTTTTACAAAATAAGGGGCTTTGAACCACCCCCAAAACCCCTAAGACTCTAACTTAGCTTTGTGTTGCGCGCTCTGCTCCTCGATCTGCGAAGTCTTTCTCAAAATATTCTATCGAGGGGTACTCTGTCCAACACTACATGAAACCTATCTTTACCTAACCTACAGAGTGGAGGTTCGGTTCACATAAAGTGAAATTTCTAATGAAACCACAAAATATTCTCCCGATCTTGAGACCATAAGATGTGATCGTGAAGGATTAAAACATAAGGAAATGCAATGAACCAAAGAAACTATGCAAACATCTGCACCATCCAACGATACAAGAAGTGCAACCACAATGGTGTACTACACTTGATTGACCTACCACAAAATAGACTTAAAAATAAAATCATCAGGCCTATGATCATACAAAATGTTGTGAAAGGTATGCAAGTACAAGCTATGTGACATGGTC
This sequence comes from Pinus albicaulis, assembly GCA_034641835.2. Lineage (NCBI taxonomy): Eukaryota > Viridiplantae > Streptophyta > Pinopsida > Pinales > Pinaceae > Pinus > Pinus albicaulis. The sequence goes on along the minus strand of CM076582.1, from coordinate 310,339,198 downwards.
TAGATTTAAAAGAATCTTCAAATTAGTCCGCAATGGGATCATGGAAACAACCTTTAAGGAAATATAAAAAATAAAGACCAAACAAATAAAAATCCATGTAAAAAAAAATTCCACCAGGCTGACCATAATCCAAGTTGTCATGCATGCGGGATTCTTTGATGGATGATTGAAAAATTTCATTAAGATCCTCTTTTGTTCCTACATTACAAATCAAATATTTGATTGATATGGGATATAGCAGTGGAATATCAATAATCAAATTAAATAACCTTCCCCGGGGTTGAAAATTTTCATGTGGATAAAATAAGCATCCCTCTGGAGGGAGTCAATATCCCATTTGGTGATCTAAATGATGAAACTTTGTAAACGAGTCACGAACTGAAGAAAACCACAGATATTGCCAAGGTGACATGAACCTAACATAACCATCAGTGTACACTAGAGTGTCCTACTCACCTGAATTAAACGTGAATCTTGACAAGATTGATAATCAATCAAAGGAAACAAAATCAAATGATTATCAAAACAAGATTGATCAATAAAATTATTAGATACAAAAGGAGATATATTTTCAAGATTACTACAAAAATATTCGATGATAAACATATCATTTCTAGATCAAAAGGAGCTATACCTGAAATAAATTCATCGATAATCACCTCAGACTCCATTTTAAATTTTTGCAAATCCAAATCTTTATGTAAGAACACAGATTCATCCATATCAGGTAGAAAGTAATCACCGTATAATTCAACAAGAAGAAAATCATCAGGCTCATGACCATCCAAGGGTTGATCTCGATCAACAGGTGGAAGATAGACTGAACAAATATCAAGATTAGAATATGGTTGATTTATAAGATCAGATGAATCACCATCAAAGGAAAAATATGAAAGAAAAACTAGTTCTTCATAAACAAATTGATCTTCTGATTCAAAGATTGGTTGAGGCTCAAAACATAGAACATCAAAAGGCAAGGGACATGTGATAAAAGGCAGTTCATGTTATTCCTCGGGATGCTGCAATTATTTTGGATCAGGAGGACATGAGGCATCCGATTCAAAATATTTTCTTGACATCTGAACTAAGAAACAAAATTTTTCATCTAAGAACTACCAGTCCACATCCTCATCTGGGAACTTGTAAGAAATATGAAGTAATTGATCAAAAAATTGTTCAATGGATTTTTTCGGTTCCATTCTAAGCTAGTTGATTTCATTAAGAACATCTTGATATTCATACTCATCAAAAACTCGATGAAGCTCATCAACCAAATAATTGAAATATATGGTAGAGGCAGTGGGGAAAGAGTAGAACCATTGCTTGACATGACCATCCAATGTAAGGGTAAACAATCTTGCATGGATTTCTTTGGAAAAAACCCCATTCAAAAAGAAGAATTGGAAAAATTCAACAACGTAATCAAGGACGATTGTTGTACCCTTGCCATCAAATTTAAATCGTGACAAGCTATGAATATTTTTTTTGGGGATTGAAATATTTAAAGCTTCAATGAAACACCTCGGGATTATGATTTGGAATGAAGCCATTAGAGATAAGAGATTTAAACAAATTTCACAAGCTCAACTTATCATCTAGCGCCAAAAATGTTGACAGTGCTGGATGCCGCCAACATTGTAAGGGTATCTCCCCTATAGACCTCACACTATTCGGTGTAGAATTCCCATTTGTTGATACTATTCGACCAGTGTTGGAATGATTTAAAGATATGCCTTGGCTACCAACCAACACAAGAGAACACACACTACTTTGGTGTAACAAGAATTTTGTGAGCTTTGTGAGACATCCACTATAGGGTATACGAGGGAAACTTCCACGGATGGTGAGGGAGACAAGTTACCGATTAGAAAAATAATAGTACTATCCTAAAGGGGAACCAAAAATAAAGAGAAATACTTTTTGATTACCTGCAGACAATTCCACATAGTAAATAATGATCGTTAAAACATAACCACATTCATTCAATAATGGCCATAGATAAGCAAAAAAATAGTTCATTAACTTAGTATGTGAATAAAGAAATATATATCATAAACATAACCAGAATAGTCCAACTACATCTATGATATATGTATGGAAGAATGCCTGCTCATTGAAATTTTGATTAAAAGTGTAAGATCCCAAGTAGACTATTACATGGATGAAACACCATATCCAATAGTGGAACATGAAGCCACAACTTTCTCCAAATACTTATATATCTCCTATGTCTTACAAGAGAATCCAAGGGAAACCATACAAAATATAATGCTTTCCAAAATCCATGGCCCCAAAAATCCATTTTCTTGAGTTATTAGGAGCTATTTATAACAAATACAATGACCTTTGAGCTTCCTCATGACTTTTCAACTTCTATGACTATTCATATTCACTAAATGATTCTTTGAATTCCAATGTGTAGCTTTTCATATTCCACATGTGTCCCTTGGACTTCATTTCACAAAATTTATTACGTAAGAAAATTTACAAACGAGACAACAACCTAATAAGATAAAAATGACTCTAGGATAAAAATCATTAAATATATAAATCATTTTCTTCTTCGTGGAGTTCACTTGTAATGTAGGTGTGCCATGCTCTGAACTCCTTTGTGATGGCTTCAACCTTTATTGGTAAGTAACGTTTCTAGTGCATATTCACCCCCCAACGCCTCTGTCAGTACGCTCTTGGAGATTGACTGTACATTATTTCAAAACCATGAAAGTTTAATGTGTGCTTTGACTGACATAAAGGAATACTACTAAATAATGTATTTAATTACCTCCAAGCCTTATAAATCTATTTCCTGCTCGATTTTTTCAATATATTCCCTAATCTCCTCGAAGATGATCTCACTTCCTATAATTTCTTCAAGGGATCCCATGGAGACTATCCCATGCTTCTGTGTTAGTGACTCAAACCCTTTATGCAATCGGTTGTAGGCAGCCATGGTGTTAACCGACTGTGCTCCCAGATTCGAGTAATTATATAGATGGAGTCTTAGTTGAATTCTATCTAATTCTGCGGAAATATTATGCTTCTTTTCTAAATGTTGCATATCATCTAGATATTTGGTAGTCCAATGCTACATCTGGTTAACTGCTCTATTTTCTATCTTTAGGAGTCTCACCAATTCCTGTGCATTCTTATAAATGCTAGTGGGAGGAGCCACGTCCTACTGCATAAGTATCATATCTTAATATAGTCGTGCCATAGTATCCTCCATTGGCCCCAACTATTCTTGCATGGTTGAATACCATTATGCGATGTTGAAGTTGTATGATGATAGCTTTTGGTTCTCTATTTCAAGATGTTCTACTTGTTGCTTCACTGCAAGAAGTTATCTTCTCAACCTGGAATTCTAATTCAACAAGTACTATGAGTTGTCCTGTGATGTTGTAGTAAATGTAACATTTTCTTCCATGAATGCCCTCAAATTTCTTCTAGTGTTGGTCGTGATCACCCTCTCTGTAGACATTCATAATCAATTACGAGGATCCCACGGCTCGAAGTACCCGTTCCTTTGTTTTACGATCCTCTTCTTAACTTGATAAATGTTACGCTGCATATGTCCATGACTCGGTATTCTGGTGGAGGTGTAATCCCCATCTCCCCAAATGGAAGATGGCCTTCTATGAAGGGATTCTCCCCTGGAGTATCTAGTTCTTCTTCCATTGGCTCGATGGCATCTTCTTCTTCAAACTACTCCTCTTCTAGATCTTGAGTCAGTTTTTCTACTTGAAATCTCTTTGCTACTTCCTCCTCATGGGATTGCCTTTGCTCCTATTCTTCTATCCTCATCCTCTCTTATTATTATTATTCTTCTTGTTTCTTTTCAAGAAACCCATCCTACTGGCTTATCCTTTCCTCTTCTTCTATTTCTCCTCTTTCGTACTTTTCTTATCTATATCTCGAGCTTAAGGACCAACTTTCCATTTATTTTTGCTCTCGATTGTCGAGGAATATCTGATTTTTTTCTTGGGATCTAGTTTCCTTACTTGAGGTGTTATCTGCTCCTCCTCCTGATCTTGCAATATTGAGCTCATGGATTGTGGGGTGAATTGACCTCCAATAATCAATGTGTATTCATGTTGGAATTGTACTATTTATTTATCTTTTCATCTTCTGTTGTAGACATAGATGAGTACCCTATATTGTGACCGAACCTTTGACAATGTTTCTTGACAACTCTCCTGGGATCGTATCCATGGAAATATTTAGTGGTGAAGTGTAGGTGATCTAACTCCTATATCTCTACTATATTAACCTTGTGACTCTTTAATTAATACAATCTGATCCTCAATGGAAAGATAGGCCAAGGGGCTTTCTTCCTCTCATGTATAGTTCCTAATAATCCCTTGTCCAACTAATTTACAACTTCTTTCATGACCACTTTGTTAGTAATATATCACGACATAAGATGAGGGGATATCTTAAAACCAAAACACTTAATGTATGCACCCTCTGGAGATGCAAATCAGTCCACGATATCTCGAAGTGACTCCTTCACGTGGTTGGTCATGCAAGGAGGATTGATCTCAAAAATCATGTGAAGTATTGCTTCAAAGAAGTGTTTAGATAATTTTTCATATATGCCTCTGAAGCTCAACTTAGATAGCACTCTACAGTGGAAGTAAACTCGGAACTTCTCCTCAGGAGTCCAGTTCCATTTCATTCCTAGGAACACATACCGTGCACAGATTTTGTCTAAGAGAAATGCAAAAATGTATAATTCTCGTGCCTAGTTCACTTGTAAATATGTTTTTTCCCGTCCCACTTGACGCTGCAACTCAAATGATAGGATATATTCCCAATTGAAAACCTTCCCATGAGTCACTACTTTATTGAGCATGTATATCTAGTTCTCTTGTTACACCTCAACATTCTTAAGCTCATGTAACCAATAATACATAGCTATCAGGTTCTGCTAGACATATCTGAGAATATTTGTTGGATACACTGCAAATGGGTGACGGTGGAACTTGTATGGATATTGACACCATGTTTTGATAACATCGATAGTGTCAAGGGTTTCCCATATTGCGTAAAAAACATCATTGGCATATTCAGTGGGCTTGAGCATATTATAATATCTATGCATGTCTTCACCAGTGTAGGTGGTGAGATGGCTGCCACTCTTACTGTGTAGCACAATGTGAGAATCATCCATGTAATGAACCATTCAATTACTTCTACACATGGCATGACCAGGAATCTGCGTGCGATCCTATGCATCCTGGACTTATTAATATTGATATAATGCAAATCTTCTAAGTCCCTATAAAACCTCTCCTGCATGAATGTGTTGTATATTTTGCTCCAAGTGACCTGTGTACCTTTATTAATGAAGCAATGAGTTTTTATGTATATGGGAACATTAGGACTTGTAACTTCCATAGGTTCATAAATGATTGCTTCTAAAAGTTATTTGGAGGTCACTTTACAAGGCTACATGTCTCCAATAGATGACGAACAATACTTGTAGCATAAGCACCTGTTTGGGGTAACACACTCATAGTGATAGTATTAGCTTAAAACAATTTGAATATAGAAAAATAGTTGTAAATCACGTTCAAAAATCCATTATAGGCAATAGATCATGCAAAAATGTGAACGGAAACCTAAAATAATTTGTATGAAAGAGAAAATACACATGAAAACTAGGATGACAGACTTTCAAATCATGAAGTGGACATGCATGGTCATTCGGGGCTCCGTAGTGCACTCATGTTCTTAAGAAAGGAAGAAAATCAACAAAGGTGCAATGTCCCACCCTAAAGGGTTGATGCAATGGGAAAAAGGGTCTTCAGGTCTTTCCTATGTGCTCATGCACTCAAGGAGACGAGGAGGGTGCACTGTCACACTCTGAAAGGATGAATGATGAGGTGAACATGGCTATGAACCTTCACAATGTTCCCATGCACTCAAGGAAAAGGAGGGCTCATTGTCGCATGATGAAGGGATGAATGATGAGGCTTCATACCTTCGTGATGCACTCATGTACTTTGGAAGAAAAATTGGTCAAAAAAAGCATAGATTTAAAGGTTGATGAGGCTTTAAGCCCAAGAAGTGCACTCTACCTTTTAGGAGCTCATAAATAAGTTGAATCAATAGGATTTGATGATAATATGAGGAAGAGAAGGATATACAAGGCCTTATAACTGCTATAGCATGCATGGTGGAAGATGAATGGTTTCAAGAATGTGATTTTTTTTCATATGACAATGGATTAACACTTGCAATGTGAAGATTAAGCATAAATTCCAACAAGAAAACTGAAAAAAAGTGATCAATGACAAGAAAAACAATATTTGGTAGTGAAATCATGAAAATAAATAGAAGGATTTGACATGAAAAACTTACTTGGAGCATTGGTTGATGAAGAGCTTCTTGATTCCCCATTTGTGCACTCAAATTAGATGAAATGATTATGTAAAGAATGATTAAATGAGTTTACTTAAAGAAATTCACATGCAAAAATAATCCATGCATGAGTTCCACTTGTTGTCACATGAAAGGATTAGTTAAGAGGAGTTAAGAAGGCTCCTATTTTCTAGCAGTGCAGCTTAATGCAACAAGTTGGCTCATTCATGCAACTGGATAGGGCACATGTCTTCAACATGAAGGAGTGTGCTAAGGTAGGGTGCACATGCTTAGCATGAGGGGGTGCACTTAAGTGGGGAAAACTATTTCGACCCGAAGGAGTGCGCTCAACTCAAGTGCATTTCTTCATCGACTTAAAGTGTGCTTTTGCTTTTGCAAGAGATTTTCTTACTTTTGTTTGGTTTTGTGTGCTTTTGAGTGTTTTTCTAGTGTGTGCAGATCGATAAGGCAGATTTCTAAGTCGAAAAAGATGATGAGATCACCTAACCATGTACTAATTAACTCAAGTTATTTCTAATGCTTAAGTGACAACGCTTAGGAAACATTGACTTGGGAGGATGCGACATTAGGAGAAAACACGCAGATGAAAAATCAAACAACATGTTGACTCTATTGTAGGCTCCAAAATTGACATAGGAAAAATTTTTGGAGGTTTTTTGTTGCAGCGAAAATAGTTTCATACCTTGCACACCAAGCTAGGTATCAAAGAATTTGAGTGACGTATGGTGCTCAATTACTATGGCTATATGCACATATACATCCTAACAAAAATGGAGTTCCTATACATCTCCATACTTGACACAAAATACTAACATGCTTTCAAAATTGAGCATAAATTTAAACAAAAGAAGTGGTACTTTGGATTTGCGAATTCTTCACAGCAGAAACAGGAAATGGGCATCCCCAAACCATAGAATAATGGAAGATCTAGGGTGGAACACCTGAAAACAACCCAATGAAGGTACAAAAAAAGAATGATATTGGGAATACAAAGAAACACATAGGAAAGTGGTTCGAGTTCCACAAGAGCCCCACTCATAACACAAATAAATGTCGCAGAAAGTAGTTTATAGTTGTCGAGCTAAAATATTTAGAGTCAGATGTCAATTTTGAATCTAAACCAGACATATGCAATGAGAAATAGATCATTTATGTGGGACCCAGTGCGACCATTACCAAAACCAATCTCCAACAGAGTGAGCTCAGTGATTCAGAGGAAGGTGAGCATCTCTTTCACTCACAAATTTGGGTGAAGGGCGCTCCATTTTTTTTCATTGTCGATAATGGGAGTCAAAAACCTCATATCAACATAGGTTGTTTAGTGGTTGGGCATGTTGACAAAACTACACCTGTATTCATACACCATTGGGTTTCTCTACCAAGGGTGATATGTTGCTATGAACCGACAATGCCACCTACCTTACAACATCAAACCTTTCATGGATGAGATATTGTGTGATTTTTCTCCCCTTGAAATTTTTGATGTTTTGTTAGGCTAGTCATACTTTTGGAATTTTCATGTTGTGTATGAGTGTATACCTCATATTTTTATTATTATTTTGTGTAGAAAGCTATATAGGATACCAAAGGTAGCCCTGACCACTGGCATTTCTTTGATCTCTACTAAGAAATGTTCTAATGTTATCTCCTATACTAGGAAATTTGTCTTGTTCCCAATTCACTCTCAAAGTAAGGAGAATATCATGAACACATCCATGACATCCACACAAGGCTCCTTCACATAGCAAAGATAATTGGATAAGGTAACGGAAGAGTACAAAGACATTTTATCCTCACTCACGTGGGTACCTTTGCATTGCCAAGTCAAGCATTCAATCAATCTAACCCCCAATTCATCTCTACCGAACGGTCCAATATATCACCCATAACTTCTGGAAAAAGAGGAAATCAAGCCATAGATCTAAGAGATGCTACAAAAAGTACACATTTGACCAAGTTCCTCACCCTATGGGAGCCCAATTGTACTTGTGTAGAAAAAATGGGACCAAGAGACTCTACATTAATTATTGAGCTTTGAAAAAAATCACAGTCAGGTATAGGTATCCAATTCCTCGAATCAAATACCTTATTGACTAGCTCAACGGCTAAATTACTTTAGTAATATTGATTTGAATTCCGACTATCACCAAGTTCCAGTAGAAACAAATGATGTGTTGAAGACTTATTTTGAGTCCAAGGAGGGTATTTTTGAATGGTTGGTCATGCACTTTGGTTTGAAACTTTCCCTGACAACTTCCATGAGGCTAATGGATGAGAACTTGTAGCCTTTCACAACCTATTTAATGGTTTTATATCCATATGATATCCTCACCTTCAAAAAGTGTTGGGAAGATAACTTGAAACATATTTTTCATGCCCTTCACACTCTGTGGCAACACAAGATATGTGCTCCTTCAACATGGAAAAGGTCCAATATCTAGGTCACATTATTGATGAGAAAGGTATGCATGTGGATACATCTAAGGTCCAAGTCAATCAGGATTTCCCGACCCCGATGACTCTAGCAGTTCTTTGCAGCTTTTTGGGCCTTGCTAATTTATATTGAAGATTTGTGTTGGGATTCTCTTATATCACTTGGCCCTTAAGTCAAGTTACCAAGGGTGGAGCAAAAACAAACATTTTTTGGTTTATCACAAAAAAAGGCATTCGATTAACTAAAACACTACCCTTGCTGTAAACCAATCCTCACCCTGCTAGACTTGTAACAACCATTTGAGATTGATATAGATGCCTTCGACTATGCTATTGGTGCAATCCTCTTTTAACAAGGACATTCAATGTCATATCAAACTGAGACACCATTTGGTACTATTTGGAGATACCCCATCTATGATAAGGATATGCATTCCTTCATGCAGGGATACCAACATTGGAAACATTATATTATGGGGAAGGATATATTCACATAGATCATCGACCTCTTCAATTTATGTAGACTCTAGGGAAGTTACAAAACAACCTCCATGAGAAATGGTCTACATATCTACAACTATTCCATTTTAAAATTAAATACAAGAAGAGTAGCACCAATCACATTATATGTTGCTTGATTTAGGCCCCCGTTGTGGCACTAACCACCATTCTCAATTCTTGTGGCCATAAGATCTTTGTACAAAAATGATTTAGAATTCGCTGCCACATATAGGATGTTGATGTTAGGCAAGAAAGTTCCAAACTTCCACCTTCATGATGCAATGTTGTGCTACCTAGGACACCTTTGTGTTCCTTCAAGTGAGCACACCAAGCTTATTTTGGAGGCACATTATAGTTGGGTTGTAGGTAAGTTTGGTGTGGATACATAAGTGACAATACTGTTGAAGTATTTTTATTAGCCAAAACTTCGGCATGATGTTTGCAAGTATATAAAGTTCTATATTGCTTGCGCCAAAACAACATATAAGAAGGAATGTTTGTACATGCTTCTGCCTACTCCTAACCAACCTTGGGAATCCATCTTGATGGACTATATTTATGGCCTTCCTTCTATCAAGAATGGTAATGACTATGTGTTTATGGTTGTTGATAGATTTTTTAAGATGGTCATCTTGACTTCCTGCAAATAGAGTATCACATCGAAAGTCACTGCCAAGCTCTTCTTCAAACAAGTGTGGTTACATTTTGGGATTCTACAGACCGTCATATTAGATTGGGATAATGAGTTCCTAAGAGTATTATATTTGAGCCTCTTGTCAATGTTGAACATCGAACTCATCAAATCAACTCCCTTCCACCCCCAGACTGATGGCTAGACAAAGATCATCAACAAGATGATCATGCACATTTTGCGCATGTACAATTAAAGACATCTATGCACATGGTATGAGAGTCTCCCCCGTGTTCAACATAACTAAAAAATATATATCTATAGCTCAATTGGCCACAACCACTTTCAGGTGGGCTTGTGATTTCAACCATCAACTCCCTTTGATGTCCCACTACCCCTTGGAACTACACAAAAGAATATTATCATGTTCAATCCAAAGCCAATAGAGCTACCAAATTTATTAAATAAATTTAGCACATGTGCGACTAGGTCCTTGATATCTTGTAGAAAGTTAATGCTAAGTATAAACAACTCCATGATTAGAATTAGGTGCTACACAAGTTTTAAGTGGAAGAAAAGGTTTGAATACATCTGTAGAAGGAATGCCTAGCAGGGGCCTATCCGAAGATTTTAACACTCTGCTATGGACCTTATACCATTAAAAAAGTTGTGGGTGACTACACTTTTAAGCTAAGTGTTTGTGCTCAACCTAGTCTCCTAAATTGAGTTCATTAATTGTCAACCAGGGTTGGTAAACTGCTGAAGTGTGGTGCACTATATGTGCCTAGGTATTTGTTTCTCACCACGTTGTGTTTAGTGTTTTCTGATGTTTTTGGTTTTATGGTTTTATGTTTTAAAAGGGAAAGAACTAAATGCTGATGGAAAGATGCTACTGGTTAAAAACAGAGTGAAGCCTACATTATGGATGACAAATGACAAATGAAAATACTGAAACAAAACAAAGCCTAAACTATGGCTAGCAAATTACAAATCTTGATAATGACTTCAAGAAAATAAACCACAACATGAGCTTAACTTGTCCAATTCATTCATTAAAGATGTTTTGGAAGAGCTTGAGAAATGGGCAGCTAAGTGTAAATGAAATTCTCCTAACTAAACAATCAAACAATCAACTTACAATGTTACAACATCTCATCCATGATTAAAGGTCTATTAAAATATATTTGGAAAAGAACATTTGTATCACCATAAGATTTCTATTCTAAACTATCTTCTAACTTTGTTCTGCAACTCAATCTAGCACCACTAGGCCTCATAAAAAAGTTATAGATTTCCTTTTAGAATGGTCTTTGAGAAAAGGCTTGTTTGTGAAATGGTAAAAATGTTGCAAAAGTACTCCAGGCCTTAAACGGATACTTCCTTCTATCCAGATAATTATGTGTTAGTATGAGTTTGGAAAAAAGAAGTTTTGTAAATAATGAAGACCGTGGTGTTGAATTTTAACAACTAATTCAATTTGAAATGCAATGGATGGCAACTACACTGGAATGTTAACACAGTGAACTAAGTTAAGACTAAAATAGAGTGCCACTAGTCTATTTGAAGTACAGTGAACAATGTTAGACTGAAAAGCCATTATCAAACTGTAAATGGAATGACAGAACTGAACCACATGCATTCTACCTTCGGAGTGCTCTAACTAAGTTATCATGCAACTAACCTACGGAATTCTATAGTTCATCCCGTTCAGTATGAATGATGTTTTGGAAGAGTTTGTGAGAACGAGTATGGCTGTATCATTCAAAGCAATTGAACATAAACAAAAAACTGAAAGCAAATACAACTAAAGTCCAAGACACCACTGTTACTTCTTACTCACTTTTATGATGTTTTGGAAGAGCTTTATACGAGTAAGATTAGCTGTGTTACTTGGTGCAAACTAGCAATTAAAACCTACAATATCACAGATATACCTCATTCATCATAATGATATTTTGGAAAAGTTTATTAGAGTAAGTTTTAACTGTGATAACTAATGGAAATAAATGCAACTAAAACCTACACTATCACAGTTGTGCCTCATTCTTCATAATGATATCTTGGAAAAGTTGATTAGAGTAAGTTTGGCTGTGATAGTAAACATAAACAAATATGAACATAAGCTGAAATAAAATCGAAACTAAAATACTTATCTACTGTATAAATAAGGCCGCTCAGGAGGCAGGGGCCCTCTAATACCAGAGTAGCACGAAATCTAGCTCAAAATCGACTCAACGCGTTTAAGAAAATGCTACTTCTTTCATTAGAGAGGAATCACCTTAAAACAGAGTATCCACGGACTTCAAAGATTTAGCAGTCAACCATAAAATCTAACCAAAATCTAACTTTTGTCTCTTGGTTCCCCGAGCATATTTATAGCAAATTTACATAACAGAACTTGAGATAATACGGGATTATTGTCTTTCCTAATAGAAACTAAACTAGGACTCTGATCATGATCACGTAACATAATCTGGACTGTCCTTATTCTGTTAGGAGTCTACCTCCTAGTTTGGGTTTCCACGTGCTTAACCACGTACAAAATTCCATTCAATCTCCACGGAGGGCAAAAAATGATGAGGACATGACGTGGAATATACCCATGTGTTCTTTTCTCCAAGATGACATCTGGAACCTGTATAAACATGAAGCTGGCTATAGAATTGGCAACTAGCTACAGAATGCTGCATTTTGTAGCTAGTTTCAGTTCAAAAAGTACTACAATGACACAATCACAAAAACATAGCAAGTTAGCCACGATATTCATTCTTAAAGCAATTTTAACTAATTTCATTGATCATTTGAGCCTGGGATTAATAATGGATGAAAGAAATGGAATGGAATGTGGTGGAAGAAAGAACATTTTTTTGGAGCTCAACATACCCCCACTGCTAGATTCTTGCATGTCCTCATGCAACTATTCCATGAACTCAGAGACCTCTGCAAGAACATCCAATCCTCTTCTTCTGCTTTGTCTGGTAGTTAAAGGCCTTCTGGGCTTCCTGATGACTAACTTGAACCTTAAATTGGTAAGTGCCCTGATTAACTTTTTGTTCCTCTTTTTCAAGTTTTCATTAGCCTTTTCCACTTTGTCCATTTGTAGAGATAGGGCTGAGTTCATACTGGTCTTTAGTTTAACTTGTTCCCTCAGAATATCATTCTCAGTTTTGATATGTCTATTAAGTACTTCCAGCTCGTACCTATCTCTTCTTAGCACATCTATTTCAGACAGTGGAGGACTAGGGGTTCTGTCTCTACTCTCTGAAGCTTTTCTCTCCAATGTTTCAACATAGTTGTAAATTTCTTGCTGTGCACGATCAATTTCTGGAACTTCTTCATCAAAATCCTCCTCAGTAGATGTTTCTTCGTCTTCTATGTTTATAACCCTAGTTTGTTTAACTTTTGTTTTCCTTAGTATGCCCCTTAGTCTGTGGCTCCTCCTCGGTTGAGATGGCCCTTCTCCTTTTTCTCTGGCAACTCTTCTTATGATTCTCTTTTCCTTAAGCTGCTCCTTAATCTGAACTAATTTTTCAGAGAACATTTCTTCACTACTTTCTTGTATTGACTTAGCAATTTCAGTTTTGGAGGGTCTCCATCTTCTGCTTCTTTTTGTAGGTTCATGTTCAGGTGAAGGTTCTTTTGGTTCCTCAAAGTGATTTCTCACCAAGAAGTTATCCCAATTATCCCCTATTTTGCTCAAATGATGCTCAATCAAAATCTTGACTAACCCATGGTGGTATAAATTTGTCTCCAGAAATTGAATTCTCTTTTGGAGACTTGAAGCCATTTTCTTTAAACTTTGAAGCAAGAAATAGGGAAAATTAATCTCTTCTTCTAGGAAATGCATTATCAACCTAATATGGTAAACATAGAAAGTACCATATCTACCTTCACAAGTGATGAATTTTTGTAGGATAAGCAACATGTTTCTCCATTTGTTCTTTAATGCAGAACTAAGGATACCCTTTTTAAACACAGTGACATCCATACCTGGTGACTTGAGGATCTGCTTCCATGATTCGTTATGGAATTCTCTGTTCTTAAACCACCTTTCTCCTTGTCTAAGGAGTCATGTTGCTTCTGCAATAAAAGCCTCTGTGACAGTGAACTTAATATCTCCAACCTCAACCTCGACTCCTTTGAATGACCTTGCAAACGTTTTAGTAACCTCTTTGTGGGAGCCACTAAATTTATCAAGGAATTGCAACCATCCTGCTTGTTGCAACATTTCTCGGATTTGAGGGTAGCCTTCCAAGTATTTATTGCCAACTGGTTCTGTTCTCACGATGAGGCCCATAACTCTTCTTCAATCTTCAATTCACCAGCCTTCTGTTCACGGTAAAAATGGCTGTTAACAAGCTGTTTCTGCTCCCCAAATGTTTCCTCTATTTCACGGTGACAACGGTTGTTACAGAGATAACTCTGTTCTACAGAATGGAATGGTTAAGAGTCGGCTGCGGAAAGGAGTGATAAGGAATGGTTACGGAATGAATTAATGAGGTGAGGTGAAGAAAATGAATCAATGAGTGAAAAGACGGCAGAGATATTTCAAAAATCATCATTAAATGCTTAGTGATGTGATTAACTCAATCACTTCAGCACTTTAACCGTTTAGATTTTATTTTAAATGATGATCGGATATGGGTTTTGGAATGGTGAAATAGAAGGATTTTTATCCAAAGTTTTGCGGAAGGTTTATTCAGCATGATCAATAAAATTAATCAAAACAACTTTTTGAATTATTCATAGCTAAACTATACTAAATTTTTTCATGATGTGGCATTATAATTACTTCATACCTTTGCCTTTGCTTTGATTTTCTTGTGATCTTCATATGCCTTCTTGATCTTGACTTGTTCATGGACGTGCAGGATCATTTTGTTGCAAATAAAATAATTGCTGATTAGTGTCTTCAGGTTCTGTAGCTGCATAATATCTGTCTGGTTGCAGAAAGTCTGATTAGCTGCAGAAAATCTGATTAGCTGCAGAATGTCTGTTTGATTGCAGAATGTGCCTGTAGAGAACTTGAATCATGGAATGGAGTGGTTTGGAATGTAAATGGAATGTTGTATGGAATGAATGAAGATGAATGATGAAATATGGTATAATGGGATATGTATGAAGTGAATGATGGAGTGGGATGGATTACAATTTATGAAATGGAGTAGAAAAGTACCCTGCAATTTTCTGCTGTGTATTATTCAATTGCAGAAAAACATCAAATTTTAAATTCTGGAATGGAAATGAGGTGGATTAAGTATGGAATGAGATGAATGAAATATTGAATGAAGTAAAGTATGAATGAATGAATGAGATGGATGGAATGAAATGAAATGAGATGGATCATAAGTGAAATGGATCTGAACTTATGATTTTGTAACAGCTGCTTACAGAAAAATGGAAAAGTTAGAGTGTCAGAAAGATTCTGATTTTCACTCCATCTTTTTTGTATAAACATGCCAATCAGTGATTGGTTTTCATGTTTATACTTTATTTTTATTTTTATATATTTATTTATTTATTTATTTTTTTCATATGTATGACTTCAGAAAATTCAATTAAGTTGATGAAGAAGAAAGATTCTTCTTCATTAACTTCACATCACTGTTTTCCTGGAACTTCTTGACAAATTCTTCTCTCGAGAGTGGTTTGTAATACAACTTCAATCTATGACCATTCACAAGAAAAGTAACCTCTTCTTCATCTATTGTCCTGATTTTTACTCCTCCATTGTCAAAAATTCTCACAATTTCATAAGGCCCAAGCCAATGTGTTTGAAATTTACCTTGGAAATCCTTGAACTTTGAATCAAACAAGAGAGCCCAGTCACCTTCTTTGAACTTCTTTTCCTTGATATACTTGTCATGCCATCTAGCCCTCTGCTGTTGGACTATACTGGTTTTCTGAACTGCATCTTGTCTGATCTCATCCAATTCATTAATCTGCTCCAATCTATGCTTTTGTGCCTCTGATAGATCAAGTCCTAGCTGAACTGCCATTTTGAAAGTTTTAATCTGGAACTCTATGGGAAACAAAACTTTCTTTCCATAAACAAGTTCATAAGGAGTATGGTTTGTTGTGCTTCTCCATGTAGTTCTATAGGCCCACAAGGCTTCAGGAAGCCTATCTACCCAATATTTTCTATGTAAATGGACAGTCTTTGTTAGGATCCCTTCAATCACCTTATTAGTAGATTCCACTTGACCATTTGCTTGTGGATGATATGGGGTAGATTTTCTGTGTCTGATTTTGTACCTCTCCATCATTTGTTCCACTAGCCTTGATGTGAATTGAGCTCCTTGATCTGTAACAATTTCCCTTGGGACACCAAAACGAGTAAAAATATCCTCAAAAAGAAAATTAACTACAGATGCTTCATTAGCAAAAAGTAATGGCTTGGCCTCTACCCATTTTGTAACATAATCAGTGCAAAATAATATATATCTCTTTTGTCTTGATGGAGGACTAATAGGTCCTACAAAATCCAAAGCCCATTTTTCAAAAGGTTCAATATGTACTCGAGGTTGTAATGGCATCTCACTTGAAGGAGAAGGTTTCCCTACCCTTTGACAATTGTCACATCTTTTGACATACTCTTTAGCATCTTTAAACAAGGATGGCCAATATTATCCTAAATAAAGGATCTTATAGGCTGTCCTCTTATCAGCAAAGTGTCTGCCACAAGGTTCATCATGACATGCTTTGAGAATCTCAGGCATCTCATCTTCCTGAACACATCTCCTAACGATCGAATCTGGACCTGTCTTGTACAACTCATTAGCAACCCATGAATATTTTGCACTGTCATAAATGATTTTTCTTTTCTCTCTTGCATTCATTATTGAAGGAAATTTTCCTGAAACTAAATAATTAGCAATGTCAGCAAACCAAGGAGTCTGAGTAGAAATTGCAAAAAGATATTCATCAAGAAATTGATCTTCAATTGGAGTGTCATCTTTGATGTTTTGGAGTCTAGATAGGATATCAGCTACTGTGTTTTGTTTTCCAGGCCTATCTAGAATGGTAATGTTGAATTCTTGTAAAAGCAATAACCATCTTATAACTCTGCCATTAGTAATTGATTTGTTCATTAAGTATCGAATTGCAGAATGATCTGTGTGAAAAAAAGTTTCATAGCCTGTTATATAGTGTCTGAATTTTTTTATGGCATGAACATCTAAAAAGTCTTTTTCAGTTACAGTATAGTTTAACTCTGTAGGAGTCAAATTTTTAATGGTATAGTAGATGGCATAAGGAATCAGGTCTTTTTGTCCCAATACTGCTCCTAGAGCTGTATCTGAGGCATCTGTTGAAATGTGAAAAGGTAACTTCCAGTTAGGTCCCCTTAAAATAGGTGCTTCAGAAATTTTTGTTTTTAGGGTCTCAAAGGCTAACTGGCAATCAAAATTCCATTTGAATTCACAGTGTTTGGTAAGCAATTTAAAGAGTGGAGATGCTATCTTGGTGAAGTTTTCTATAAACCTCCGATAATATCCTGTAAATCCTAGAAAACTCCTAACATCTTTTTGACAACTTGGAATAGATAAGTTAGAGATGACTTCAACTTTTGACTCATCAACTCTAATCCCATCCCCTGAAATATGATGTCCCAAAACAATACCTTCAGTAAACATCATGAAACATTTCTCATGACTAAGTGAAAGATTTGCTTCTTGACATCTTTTTAAAACTTTTTCCAAGTTTGCTAGAGCTTCTTCAAATGTGTTTCCATAAACTGTGAAATCATCCATATATACCTCTACACAATCATGTATTAGATCTGAAAAAATTCCTAATACTGCCCTTTGGAATGTTGCAGGTGCATTGCATAATCCAAATGGCAATACTCGGTAAGCATAAGTACCCCAAGGACAGGTAAATGTGGTTTTGTCTTCGTCCTCAAGTGCTACTTGAATTTGATTATAACCACTAAACCCATCTAGAAATGAGAAGTACTTTTTTCCAGATAATGTATCTAACACCTGATCTATGAAAGGTAAAGGAAAATGATCTTTAAGAGTAGCTTTATTTAATTCTCGGTAGTCAATACACACCCTCCATTTACCATTTTTCTTTGGCATAATTACAAGAGGGAAACCCACTTGAGAATCTAAAATAGGATAAATGAAATTGACATTCAACAATTTATGCAATTCTTCTTTAACAAACTCCCTAAGATTTGTATTCATCCTTCTTTGAGGTTGTCTAATTAGTTTACAATTTTCCTCTATGTAGATGTGATGAGTGCAAGTCTTGGGGCTTATCCATTTCATAACAGTGTACTCCCATGCATATGTAGAAGAATGTCTCTGTAAAATTTTGACTAGCTCTTCTTGTTGAGATTTTTCTAGGTTCTTGTTTATGTTTAAAGTTTTGCCTGGAAATATCTCAATTGTAGGGCTGCCAAATTTATCCATGGAATAGAGAGACATCCGCCTTTATGAAAAAAACTCAATTTTGGATTCTTCTTGAAATTTTTCATGTTTATGTTCCGAAGAGGATTCAAAGTTTTCTAAAGTATTCAGAATTTGACTATGTTCACTAATTTCTGAAATTGTGAAGAGAGGTTATTAAGGTTTCTTCATCCTCTATCCATTGAGTATCATCTAAATCTGTGGTGTTCTTCTTCTCGGAGGATACAAAGTGAATTTATTATTGAAATACCATCAGAGATGTACATATCACCAGATCTACAGCTAACGAAAGCATCAGCTGTAGCCAACCAAGGTCTTCCTAATATAATAGGGTGTCCAACTAGATTATTCTTAGGAGTTAGGATCATAAAATCCACAGGATACTCGCAAGAATCTAGGGACACTGGAATGTCTTCTATTACCCCATTAGGTTTGATCACAAATTTTTTTGCTAATTGTAATAATGTGGGTGTAAAAATAATATTAGGAAGTTTTATTTTATCCATGATTTGTCTACTCATGATATTGATTGTTGCTCCTAAATAAATAAGTGTGTTTTGGATCTCAGTTCCATTGATGTGTATTTTAACAACTGGATTTCCTGGGTCTAGATACTTTGGAATAGCAGTCTTACCCATCATGATGTCTGCTATTTTCCCTGCCAGTTGAATTTTCTTTGTCTCTTTTATTCTTTTTCCCGTTTTTTTCATGCTCAACTCCTTTATTGTCTTTGCTAAGATTGGAATTTCCTTGATGGCTTGTAGTAATGGGATCTTAATACAGACATTCTTGAGCTCATCAAGGAAATCATAATTAGGCACCATAATTTGTTTTTCTACACCCTTATCAATTTGTAATCTTTATGGAAAGGGAGGTGTAGAAGTGAATGTTGATGGCTGCTCTAATATAGGAGTTGAAATTATTGGTTCTTTTTGTTTTGATTTTTCAATGTTTGGGTCCTGAAAAGATGTGTCTTCTTCAAGACTTTTATTTTCTCATAGAGAATATTCCTCAGAGTTGTCTTGTTCTTGTATAATCACAGAAGGTTTCCTCTTTTCAAGTATTCTTCGAGACCTAAGTTGAACATCACTAAGGTCTAAAGGAGTAATTAAATAAGTTGGAAACTGTTGGCCTTATATCATATATGTATTCTGAGGATTTTTATTGTTGGGGTTTGGTATGGGTTGAGAAGGCAACTGATTTGATTTTTGAGGAAATGGTAATGGAAGTGGTTTATTTTGATGTTGTGGATTTTCAGGATTTTGTTGAGGATTTTGTTGTTGAGGAAAATGTGGATATGGTGGATAGGATGGTCGATACTGATAGTACTGAGAGTATCTTCCATAGGGATTTTGTGCCCCTTGTGCCCAAGCTTGAGATTGATTTTGAAATTGGGGCCAAGGTGGTTGCCAAGAATTCCAATTTGGTGGAGGTTGATTATACATTTGATCATGAAATCCTTGTGTTTTGGGTCCTTTCCAAGGCCTTCTAAAGACAAAATTGAGAGATTCTGTGGAACTTGTAGGAATTTCTTCTTGAAAGATAGATTTAAGACCAGGAAGTGAAGGACAACTCTTGGTCTCATTTTTTTCTGAAAAAAATGACACAGGTCTCTACAAATTTTGCATCCAAAGGACACTCTCTCAAGGCATGCTTCTTTCTACATCTGGGACAAAATATTGCTAAAGCATCAGATTCAGCTTTTTTCTTCTTTTGTAACTTAAGGGTGTCTATTTGTTCACTAGGACTCCCTAAGATGTCGGATTTGAATTCATCAAGCATATGCCCTATCTCTGCCCTACTTACTGTCCCAGAAGTAGACTTACTTACCCTTGCAAGACCAGGGTCTCTTGGGCCTTTTACAATTTTGGATTTCCCTCTTGAAAGGTTGATACATAACTCGGATATTTCAGGTAATGTGAGCTGAGATATATCCCCTTTTCCCATCATGTTAAGCATATCCAACCATTCATCCCTAATTATTTTCAACAAGAGAGCTTTTAAGGTATCTTGATCTAAGTTTTCCATTTTTTCCCTTTTGATGTTGTAAAAATCTTTCAGACAAATCTTCCAAGTATCATCTTCTTTTTGTAACATCTTAAACACTTCCTCCTTATGATTGGTGGCATACAATAATCCAAATACCTCTCTAGAAATGCTTGTTTCATGTCTTCCCATGTCCTAATAGGCTGGTGATCAAACTCATAAACCACTTCAATGCTGCTCCTTTCAATGTTGAAGGAAATAGTTTAAGTTTTTGAGCATCTTGTAAGTAGTCATAATTTCTACACAGGACTTCAAATTCAAATAGGAAGGTTTCAGGATCTTCAGTTTTAAGTCCATAGAAGTTTGGAAGGATGGAGGGTGAAATTTTTTTCATGGTTGTATTGGTTTCTTCATCTACTATAGGAAACCCAAAAGAGCTTCCTATTTCTCTTCTACCTCTTCCTCTACATCCTTCTCCTTCTACACCTCTACCTCCTTCTCCTCTACCTCTACCTCTACCCCCTCCAAATAATGTGTGTTCTCCATTAAAGACTCCCCCTCCTTCTTCTGCCATAGTTGATTCTCCTGTGGAAGTGGAAAAGTTTGTGTCCCTAACAGGAGTCCTTGAATCTTCTTCTAAGATAGGTTCAGTGGATGAAGTGGAAGGTCTCTCTAATGGAATATCTGATCTTAAGTCTTCTAGGAGTCTAGGATCAGTAAAAGATGGAATGTGAGTCTGAGTTGAAGGTGTACTGGCTCTTGGTCTAGATGAAACAAGTGGTGTTCTAGGGATCAAGCTTCTGCTGCTACTTCTTATGAATCTACCCCTTGAATCTCTCTCTCTACGCATAATTTTTTTTTAGAGGTTAAGAAACAAAGCTACAGTTACACTTCCCCGACAGCGTAAAATATTTGTGCTCAACCTAGTCTCCTAAATTGAGTTCATTAATTGTCAACCGGGGTTGGTAAACACGAAGTGTGGTGCACTATATGTGCCTAGGTAATTGTTTCTCACTACGTTGTGTCTAGTGTTTTATGATGTTTTTGGATTTTTTTTTTATGGTTTTATGTTCACAAGGGAAAGAACTAAATGCTGGTGGAAAGAAGCTACTGGTTGAAAAACAGAGTGAAGCCTAAATTATGGATGACAAATGACAAATGCAAATACTGAAACAAAACAAATCCTAAACTATGGCTAGCAAATTACAAAGCTTGATAATGACTTCAAGAAATAAATCACAACATGAGCTTAACTTGTCCAATTCATTCATTAAAGATGTTTTGGAAGAGCTTGAGAAATGGGCAGCTAAGTGTAAATGAAATTCTTCTAACTAAACAATCAAACAATCAACTTATAATATTACAACATCTCATCCATGATTAAAGGTCTATTAAAATATGTTTGGAAAAGAACATTTGTAGCACCATAAGATTTCTATTCTAAACTAGCTTCTAACTTTGTTCTGCAACTCAATCTAGCACCACTAGGCCTCATACAAAATTTATATATTTCTTTTTAGAATAGTCTTTGAGAGAAGGCTTGTTTGTGAAATGGTAAAAAGGTTGCAAAAATACTCTAGGCCTTAGACTGATACTACCTTCTGTCCAGATAATTATGTGTTAATATAAGGTTGGAACAAAAGAAGTTTTGTAAATAATGAAGACCGTGGTATTTAAATTTAACAACTAATATGATTTAATAATGCAATGGATGACAACAAGACTGGAGTGCTAATACAGTGAACTAAAACTAAACTAGAGTGCCACTAGTCTATTTGAAGTACAATGAACAATGTTAGACTGAAAATCCATTATCAAACTGAAAATAAAGTGACAGAGCTGAATCACATGCATTCTACCTCTAGAGTGCTATAATTAAGTTAACATGCAACTAACCTAAGGAATTCTACAGTTCACCCCGTTCAGTATGAATGATGTTTTGGAAGAGTTTGTGAGAACGAGTATGGATGTATCATTCAAAGAAATTTAACATAAACACAAGACTAAAAGCAAACACAACTAAAATACAAGACACCACAGCTACTTCTTACTCATTGTTATGATATTTTGGAAGAGCTTTGTAAGAGTAAGATTGGCTATGCCACTTGGTGTAAACTAGCAATTAAAACCTATAGGACCACAGTTATACCTTATTCATCATAATGATATTTTGGAAAATTTTATTAGAGTAAGTTTTAACTGTGATAACTAACGAAAGTAAATGCAACTAAAACCTACAATATCACAGTTGTGCCTCATTCTTCATAATGATATTTTGGAAGAGTTGATTAGAGTAAGTTTGACTGCGATAGTAAATATAAACAAATATGAACATAAGCTTCATAAGTCTACTTAAACTAGAAATAAAAGCGAGATTAAAACACTTATCTACTGTATAAACAAGGCTGCTCAGGAGGCAGGGGCCCTCTACCACCAGAGTAGCACGAAATCTAGTTCAAAATCGACTCAACGCATTCAAGGAAATGTTGCTTCTTTCATTAAAGAGGAATCACCTCAAAACAGAGTATTCTCGAACTTCAAAGATCTAACAGTCAACCATAAAATCTAACCAAAATCTAACCTCTGTCTCTCGGTTTCCCGAGCATATTTATAGTAAATTTACATAACATAACTTGAGATAATATGGGGATTATTGTCTTTCCTAATAGAAACTAAACTAGGACTCTGATCATGATCACGTAACAGAATCTGGACTATCCTTATTCTGTTAGGAGTCTACCTCCAAGTTTGAGTTTCCACGTGCTTAACCACGTACAGAATTGCGTTCAATCTCCATGGAGGGAAAAAAATGATGAGGACATGATGTGGAATACACCCATGTGTGCTTTTCTCCAAGATGACATCCGGAACTTGTATAAACATGAAGCTGGCTACAGAATTGGCAACTAGCTACAGAATGTCTGCATTCTGTAGCTAGTTTCAGTTCAAAAAGTACTACAATGACACAACCATAAAAACATAGTAAATTAGCCACGATATTCATTCTTGAAATTTTTTTACTAATTTCATTGATCATTTGAGCCTGGGATTAATAATGGATGAAAGAAATGGAATGGAATGTGGTGGAAGAAAGAACATTTTTTTGGAGCTCAACACTAAGTATCCCCCCATTCCTTGGCCTGCACCCAATTTTCAATGTGGATCGCCTTAAACCATACTTTCCACCATTGTTTTACACATAAAAAATCACAGAGAAAATGACATCGAAAAATAAAAACCTAGATTTCATTGAGCAAGCCAAAATTTATCAAAAAATAGCACACAAATTAAGAACACTTACCAACAGAGGGTCTTATTGTATCAGGTTGTCAAAGCAAGCCAACCCTTGCACCAAGGCAAGTGGATCGTTAGGGGTTAAGTTCAATAAAATCTCCCCCATCTGATTGAGGCACTCAATGCGATGGAGACCATTTACTCCTAAGGGGGAAGGACTGGTCCAAGTGGATATCGTTGGCCACCCACCTATTCCACTAGTTCACAACACAATTTTCCAATTTTGGTAGTTTTTAGGTCTTGAACTTCTGGATCCATTTTGAGGCCGTAAATGAATTTTTTGGGGGAAAAAACCAATGAAAGTTGAAAATTTTAATCGTATGTATCTTTCCAATGGGTTATCATGTGCGGAAAACAAAGATCATATGCCAAAGTTATAACACCGGGAAGTTAACGTTCAAACTTACCCCATTGGGGCTCATAATACTTTGGAGCTTCATCTCCCAGGTCTATGTTTTTGGATGTTTAGGGTTTCAAATTGATTCCTCATGATAAAAATGAATTTGTGCTTAATTGTAACACAATTCAGGAAGGTGTGTAGCCATCACATCTCTTCTCATAGATAAGCTACCATTTTTCGAGCTAGTTTGCTTTCATTCTGCATGTATATAGTTTCAAAATTTTCAATTTATTAATTGAATTCAAGTTCATTGTATCTCTGTATTATGGTTTTAAATCTATATTTCATTTTTTTCCCTTCATAAATTCAGATCAGAAGGATCCTGAAGTCAACTTCAAACATGTCAACTTGGTATTTTTGTGTTGGAACAAGATCCCCTAAAAGTTGCGAATTTTGTATATTTTTGGTATTAATTAGTCTAACGCAGGGGTTTTGGGGTGGGTCAAAGCCCAAAATTCATTGTAATGGGTCAAGGTTAGACCAAGAGTCCGCAAACCACAGTTTGCGGACCATTGGAAATGTAGGCTAAATCGATCTAAATAGACAGACATTTTGAGTCTTAAGGTAAGGAGGAATTAAGATTGATGCTACGTACGAATTGTTAGATTTGTCGTGGGTTGTTTTGAGTAAGGACTCCTGTTGGATGTGTGCACGGAAATCCTCAGTCCTACTATGTGTAGACCCCGCTAGGCTGTGTGCACGGGCTGGTTTTGGTTGTAAGTAGATCTGAATATTAATGAATGCAAAAGTATTTTTGAAGTATCTATGTGATATTTGGATCTGTTAAGGTTACTATTGATGCGAACCTGTGATGCGAATATGTGTTTAAATTTCGAATACATCTGTTATCTGTTATGTTGCGAAAGTACCTATTGATGCGGTTATGATATGATATGATGTTAATTGTTGTTATGCACTTGTGTTAGTATGAATCTTTTGTCGAAGTGTACGAAAAAAAAACAACTTTAGCTACGCATAACTTATAGCCCTAACATCAAATATGGTTGCCAATATCTTCAGATCTGCAGTTAGTTGATCAAGACAAATGCTGCAAAAATCTAGATCTATGCATAAAGAGACATTAAGCAGTAAAAGTAAGGTTTTGCTCCATACATCCAATAGACAAGACAAGAACAATATTTTTGAAAGAATTTTTGTATTAGGGGCACCTGGGAGGAAAACAAGAAGGTGTTTCCAATTCTCCTCAATGGGATGGGTTCTTGGAAGTCCTCAGCACTTCAGATCTAGTATTTCTCTCTCTTGTTGGTGTAGAAAACCCAGACAAAGATAGAACTCAAAGGGAGCTCACACAGCAAATAATGGAAAAATTTGACAATGATAATGGATCAAAGTCAGACCAAGAGTATAGATCCAGAGTGATCTAATAGGCAACAAAAGGTGAAGAATGGTAGGAAAAACCCTCCTATTTATAACAAAATATTGGGTCATTCTAGATCTTGGTGCATGATTAAAATAATGTTAAACAAATCTAGATCCACCTTTTATGGAATATTTTATTATATTTGTTGGAGGGAAAAAGTATTTGACTTGGGTCAAATCCCTTTATTTGTAAATAATAAATAAATAAATGATTTATTTATCATTTTAAGGAAGTGGTTGAAAGGTAATCAAATAAATAATGATATATTTAATTATTTATGGGTGATTTAGTCATATTTAACAAGGAATATTATTTAAATAATTATTCCCAGAAAATAATAAGATAAATGAAAATTTATCTAATTAATTTCTTTGTTTTGGGTTAAACATGACCAGGAATAATAATTAAATTATTGTTTAATTAATTATTCCATGAGGGAAATCAAACAAATATAGATTTGTTTAATATTTCCTTTGGGGTTTCTTGTTTAGACTATAAACAACCTAATAAATGTGTTTTATTAAGTTATTTTACATAGTGAAAGGAATTTTACTTAGGGTAAAATTGGTCTTACATTGTGTACTTGGGTCCATCTAATGATAGTAGGTTAGATGACCAAAAAATGGTGTAACAACGTGGATGCAAAGGCACTGATTAGATCTGTGAATGGTAATAGCTCTGTTATGGTTAATAACTGATTAGACTTTGAAAAACCTACGAATACACTTACTCTGTGCGACTTGATAAGCTGTGAACACAAATCTGCTAAACTTACCTACTCTCTCTCAGAGTGCAGAAACCTGGTTCCAACACCCTCCCATACTGCTTCGGGTGAGACTTTGGCCTACACAAGCATGTCACTACCGAAAGGGCCAGTATTATAGGGGTTGTTGGCAAACTTTAACCTACGAACTTGGGTCAGGACCCCTCGAGCCAATATTTTTTTATCATTTTTTTTTAGGACTTTTTAGAGTGTGAAATATCTAGAGATGTTAGGAGACATACATAATTAACTCAGGTAAAAATTTCAGAATTATATTTGAATAAATGTAGACTTGGAATGTTATACAAGTTTTCTCATGGAAAGAGACAAAAAGCCAACAAGTTTTGGGAAAGTTACCATAACTTTCACTTGGCACATAAAATTATAGTTAAATCTATGGAATTATAGAGAAGACATATTAGAGTATTACATACCAAAGTTCTATATTCAAAAGGGATCAAGTCTCAAAGATATATGAAATAAAATTTCAACCATTTAGATATTGTATAAATTCAGTTTTTCAAGTTACATTAATTACAAGTGACATAAATTTTTATTAGAAGATCCATTTTTCTTTGATGACTAAAAATTGTGATAAAGAGGAGTACTATTATTATTTTCCAACGTTCCTCCAAAGAAATTTACTACACCAATTAAACATATTGAAGGCTCACTCATGACTCACGAAGAAAAAAATAATAATTTGAATACTGGTTAGAGTCATATTGGAAAGTCAATTTAAGAAAATAAGTGATATTATGAGTGTTTAACTATCACTAGTGAAAGGATCAGATGGAAACACGGAACAGAAGATGATGGATGAAATGGAAAAGAATATGAATGAAAATAAGAAATAAAAAAAACCATGTATGAAAATATGTTAGAAATAAAAAACATTCTATTACAAAATATCAGAGGAAGTCATGAAAACAAGGAGAAGGGTGGTGTTGAAAATCAATCATGCATGGCAAGAATTTTCACAATTAGAGAGTACAAATATTGAATGATAAAACCATAAAAAAATAAATTCAATCCAAGATCCACATCATTATGGATACAAGTCAACACCAAGTAACTACTACATTCCGAAGATTGATATGAAGAATTTTTATGGTAATGATCCTATAACATGGATATTCAAAATGGAGCATTACTCTGTTCTACACCAAGTGGAAACACTACAAAAGACAAGTATTGCATCCACCTTTTTATAAAAATACCAACATATATTGTGTAAGTTTATTTTTGAAAGGAAAAAAAATATTGTTATACCTTGGTCCATTTTAATACATGAATTTATATCACATTATGGGAACATTAAGACAAATACATTCTTTAGTCAATTGGTAAATATTTGACAAGAAAGGTTTGACTATAGAGCGCATTCAAGAATTCCAAAAGTGGGGTCACAGGGTAAATAAAAATTCAAAGAATATTTTGTTATACCTATTTACGATAACTTTAAAGGAATGTATGCAACATGAGGTGAGTCTCTTTGAACCTAAATCTGTAAAGAATTCTTTTGGTTTAGTGAGGAAAGTTGAAAAAAAAAAAATGGTTGCTAGTGTTAGGGCCTAAATCTACCTCAAGCTGAGAAAGGTAGGATCTAGGATAACATCATACCACGCTTAACCTGGTAGCTAGCCCTACCAGGTCGGAAGAGGGCTCTCTCCTTGTCAATCTCAGAAAATATGGCCAATGAAAGCTTGAGATGATTGATGTGATGACTAATTTTAGGCTAGGTATGTGTACAGAGGTGTTTGATTGAATTTTATGATGTTTTATTGGGTCAAATGTGAAAGGCAGATTTGGGCCTGGGGAATGAGGCTCAGATTTGCAGAGATCTCTATGGGGCAAGGTAGGAAAGTGATTTGGTACTTCAAATTGAGTGATATGGAGAGGTTTTAGACAGATGAGGAGTTGAAAAGGGCATGAAGAACTCAGGGATCCTTTTCAATCAGCTGAAAACATAGATATCTAAGCAAACCCTAGGTAGAGCACTACACTTTCAATGTATTCTACCTTTATCTTTGTTTGATTTAGTTAAGATGAAATAAAGAGAGATATGGAATACATAAAACACATGTAGAATTACAATTATAGAAGAAAACACCATACCAAAGCAGGATGCCACATGAATCCCATAAAGTGCTGCAAACCACTGGTCTATTCTTTAGCCAAACTGCTGAAATGAGTATACAATAAGCTCCAAGCTTTCCAAAAATCCAACCATGCTAATGACTGAAAAAAACATAAGATATAGGCAAAAAAAAACTCGTCCTAGCCTCTAGGGGTCGAGCTCATGAGTTTAGGAGCTGTTCCAACAAATTATAAACTGAGAACTAAAAAGTAGGCAGTGGAACAACTTGCCTCTAAAAACTAGGGAACTAATTCATTCAGTTGTAAACTACCTTTTCATGGATGAATCTACCTCTATGAGTGAAAATTCAGCATAATTACATCAAAATCCATCAAGTGACATTAAATTACATCATAAGTTTGGCAATTAGAAGGAGAAAAGTCAAACTGTCAAGAAACTAGGCGAAAAACAGAGTATTTTTGGTCAAATTGAGCAAATTTCCTCCAATGCGCCGCGCTGATTTCCCTATGTGTAGTGCCTTTTTGCAGCTACTTTTGGAGGTCTTTTCGGTGTCCAAATTTTCTCCAAGTGGGCTTGTTGGAAAGGTCTATCTGTTTACTTTCCAGCACAAGTGGAATTTTTGAATTTGGCCTCCATTTGCCCCTCCAAAACTGAGTTCTCCCAAGACTGCTTCCTGTGTGTCAAAAAAGGGGCAGAAAGGTCATTTTGGGGTGTTTTCGACCTTTTTGGAAGCCCAAAACCTGTCAAAATTTCTTGGCCATTTTTGAGCATGCATATTTTTTCATGAAAAATCCAAATATTCTAATTTTTCCTCAAAAGGATGCCTCCATCAAAAGCGAGCGCCAGGTGGCACGGCGCATTGGCTAGAAAAGTCTGTTTTTTGAGCCAAAAATTCAAAAATTACAAAAAGTGTCCCAAATTTTTTGAAATTTGGGCTTAGTGTCCTCCTTTAAGAGCGGTGTTGGGTCAAGGAAGCCTCAGCCAAGATTTGAAGTCTACCATTCTCTTTTCGCCTCTTTGATGCCTTCTTCAACTTGGCCTTCAAGATCCTGATTCTTGCTTTGCACACCTTGTTTCTCACCAAGTAGTGGTACGCCATGTGCCTCAACATGTTTTTCTCTTTGTTGGCCTTCTCTAGCATCTTTTCCAAATGCATGTTTATCCTTTCGAGCCAAGATTCACGATCAGCTTCAATTTCTTGTTCAAGTGGTGTCAACTTGGTTTTCCTCCTCTTGGCAGCTTGCCGGTTTTCTTGTATGTTTTTGCAGCTCCATAATGGTTTTCTGATCCTCTAGTTGCTTGTTTCTTTGCTCCAGATAGTTAATTATCGATTTGTCTCTTTCTAGGTTGAGAGACAAACCATGGATGTCCTCTTGCTGCTCCTGAATGATCTCTTTAAGCTTTGAGCTTTGTGAGCCCAAATCGATGTCATCATCCTGAATAAGAATGAAATCTGTGTCCTGAAAATAAAGTAGGGGAGATTCATCATTCTCACCCTAGTAAATTGCATCAATAATCTGATGTGATAAGCATATAGGCGAGAAAACCGACCCTCATAGCTGAAATACTTAATCATGAGTTTCATCAAGGGAGCATATGAGTCTTTCAGATACCGGAGGGATGAAGATACTGACACTAACAGCTAGAAAATTGGTCACCAAAAACTATAGATACCATCATGCTCCCCCTCCTATCTGCACCCAACCAACAAGGTTGATACCTCAAAAAATGGATGAAAAAAGAGTAAAAGGATTATGTTTTAGTTTTGAAATAAAGTACTATAAGGGGCATACATGTTGTGAGAAGAAATTATTTTACATAAATTCTAAAGAAGAAGAACATAAATAATTGGAACCATCACAAGATCTAGAGCTGGAAGAGACTACTCCAACAATATATTTTCATGCACTGGCCAACATCAATACTCCAAAAACACTCAATTTAGATGGACATATCAAAGAGAGAAAGGTAACAATGTTGATTGATTCTTGTAGTAACCATAAAATCATCAATTACAAATTAGAAAAACTTATCAATTTTTTTGTATATTCAACACTAGAGTTTCAAGAAATGATTGTAGATGGAGGTACCATAAATTTTTCAATGAAGTCCCATAGTATTAGGATCAATATAGAAGCGTATTTCTTGGATTATCCGTGATTACAATACAAATGGATGACGTTGATGTTGTATTAGGAATCAAATGGGTATAATCATTGGGAACAATGACCTAAAATTTAGAAGATATCTTCATAATATTTACCTCAGAAGCTAAGGAAATGGAGTTTTGAGGTGTCCAAGGGAAAACCTCTATAGTGATAATCTCTATTGGAATGAAAAAACTACTCAAAAACGGGCGCCAGAGTATAATTTCAAAATTGTGTTCAATAAATGTTCAAACATCAATATCATCTATGTCAGGGTATCTCCATAAAGTTATCCACAATCATTCCAAGTTTTTTGGAGTAATGGCTAAGGTTCTTCCACTTGCTCGAGATCATGACTATGTTGTTAATTTGTAGCCTGGAAGTGTACCAGAGATATATGAAGAAGGATAAATCATATTAGAAGTATAAAATTTAATCCTTTTAACAAGGATTAAGGAGTTGATTAATATAGAAATTGTGTAGTACCTCATCAAATAAAAGAACCAGCCAGTGGAAGAGGTGGCATGGGGAGATCACTTATTCATGGAAAAAATAGTCAAGTGTTGATGAAAAAACTTGTTTGAAGTGAAGGGGCATTCTAAGATTTACAAAAGCCCCATGTTAACCATAAAATAACTTATTAAACCTTAGATATTGAGTGATTAAATTTGTATTGTTATAATGTTATGTAGGTTAGAACCTTTCATTGTACTATTTTATTATATTTGTACCCTTTTTACCCTATATACATACTAATGAGAGCTAGTATTAGGATCATCAAATCTTCTCTTATACATTATATTCATTGTAAAATGATTTTTTCCCCTTGAATAGGATTGTAATTATTGGTGTCTCATAATTTTTAAAGTGCAAGGTTCATAACATGCCAATTCTCTTTCCCCTTTAGCTTGCACAACCCAAAAAAAGGAATACCCTTCTCTATAATGCAATACCTCATGCTATCCATTTCCATCTATGGATATAATATAATTTTGTTAGGACATATTTGTTGAAACCTTAGTTAAACTGAGAGGGGGGGGGGGGGGTGAATCAGTTTAACACCTTCAATTATTTTTAAAAACTTTTCAATTAAACTTATTTACAATTTAACTTTCATGATCAATTTTATACAGAACCAAACTTATATGCGCAGAAATGTTAAGATAATGCAACAATAGAATTATGACAAGGGCAATAAGTATTAAGCAGACTGAATAACCATATCAACACATAGGCATCACACACAGAGACAATATATATACGTGGAAACCCATAGAGGGAGAAAACCACATCTTATTATTGCTTTGATGTAAAGGCAAGCTCCAAATCCCTCTCACCACTGGTTTTCTGTAAGCACCAACCTACAGGAGGCTCCAACCTCAAATTCTGCAAGCTACAACTTGCAAGGAAGCTTCAACTCCCTCTTTTTCATAAAAGAAACACTTTCTGATTTACCTTGAATATCAACTTTGTTCTGTACCTTCGATTGGTTTCCTTACTGTACTCCAATCTTCATATTTGCTTGATTATTTCTTTTTCTTCAATTATGCATTCTCTTCTCTTTTATTAATTTACTCAGAGAAATGTATCCATTTCAACTTTACAGTGGGTTTTTTTCTTTCTCCGGATACTTTCCAATTACATCACAAACAATGTAAATAGTTAAAAACTTTCATTCCATTACAGTATAAATTTCGAGTCATTTCAACAACTCCTCTCTCTCTCTGTTTTCCTCTCTCTTTTTCAAAACAACCGCCACTCCTCTCTTTTTTGGTTTACTATATTCATTTTCCTGTTCATTGCAGTTACATCATTGCTGCCTGTACAACTATCTTTTAATCCAATCATAAATAACTCTCAACAATATTATAAAACCTTTTTAATAAACCTTGGATTTTAATTACTGAGCAACCAACACTGACCTTTAAAAACTCTGGGTCCCACAGCCTTATAAATTCTAAACTCTTCTGCTTCAATCGCCGATGCGATTAATCACAACTTTCAATAGTATGTTTCGATGTCCTGCTTTTACTCCGATGCGATTGACCACTGTTCATTTAAATGTACTGATGCAATTAGGCCGGAACTCAAACCTATAAAATCATAGTTTATACGCCCATCGGGTCTGGAAATCAATCGCAAACGCAATTCGCATTTGCATGTTTTGATATTCTTATGCTCCGATGCTCCAATGCGATCACTGTTATGCAGGAACTCGAACACATATCAATCATGGTTTATAAACCCATTGGGTCTGGGCTTCAATCGCAATCACAACTTTCTGTTCATATGATCTGCTGCCGACCTTTTTTCCGATGCGATTGATGAGGGTCCCACCATGTGGTACTTTGCTTTTGATAGAACCTTTGGTTCTTTAGATCTCGCGCTATATATATATATATATATATATATATATATATATATATATATATATATATATATGCTTTGGTCCTTTGTGTATAAGGCGCAACATAAATAAGGTGCTGCATATACATATACTTTGCTCTTTGGTCTTTAATGTATCCACCAGCTGGAGTAATGATTCTCAAAATTTTATGTGGGGTCCCACTTGCGTATTAATTTTGGTTATATCTAAGCATTTACATAAGGTTTTCGGTCATCCACCTTATACATTCACATACCAACTCATTTTCAGCATACATGTATGAAGTCAACCTTGTACATTCAATATTACAACTCGACCCTGGTTCAATCCAAACTCAATGCTCAGCATGTACATATATTAACCCATATATCACACAATTCATATTGCGTCGACTTCTCATATTCATCCATTATATGTTCCCTCGGTTAAACTCACAACCGTAGCTTGAACAGTCCCAATCAATATAAACTAGAACTGGGCCCCGCACTAACAACCCTTCCACATCCAATGGCGGACAACACGTAGCCTTGCTCCATACAATTCGACAGATATCGTTTGAATTAACTGCACGAACTTTAACTCACGATGAGGGGTGGTTTTCCAAAATCGCTTAGGGACACGTGTCACCCAGCGTATGGAACCACGCTGATTTTCTAATTACCGCTTGCCCGACGAAGGCGGTGCAATCAAAATCGGAAACCCGCCTTTACTGTTCACTCCAGTCATGGTTCCGTTGCTTTCTCCCTCAGGGTTCCGTCGCGCTTATATATATATGAACTCTGACTTTCATGTGCAATTCCTCAACATAGTTTAATTAACAAACACCACTTCCACTGTTTCTTTATATGAATCCGCTTACCCCTGACTGTTCGACATTACAATTAACGCACAACATATTTAATCTTGTCGGCTTCTCCAGTGGTTCCTCTGTAATTTCCAGTCACTTCTGATTGCCTTCACCATAGGCAAACAACTTTGACACTATGTCGACAACATCGACATAAATGTCGATTCTTTCAATAACCCGCAAAACACAATTCACCCCAATTACAGAGATTATTTGCACTTTATTTCACAATTTCTTCTTGACAGTCAAAGACCATTCACACAGATTTCAGAATAGATTCCTCATTTATACATACAGGTTTAATTACAAACCCTTTATGCATTCAAAACTGGAGTACCATTCAAAAACCTTATCACAGAGTCTTATTCATACATGCCCACACAAACTCATACAATTTCTTATTGAACATCTCAGTTCACTGCCTTTGCTTCCTCTGCTCCTTGACTAATGCTGCTCCTTACTTCTCTTTTTGCTTCCTCCACTACCTCTCTGCTGCCTCTGTTCCCTGTCTTCTACTTTGCCTTATTGCTGGTTCAGGTGCTGCTCCTTTGCCATAAATGACAACACTTCTAACAGTCTCCCTCTTTGGCATTGATGGCAATAACATCTGTATGTTTATAGCTATTCTCTATTCTCTGCTTATAGATATCCTCCCCCTTTGAAATCAATGGCAAAGGGCTGATATGCTGATCTTGAGGACCTGTTACATGTTCTCTGTGGATCTCCCCCTGAAATGATGTTTTCTCTTCTATTCTCCCCCTAAAACTATGCTTTCTCTTTATATTAGAGAGTAGCATCTACAGACACTACCCCTAGTCTATCTCTTAGATATTCAAATGGTTCTCTAGCAAGAGGTTTTGTAAATATATCTGTTGTCTGTTCTTTTGTTGGCACATATTCCAACTTCACTACTTTTTGAGCTACTTGTTCTCTGAGAAAATGATACTTGATTGGAATATGTTTAGTTTTTGAATGAAGCACAGGATATTTTGATATGCTTATGGCACTTGTATTATCACATTTGATAGAGATAGGTTCCGCAATGATTACCTTCATGTCTTGGAGGGTTTGTTTCATCCACATGACTTGTGTGCAACATGCTGCTTCTGCTATGTATTCTACTTCTGCTTTAGATAGAGAAATAGATGTTTGTTTCTTGCTTAGCCATGCCACCAGACTCTCTCCTAAATAGAATGCACCTCCACTTATGATTTTTCTGTCATCAACACAGCTGGCCCAATCTGCATCTGTATATGCTGTCAAAATGATTTTTTTTCCTTTTGGATACCATAGCCCATAATGTGCAGTCCCTTGTAGATATCTGAATATTCTTTTAATTGCTAGTAAGTGATTTTGTTTTGGTGCTGCTTGATATCTTGCCACAAGTCCTACAGCCAGCACAATGTGTGGTCTAGAAGCTGTTAGGTATAAAAGACTTCCAACCATGGATCTGTAAAGTTTTTGATCTACATCAGTTGTTCCATCATCTGCACAAAGCTTGCATCCAGTAGTCATGGGATTTGACACAGGTTTGCAACCTTCCATTTTGAATCTTTTCAGCATCTCTTTTAGGTATTTTTCTTGTGAGATAAATGTGCCTGTGCTCTTTTGTTGAATTTGTAGTCCTAGATAGAAGGTAAGCTCTCCAATCATAGAAATTTCAAACTCTAATTTCATCTCTTCAACAAATCCTTTTGTTAACTCATCTTTGCTGCTTCCAAACATGATATCATCTACATACACTACTACAATGAGAAGTTCATCTTCATTTTCTTTTATGTACAAGTTGCTATCTACTCCTCCTTTCTTGAACCCTTGTTTTTGCAAGTATTTTTCCAGCCTTGAATACCATGCTCGAGGAGCTTGTTTCAGCCCATATAATGCTTTCTTTAACCTGCAAACATAGTCTACATTATCTATTAAGGAGAACCCTTCTGGTTGCTCCATGTAGACTTATTCCTCTAAATATCCATTCAGGAAGGCAGACTTCACATCCATTTGGTATACCTTGAAGTCATGATAGCAAGCAAAAGCTAAAAACAATCTGATAGCTTCCATTCTAGCTACAGGGGCAAATGTTTCATCATAATCAAGTCCTTCAACCTGTGAATATCCCTTGCATACAAGTCTAGCCTCATTTTTGATTACCTGTCCTTGTTCATTCATCTTATTTTTGAATACCCATTTTGAGCCAATGACATTTTTCTCACTGGGTCTTGGAACTAGTTCCCAAGTGTTGTTCTTCTCCATCTTCCTGCTTGAGTAAAAATTTTTACTGTTTGCATCCTTTGCTGGTTTGTATTTATTCTTCTTGTATGAAAATATGCAGCAATGTGTCCTAATTTGTGGCAGGCATAACAAGTAGCATTTTCCATAGGAGGAAAGAATCTCCTTTGATGACTTCCAAATTCGACATATTCAGGAGTATACGAGGTTTTTTCAGTTGACAATTTATTTACTTCATCCTTTGTCATTAGAGCTTCCCCCTAGTTTTTATCTACTTTATTGCAGGATTCTTCTTCCTTTGAAATATTCTGAGCTACTTGGATATTCTCATTTGCTTTTACAAAAATAATATTTTTGTTTTCTTTCTCTTTGCCCTTGCTTGATTCTCCTTCATAGCCTATCCCATTTTTTATCAGAGGAGATATTTGAGCATCTAGAATCTCATTTAACTTACCAGAGCTTGTTATTTGAGAAGTATCTAATTTCCTCTGGGAATTTTCTAATTTCTTCCTTAAGCAAACTACTTCTTCTTCCAACTTATCTTGTTCCTGAGTTTTATCCTTGATCTGCTTAAGTATAATATCTTCTACCTTCTTAGCTTCTTTAAGATCTACTTTCAACTGAATGAGGGCTTTTGAATTTTGTTCCTCTCTTACGTATTTGAGAAGAATGTCTTTTTGTTTTCTGCACTTCAGTTTTAGTCTGTCAATTTCCTCCAAGGCACTTCTTAGCTCCCCCTCAAGGTCCACTTCACCTTCTACCTCATCTTCTAAGAGACATTATTCCAGCTCTTCTATAGCCATCAAAACAAATTCTGATGTTCCTTCTTCACTAGGGAATTCAGCTGAGTCTTCTGATGCACTGCTGTCTTGCTGAGCATAGAAAGTTTTTCTATTGAAAATCTTTCCTTTCTTCCAGTTCTTAGATATAGTCTTCTCTGATTCCTGAGCCTGATTCTTTGTTTTCTTATAAGAACACTTAGAAGCATAGTGTCCAACTCTTCCACAATTGAAACATTTAAATGGAAGTTTACCCTTATACTTACCTGAGCCTTTATTCAACTTCCTGATAAATTTGGCCTCTTTTTCATCATAACAGGAGCATATATCTTCTTTTTCTTCTTTCTTCTTCTCTGCCTTAAAATATGCCTCCCTTACATTTGACTTCCTCTGTGGCAGTCTCATCTCATAAGCTGTTAGTTTTCCAAGAAGCTGGTTCATGGTAAAGGTTTCCCAATCTGTTGTTTCTTCTATGGCAGAGACCTTGGGATTAAAACTAGATGGCAAAGATCTTAGGATCTTTTGAACAATTACACATTCTTGCATGGTTTCACCTAGTGCTTTCATATTATTGACAATTTTTGCAACCCTTAAAAAGAAACTAGCAATATCTTCATCATCATTCATCTTTAAATTTTCAAATTGGGCTCTATAGACTTGAAGTTTAGTTGTCTTCACCTTTTTGTCTCCCTCATGAATATTTTCTAGAGTTTCCCACATTTCTTTGGCAGTCTCACTATGCATTACTTTGATGAATTCTGCCTCACACAGTCCATTCAAGATTGCATTCATTGCCTTTACATTAGCCACAAAATCTTGTTTGGCTTCTTTCTTTGAGACATTTTCCTTAGAGTCATATCCAAATTCCACAGCAGCCCAAACTTCTACTCCTAAGGACATGATGTATGTTCTCATTCTGATTTTCCAGAAGGCATAATTTGCACCAGTGAAAAAATGGGCTTTGTTCGTTGAGGATCCTTCTTGAC
The DNA here is from genome assembly GCA_034641835.2 of Pinus albicaulis. Taxonomy (NCBI): domain Eukaryota; kingdom Viridiplantae; phylum Streptophyta; class Pinopsida; order Pinales; family Pinaceae; genus Pinus; species Pinus albicaulis. Next base: position 310,301,539 of record CM076582.1, on the reverse strand, counting down.
TAGCCATCCCAAGAACCTAGGATCTCCTTTCAGTTGTTAAACTGCTACAAAAAGGAACCGGCTCTGATACCAATTGTTGAAACCTTAGTTAAAATGAGAGGGGGGGGGTGAATCAGTTTAACACCTTCAATTATTTTTAAAAACTTTTCAATTAAACTTATTTACAATTTAACTTTCATGATCAATTTTATACGGAACCAAACTTATATGTGTAGAAATGTTAAGATACTGTAACAACAGAATTATGACAAGAGAAGTAAGTATTAAGCAGACTGAATAACGATATCAACACATAGGCATCACACACAGAGACAACAGATATATGTGGAAACCCATAAAGGGAGAAAACCACATCTTATTATTGTTGTGATGTAAAGGCAAGCTCCAACTCCCTCTCACCACTGGTTTTCTGTAAGCACCAGCCTACAAGAGGCTCCAACCTCAAATTCTACAAGCTACAACTTGCAAGGAAGCTTCAACTCCCTCTTTTTCATAAAAGAAACATTTGCTGATTTACCTTGAATATCAGCTTTGTTCTGTACCTTCGATTGGTTTCCTTACTGTACTCCAATCTTCATATTTGCTTGATTATTTATTTTTCTTCAATTCTGCATTCTCTTCTCTTTTATTAATTTACTCAGAGAAATGTATCCATTTCAAATTTACAGTGGGTTTTTTTCTTTCTCCGGAGACTTGCCAATTACATCACAAACAATGTAAATAGTTAAAAAATTTCATTCCATTACAGTATAAATTTCGAGTCATTTCAACAACTCCCGTCTCTCTCTGTTTTCCTCTCTCTTTTTCAAAACAACCGCCACTCCTCTCTTTTTCGGTTTACTATATTCATTTTCCCGTTCATTGCAGTTACATAATTTCTGCCTGTACAACTGTCTTTTAATCCAATCATAAATAACTCTCAGCAATATTATAAAACCTTTTTAATAAACCTTGGATTTTAATTACTAAGCAACCAACGCTGACCTTTAAAAACTCTGGGTCCCACAGCCTTATAAATTCTAAAATCTTCTGCTTTAATCACCGATGCGATTAATCGCAACTTTCAGTAGTATGTTCCGATGTCCTGCTTTTACTCCGATGCGATTGACCACTGTTCATTTAAATGTGCCGATGCGATTAGGCCGGAACTCAAACCTATAAAATCACAGTTTATACGCCCATCGGGTCCGGAACTCAATCGCAATCGCAATTTGCATTTGCATGTTTCGATATTCTTATGCTCTGATGCTCCGATGCGATCACTGCTATGCAGGAAATCAAACACATATCAATCATGGTTTATAAACCCATCTGGTCCGGGCTTCAATCGCAATCACAACTTTCTGTTCATATGATCCGCTGCTGGCCTTTTTTCCGATGCGATTGATGAGGGTCCCACCATGTGGTACTTTGCTTTTGATAGAACCTTTGGTTCTTTAGATCTCGCGCTATATATATATATATGCTTTGGTCCTTTGTGTATAAGGCGTTGCATATACATATACTTTTCTCTTTGGTCTTTAATGTATCCACCAGCTGGGGTAATGATTCTTGGAATTTTATGTGGGGTCCCACTTGCGTATTAATTTTGGTTATATCCAAGAATTTACATAAGGTTTTTGGTCATCCACCTTATACATTCACATACCAACTCATTTTCAGCATACATGTATGAAGTCAACCTTGTACATTCAATCTTACAACTCGACCCTGGTTCAATCCAAACTCAATGCTCGGCATGTACATATATTAACCCATAAATCACACAATTTATATTGCGCCAACTTCGCATATTCAACCATTATATGTGCCCTCGGTTAAACTCGCAACCGTAGTTTGAACAGTCCCGATCAATATAAACTAGAACTGGGCCTCGCACTAACGACCCTTCCACATGCAACAGCGGACAACACGTAGCCTTGCTCCATACAATCCGACGGATATCGCTTTAATTAACTGCACGAACTTTAACTCGCGATGAGGGGTGGTTTTCCAAAATCGCTCAGGGATACATGTCGCCCAACGTATGGAATCGCACTGATTTTCTAATTACCGCTTGCCCGACGAAGGCGGTGCGATCAAAACCAGAAACTCGCCTTTACTGTTAACTCCAGTCATGGTTCCGCTGCTTTCTCCCTCCGGGTTCCGTTGCGCTTATATATATATGAACTCTACCTTTCATGTGCAATTCCTCAACATAGTTTAATTAACAAACACCACTTCCACTGTTTCTTTATATGATTCCGCTTACCCCTGACTGTTCGACATTACAATTAACGCACATCATATTTAATCTTGTCGGCTTCTCCAGTGGTTCCTCTGTAATTGCCAGCCACTTGTGATTGCCTTCACCATAGGCAAACAACTTTTACACTAAGTCGACAACATCAACATAAATGTCAATTCTTTCAATAACCCACAGAACACAATTCACCCCAATTACATAGATTATTTGCACATTCTTTCACCATTTCTTCTTGACAGTCAAAGCCCATTCACACAGATTTCAGAACAGATTCCTCATTTATACATACAGGTTTAATTACACCCTTTATGCATTCAATACCGGAGTACCATCCAAAAACCCTATCACAGAGTCTTATTCATACATGCCCACACAAACTCATAAAATTTCTTATTGAACCTCTCAATTCACTGCCTTTGCTTCCTCTGCTCCTTGACTGATGCTGCTCCTTACTTCTCTTTTTGCTGCCTCTGCTACCTCTCTGCTGCCTCTGTTCCCTGTCTTCTACTTTGCCTTATTTCTGGTTCAGGTGCTGCTCCTTTGCCATCAATGACAACACTTCTAGCAATATCAAGGCTATAAGCTCCAAATATTCTCATCTATGGACATTTTTTCTCAAAATGTAATGCATCCATGTGCTTACGCATATTTACATAGCTGGAAAAATAACTAGTCTTCTCATACAACCAATTGGTAATGACTCTTTGTTACATAAGTATGATATTCTCTCCAAGTAGAAATAAAAATAAGAATGAGAATGAAATAATGAGGAGTCTCCCCCAACCATAAAAATTATGGTTAATATATGAATGGTCACTGGTGAGCCCTGGTATTGCACCAAGAATGTTGCAAATTCTAGAGGCTGCCATAATTTAATTTATCAACCAGGGGTTCATACAAACTTGGAGGTGATGGTGATATATACACAACATATGCATTCTACTCATGTGATCCCCGTCTGAACTTTACGAAATGGTGCTACTTCTTGGGTTTTTGGATGAAGTCTGTCACACTTCTGAATTTAGGCCTAGGGCAACAAATGATTCAAATCCATGGCACTATCAGAAAGTACAGAACCATGCTACAACAAAGAAATACATATAACTACTCTGCAATGAAATAAATGTACACATTAAGCTATGATAAGAAATGAAAGCAAACTAGGAATATTACATGAAGTAAATTGCTGAATTGAAATTGCATAAATGAAACTAATCCTAATCATGATTTGCTGGGCCAAATGGGTAAAAAAACTCTACTTACTTTATGCTCTATCTATCATGGTTTTAATCATACAAATAATCATCACCTAGCTATGCTTGTAAATGTGTTGTTTTTGCAGCTAGGAGAGGAAAACTCTAAGGTGGCTTATGGAAGGCTTGAATGCATGGGTGTAAGGTTGAAGGTGTATGGGTGGTTTTGGCAGGTATATAGGATGTGGATGGTGTTTTTTGGGCTTAAGGAGGGGCCCATTGGTGCTGCTTCAAGTGCTGATACATGTTTCCCGTAGTGCTACAGGAAAGTCCTGAATTTTTACAGGAAACAGTTTGAGGGAAATCTGAGGCCAAAAATAGGTGTGAAAAGGGTAAAGAAGGTGGAGTGAAGGTATATTTGGATGAGTGGAAATTGGAGTGAAGGTGGATTTGGATGAGTGGAAGGTGGCCCACCCCTTGGCCAAGATCAGAACCTCTTGGGAGGTCTGTCTTGCACCCCTAGGGTTTTCTCACAGTGTAGGGAAGAAAAATATGAAAAAAGGGGTGATGATGATTTTGATGAACAAAGGGCTGATGAAGGGTGAGAGATGAAGCTGAAGGTACTGGTAAAGTTCTCCTTGGATGTGCTACCTGAACCTACAAGCAAACTACCTGTTCATGCAATAAATATGGACAAATTAATGATAAAGACAATGGAAAATATGACTTGTATTTGGAAATAAAATCTATTTTAACCTACAAACAGAGATCTAACACAACATTCTAAAGATATCCATGGAACTACATCAACCTAACTTATCCATTCCTAGAAATCATAAACTAAAAATCAATTTTGGTTTGTGGCGAAGGTCTACCCTCCTCAAGCTCCAATGAAAGAGATGAGAGCGGGAGGCTTGACTCACAACTTTCTGAATTTATAACCTATTCTACCAACATGTAAGCAAGCTAAATCTACAACAAAAGGCAATTGAAAGAAAACTAAAAACATTGAATGAAAATACAAGAAAACTAGATAAATACTCACATGCAAAAATAGCTAAAATGACATGAACGTAAATAATATTTACACAAGAGAGACTAAGGCACGTGGATTGGGCCTTAACCCACAAGCCTAGCTCTCTAGAACTAGATAAGTGAAGCATATATGAATACTCATTTTATAGCGAAAGATAGTCTCATTACATCCACATGAAAGTCTCAAAAACTTATTACAGGACCAAAGAGCCTAATGGCTTTCTCCATATTTAGACTTATAATGAGCACTTTCTCAGCCCTATTTAACCTAAAGGGTACCTACCAACAGCTCCCTAACAAGTAGGTGACGAGTCCACTTGGCTACAAGTGAAGTGTGGCTTTGGTGAACTTGATCTTGAGTTTGCTTGGTTGCCTTTGATTTTGAGTTATTGGAGGGAATCTGGAGGATCCCTTGGCTACCTTTGGGAGTTAAGGAGGGTGGAAAATCCCCCTAGAATCTCTCCTTGTTGTCTACTCCCAGTCCTAATGACAAAATATTCACCAAAAATGAAATATATTCAAGATTTCTCCACATTTAACTCATAGCCTCAATCACCATCTACACTAGCATCATAAGACCATAATATAATTAAAATGCAAGAAAAAGAGAATAAGAAAAAAATGTGACCATTAACCTCTCCAAATGTACCTAATGATGGGGCTCATCATCAACCCCTACTAAATGGTTTCTCATCCTCTGAGAAACTAGTCCTCCTTTTTCATTTCTTTTAAGGATTTGATGGACCCTCTGAATTCCCAAGGAAGAAGTGTGGGAATCCCTTAAGGACGTTAAAAAGCATCATTATTTTTTGCTTCCTCCCATTCTTTGTTCTGCTCATCCTAGTCCTTCCCATCACCCAGCCCCAACAACAAGGGTGGACTGAGCTTCAAGCCAAGCCACTGAATATTTTTGGCCTGCATGGACCTATTGTACAATGGTTCTCTCTCCAAGGAATCTCTCAATATTTCTGGAGTGTGGAACTCCATGTTTCTAAGGCTATGAGGGAGGTTGTTCCATCTCCCTTGGCTAGCCATTATGCACTCATCTCCCAACAACCTAGAAACATCATCAAAGTGAGCCATTGCTTGAGCTTGTGTTGGAGGTATCTTTCTACAAGTTCAGGATCCTTTTAAATCTTTAGATGGTTATTGATGAATCCGATAGGGCTAAATAGTTCTACCCTAATGTGTAAGCTTTATCTATTTTCTCTTCTCATAACCCTTCTCATTTCTTGTGCTCTGGTCTCTTCATTAATCATCCATGATGCCAATGCCATTAATTTCATATCTCCCATCCTAGGATTGGGGTCCCAAATATTTAAGTCTGTCAACACAAGGTTATGCATGTAAAACTCCACCATTTTTTCTTTATCTTCCATATTTTCTTGGTTTCAAAAATCAATGAAATGTCTACAGTTTTGGAAAGGTAAGGATCCATGGGAGGCTAATGTTTTGATTTGAATGAGGAGCCACTGCTCCTTGAGGTATGCTGCATATGAATCTGAAGGATATCTGTGTTGAATGGACTCCATGCACAAATATGCCATGGTGGCCACTTTCTTACCCTTTTGCTATATTTTCTCTTGTAGTGATACATTCCCTTCCTGTGCCTTCTGAAGCTGCTCCTTCAAAAATTACACTTTGAGCCTGACATCAGATAAATCCTTCCCCAACTCATCTACTTTTCCTTCCATGACCCCTATGTCATACACTCCTTTAGATTTGGCAAGATTCATCCAATGATGAGTGCGTGTCCTCTCCTCTTCCAACTGATAAAAAAAAGGTATTGTGAACTTTTGAGGAATTAATATACCCCCCTCAATGTATGTGTAGTAGAATATGAGATTAGGTTGAGGGCTAGGGTTTGGCACTACTGCTACATCTTTGAGGACTAGTTTTGGTGAGGTGGCCTCTTCCTTATCATCTTTTCCTCCCTCTTTTTCATCTTTTTTCTCTCTTGTGCCTTGTCCTCAGCTTCTTTGATCTCTTTCCCCTCTGTGACTATATTTTCCTCCTCAACCAATGCCTTTTTATACAAATCTGTGCTTGCTGGATTTTCCTGTAGTAAAAACAGATTTTCCTGTAGCAAACTATGTCTTGCTTGCTGAAGACCCTCTTTTCCTTGTTTTTCACTCATTTCAGTCGTTGGAGGGTCTGTGGTGGTTGCATGAGGTGTATGGGATGACAATCTAGCTAAATTTATTCTGATATATGTTATAGGGGTCCTTACATGTGAAGTGAACTCTTGCACCCTTCCTTCCTCTAATATGATTTCTTCCTCCTTCTTTGGTGATTCTTCAATGGCAATAGGGCTCTTGGTGGGAGTTTGTGGTTTCCCCTACCTCACCCTCTGACTCTTCCTAGTTCTGAAGTACATAGGTGTCTTCCTCTTTCTTTTTGTTTTGATAGGTGTGCTCAAAGTAGTTAGGGTGGAAGCTACTGCTTGATTCGTGATGTCTGGTGACATGCTAGTGTCTTGAGGGGAGGTTTCACTACCTAGGCTAGGGTACAAATCTTCCTTTTCCTCAGTATTTTCTTTGTCCTTTCCCTCAGCCTTTTCTTGCTCTATCTTTTTTGTCTCTATGTTTTATGCCTCAATTTCCATCTCTTTCTTTTCTTCCTTATTTTCTTCCTCTTCTTCCTCTTCTCCTACCTCCTCTTCTACCTCCTCTTCAACCTCTTCTTCTTATTCTTATATTTCCCTCTCTCTAAGGTTAGAAGCAGAGGTTTGCCCTATTTGGGTAGCTATAAAGGATTCCCTATCCATATCTATGAAAGAAGACCAGGATATAGGTAGGTTCAACCTTCTTAAAGCATCATTTAAAATTAGTTTTATGATGCCATCAGATGGGTTAAGTGCTGATATTTTATTTTCCTAAACTTATGGCTCATGTCAGTTATGGAGTTCAGGAGGAAGTTAGGGATGCCTAGTCTTTGTTCAAGTGGGAGTTCTCCTTGAAACCTAAGTTCATTTAAAAATATGAAATGATACCCATATTTCTTCACAGGAAATAAAATTCATGATGTGGAAGGCTACTTCATCCCAGGGGTATAGAAGGCTTTCTCTCCTCACTCCATTTTTGTCTTCAATGTACTCCTCTCCTATTAGAAATAAATTATTCTTGGCTATAGTGCTAGGAATTCTTTCCTTAACCCATTTGAATCATAAGGGAAAGGTTTTAACTCTTTTTATGAGTTCAGGAGATAGTGTGATGGCTATGCCTCTAACCACAGTGGTGGATCTCTCTTCTGAATGTGATTGCAGAGCCACTGCAAATTCCTTATCTATCTCTTCATCAAAACCTTTCAATATCTCAAAGAACCCTAGCCATTGGTGTTTTCGGAATATTTTCATAAACTGACTCGTGCTGACTATGCTCTATTCTGTTTAATTCCCATCCCATTTTAATGGTTGTGATATGAATGTGGTGAGAGGTTTGAGAGTTATGTCTTGGAGATGGAGGTCTTGAAACACAATGCAAGAAAATTTATTTTACCCTTTAACTGTCAAATTTACTTTGCTGAGTGTGAATTATATGGATAAATTTTAGTGTTGGAAGATGAAAACCACTTACCTTTGTCCGTTGCTATTTTGGTTTGAGAGATGGAGGATTTGGGAAGAAAATTCACCCACAGGTGACTCTGTGTTGCCTTCTAAACCCTTGATGATCTGCTTCTGAAGTTGCCTGTAGCAGAACTCTATTTCCCATAGCACGATGGTACATGCAAGATCAAACGTCGATGCTGCTCTTCTGATGGCTCCCACTTCTCTCCTTCTCTTCTGCTCTTCTAAATTCTCAACACAATGGTGAAAATGAGACAAAGCTTACCTTTATTAGTTATTTAACTAAATTTGGAGCATTGTGGTGACTCGTAGTTAACACAAGTTTTCCTCTTTGAGACCGTTGGCCCCACTTCAGTTAATCATTGCTGAGCCTCATGATCACTCTCTTCATACCCATCCAATCTCTCTTGAATTTATTTGACTTGCCCAGGTGGCATGCACTTTCAGTTTTCCTCCAGTTTCACTTTACGAAGGTGGCCATGTTAACTGGCCACCTTTTTGCCTTTTAAATTTATAAAACTCGACATTCAACCATTTTGGTCATTATGGATGCATAACGAGAGGTGAGGGGCCATAATTTGAGCTACCCTGGTGGTGGTAGCTTTGGTATTTTCTTTGCTATGTATTCATTTTTAAAATTTTTTTTCTGAGTGAGCTTCTTGCCTTTTATGAGTGAGATGCTTAACCTTTTATTGTTTTTTTTCTTTTCTAGGTGCTTCATGGAGGTATTCAGGTGCCATGGTTGGTTTTATTTCCCTTCTGGAGTTCGCTGGTGGTCTTTTGGAGTCACCCTCATAAGCTTTCCTTCATCTTTTGGCCTTGTTGTACCGCATAAAAATTTGCTACAGGAAAATTTCCGATACCTGTAGCAGTCTGTCTCTTGCCTCTTATTGCTTCAGTTTGCTCAGAAATGGAGGGGGGTGATTCGTGGAGGCTATGGAGGAAGTCAAGGAATGAATGGAGTGGAGGACAGGAAAGTGAAAGGGGTCCCATGCCAAGTTCCCAATGATTTAGCTGCTAATGGTGCAACACAGAGTTTAGATAGGGAATCCATGTGCTTGGAGTGAAATAAGGGTTTGGGAATGGTGGTTATAGGCATCACATGAATTTTCATGCCCTTATTGAAGTTCAGAAATCCATGAGAGGGAGTTTTACTTCATGAATGAGTTTCCTATAGCATTTACAAGAGTTTCATGTAGTGCTACACGAATCTTGTAGCTGCTTGATTTTCCTGTAGAAATTATAGTTTAGGAAAAACAATGAAATTTCTGCCTATCTGATGGGTGAAATGGATGAATGGATGTATGATGGAGTGGCTTATGGAATGTGAAAGTAGAGGAGAAGAGAGAATGAAGAGAAATTTCTCCTCTGGATCCCAAAAACCACATTTAATCAATAACATGAAAAATGGAAAACGCACAAGTTCATAGGTATTTTTCTTCTTTTTCCTTTTATTTTTTTGATTTTTGATTTTTCTCTTTTTTTTGGAAGGAAAGTGGGCTGCCTCCACAGAGGTTTTCAACCCACAGGCCTGCCTTGGGCGCCTTAGAGAGGTATTCACCCAAGGATATGTTATTCTCTGTTTTTTTCTTTTTCCTTTTTTTCTTGCTCAAAGAATTCTTCATGGAGGTTTTCAATCCTGGAGTTGGCCCAGGGTGCCTCAGAGAGGTTTTCACCCATGCCTATATATTTTTATTTATTTTTTAATATTTTTTCTAGGAGGCGTTGGAAACTATGGATTTTCCCATGACATACACCTCCCTGTTTATGGAATTTATAAATTCTGCCCTAAACGAGGGCTTATTTTAAACCTTAAGCATGTAACCATTGGCAAGTAGGGGAATTCCTTCCTAATCTATGGTTTTGATCCAAACTGCGCCATTATCATAAACTTTGTCCACTTTTTAGGGTCCCAACCATATTGTCATCAGTTTTCCCTTGAAATCCTTAAACCTTGAGTCATACAACATCACCCAATCTTCTTCTTGAAATGCCTTTTTCTTAATGTACTTATCATGCCAGACCTTCCTTTGTAGCTGAATTACCCCTGTGTGAAGAAGTGCTTGCATCCTAAACTTATCCAATCCATTTAATTGCATCAACCTATGTTTTTGGGCATTTGATATATCTAGGTCTAACTTGGCTACCATCCTTAAGGTGTTGAATTCAAATTCAACTTAAAATAGAGCTTTCTTGCCATAGACCAGGTCATAAGGAGTGAATCCTATTGTTGTTTTCCAAGTAGTGTTGTAGGCCCAAGTAGCTTCTACTAATATGTCTACCCAATATTTTCTATTGTTGCTCACAACCTTGGTGATGATATTATCCAAGGCTTTGTTGGTCACTTTCACTGGACCATTCCATTGAGGGTGGTAGGAAGTATAAGTCTTATTCTTTATCTTGTGCCTCCTCAGAAGATTCTCAATGAGATGAGATGTGAATTGTGCCCCCTGATCAGTGACTACTTCTCTAGGGTATCTAAATTTTTAAAACACATTCTCCCTCATAAATTCTGCTACTTTCTCCTCAGTTGGTACCTTCACAACTTTTGTTTCAGCTCACTTTGTCAGATAGTCAATGCAAAATATGATATGTTTTTTCTGTTCAGATGGTAGATCAATAGTTCCAATGAATTCTGTTCCCCATTTTTCAAATGGCTCAAGAACTACCTGAGGGTGCAAAGACATCTCATCCCTTTGTGTAGGTTTCCCCATCCTTTGGCACTGGTCGCACTTGCTAGTGTATCTTCTAGAATCCTGGTGAATGGTAGGTCAATAGTATCCTGCCTGCAAAACTTTGAAGGCAGTCCTTTTCGCAGAAAAGTGGCCTCCGCAAGGGCTATCATGACATGCAGAGAGGATATAAAAAAATTCTTCCTCCCTCACATATATTCTGAGAATTTGGTCAGGGCGTAGTTTGAAGATATTTCCCCCAATCCATGTGAAAGGGGATTTTTTTCCTATGATCTTGCTTTTCTCCTTGAATGAGAGATTAGGACGGAAATTTCCAACAACCAAGTAGTTAGATATGTCAGAAAACCATGGTGAGAGTGTTGATATAGTGAAGAGATGTTCATCTGGAAGCTGGTCATCCACCATTCCTTCTTCATCTACAAATAGAGCTAACTTGGATTAAAAATCTGCAACAACATTCTCCTTTCCAGGTTTATCAATAGTAGTTAGGTAAAGATGTTGTAATAGTAACAACCATCTAATTATCCTAGCATTAACATTTGGTTTGTTTATTAAATATTTGATGGCTACATGGTCAGTGTGTTCAAAGGTTTGATACCTAGGAAATGGTTGCTCATCCTCTGATTGAACTTGTTTTTTGGCTGCAGAACCAGGAAATTTGTAGGATACTCCCAAGAGTGAATTGAAACCATGAAATCCTCAAAAATTCCTTCCAGAGTTACTATGGACTGATCTGCAAGTTGCAGAACTGTTGTGGTTTTCCTCAAAGTCACTTGGAGGTTGAGTTTCAACATAGTTTCCTTGGTCATGACATTGATGGCATCCCCTAGATCAATCAAAGTATTGGGGACTATAACACCATATATGTGCACATATACAACTGGACTGTCAGGGTCCAGGTACTATGGAAATATCACCCTTCCCAACATTGAGTCGGACAACTGTCCTACTACATTGATGGTGGGGGTATCTTTCTTCTTTTGCCTAGGTTTCTTGAAGCACTTTTCCTTGATGAGCCTATTGTAAATAGGGACATTCTTAATGGCCTGGAGAAGCAGTATATTTACACACAAAATTTTCAATTCTCCCAGAAGTTTAGTCTCCTCTATGGTGTGATGACTGGAATGGATCAAGAAGTCGGGAAAAGGACGTTGTTGGATCTGAGTGTTACTTTCTTCCTTTTCATCCTCAACCTATAAAAGTGGATACGGAGGGTGGTTGTTTGGGAGTACTCTTCTAAACATGAGATTAATCTCATGTATATACACATCATAAGATGGATAGGATGTATCTCCATTATAAAACTGATGTGCTTGTCTGTTGTTCGGGTTTGGATTGGGCTCTGCAGGCATCTGAGGAAACTTGGGTGAAGCAGCATGAGTAAGCTGAGGTTGAGGTTGGGGTGGAGGAATTACGACAGGTGGTTGATTATGTTGAGGCCTCCACCCTTGGGATGGATTGTTCCACTAATTTTTTTTTAGGAACATACTACTGAAATGGTTGGTTCACAGGCTGAGGATGATATGGAGGGTTGTAAGGCCAAGTAGGAGGTGTAGGCCAGGATGGAGGAGTGGAGGTGTACCAAGATTTCATGGGTGCATTATTATTATTGTGATAGTAAGAGTAAGGTGCACCTTGCATACCCTGCTGATATGACCTAGGGCCTTGAGGCCATCTCTGGTTGATGAAACAGAGTTTCTCTAGTCCAACTTCCCCACCTTGATATACAACTTTGAGTCCAGGTAAGGAGGGACACTTGTCTGTGGCATGATTTTCCTCACAGACTAAGTATACCTCTATGAAATTTAGTGGACATTCATTTATAGGGTGTTTTCTGGTATATCTAGGGAAAAATATAGCCAAGGATCTTTCTGCTTCCTCTTGATTCCTTCTGACCTGCATTGTGTCCATTTGACAAGAAAATGTGTGCAGCATGTCACTCTTGAAGTCCACCAAAATATTTCCAATCTCATGTTTGATGGAGGTGGAAGAGGAAGGGGTATTGGTTGTAGTTTGGCTAGGTCTGGCTTTCTTCCTAGCTGCCCTAGAATGGTTCCTGAAGATAGTTTTGATTGTTTAATAAGGAAGTTGGTAGATATATCATCATGATAACATATTGAGGGTTTCTATCACCTCCTCCCTAATCCCTCAGAGAAGTACTAGTTTAAGTGATCAGGGATCAAGAGTACAGTTGGCTCTCTTATAGTTTAATTGAAACCTCCCTTCATAGTCTTCTAGGGATTCATTAGGCCCTAGAGTCATCTTGAATATCTCATCCTTAGTTTCCTTGGACCCACAGTAGTCCATGTACTTGTTGTTGAAGGCTTCTTACATCTGTGCCCAGGTAGTGATGTTGTTCCCAGGTAGACCCATGAACCAGCGCAAGGCTGCTTCCTTAAGGGTAGATGGGAATAGCTCCAGCTTCTGATCATCTGAGGCATATTCATAGGCCCTACAGACAACAACAAATTCAAACATGAATGTGTCAGGATGTTCTGAGGTAAGTCCATGAAAGTGTGGAAGGGATGAGGGGCTAATGTTTTTCGTTTTAGTTTCCCCATATGCCTCTCTAATGGGAAAGAATCCCTGGGCTTCAGTTTCAGCCGTGGTTGAGATAGGTGAAGCAGGTTCCTCAGGTGAAACAAGATATTATTCTTCTTTAATAGATTCTTCAAAATTTTCAGAAGGCTCACCTATGGTGTGTTCAACCTCACAACCACTGAAGAAGAGTGAAGGGTGACTAGGTGGTGATGTGGGGATTTTAGGTAAAAATTTTCCTTGAGTATCCCTACTCCTACAAGGCATGAAAATAATTTTTATTTTTATTTTTCAATATTTCTTAAACAACATGTAAAAGGAAAGAATAAAATAATGCAAAAAAAAAGCAAAGAATCTACTAGAGACCTCCCCGGCAACAACACCAAAAAGTGGTGAGCCCTGGTATTGCACCAAGAATCCTACAACTCCCAGAGGCTGCCTACTTTACTTTATCAACCCAGGGTTCTACAAACTTGGAGGTGATAGTGTTATATACACAATATATGCATTCGACTCATGTCATCCTCTTTTGAGCTTTACGAAAGGGTGCTACTTCTAGGTTTTCTGGATGAAGTCTGTCACACTTTTGAATTTAGGCCTAGGGCTACAAATGATTCAAAGCCATGGCACTATCAGCAAGTATCGAACCACACTACAACAAGAAAGTACACCTAACTACTCTTCAATGAAATAAATCTACACATTAAGCTATGATAAGGAATGAAATAAAACTAGGCATATTGCAAGAAGTAAATTGCTGAATTGAAATTGAATACATAAAACTAATCCTAATCACACTTTGCGCGACCAAATTGATAAAAAACTCTACTTACTCTATGCTATATCTATCATGATTTTAATAATGCAACTAATCATGACCTAATTATGCGTGTAAATGTGTTGTTTTGCAGCTAGGAGAGGAAAGCGCTAAGGTGGCTTATGGAAGGCTTGAACACATGGGTGCAAGGCTGAAGGTGCATCGGTGGTTTTGGTAAGCTAGAGGATGTGGATGGTGGTTTCTGGGCTTAATGAGGGGCCCGATGGTGCTGCTTCAAGTGCTGCTACAAGTTTCCTGTAGTGCTACAGGAAAGTCCCGAGTTGCTACAGGAAACAATTCGAGGGTAATCCGAGGAAAAAAAATAGGTGTGAAAAGGGTAGGGAAGGTGGATTGAAGGTGGCCTACCCCTTTTCAAAGCTTGGAACCTCTTGAGAGGCCTATATTTCACCCCTAGGGTTTTCTCACGGTGTAGGGATGAAAGATTTGAAAACTGGGCTGATGGCGATTTTGATGAACAAAGGGCTAATGAAGGGTGAGATATGACACTGAAGGTGTTGGTGAAGTTCTCCTTGGTTGTGATACTTGAACCTGCAAGAAAAAAACCCATTCATGCAATAAAGATGGAAAAATTCATGATAAAGACAATGGAAAAGATGACTTGAATTTGGAAAGAAAACTATTTTAACCTACAAATAGAGATCTAACACAACAATCTAAACATATCCATGGAACTACAACAACCTAACTTATCCATTCCAAGAAATCATAAACCAAAAAGAAATTTTGGTTTGTGGGGAAGGTCTACAATCCTCTAGCTCCAATTAAAGAGATCATTGGGGGAGGCTTGACTCACACCTTATAACCTATTCTACCAACATGTAAGCAAGCTAAATCTAAAACAAAATACAAAGGGAAGAAAACTAAAAACAGTGAGTGAAAATACAAGCAAACTAGCTAAGTACTCATAAGAAAAAAATAGCTAAAATGACATGAAATTAAAGAATAATTACACAAGAGAGACTAAGGCATATGGATTGGGCCCTAACCTACAAGCCTAGCTCTTTGAAACTAGATCAGTGAAGCACAATATGAATACTCATTTTCTAGCAAAATATAGTCTCATTACATCAACATGAAAGTCTCAAAAACTTATTACAAGACTAAAGAGCCTAATGGTTTTCTCCAAAGTTTGAATCCTATTGAGCTCTTGCTCAGCCCTATTTAACCTAAAGGGTAGCTACCAACAACTTTGTAAAAAGTAGGTGATGAGTCCACTTGACTGCAAGTGAAGTGTGGATTTGGTGAACTTGATGTTGAGTTTTCTTGGCTACCTTTTATTTGGAGATGTTGGAGGGAATCTCGAGGATCCCTTGGCTTCCTTTGGGAGTTAAAGAGCGTGGAAAATCTCCCTAGAATTTCTCCTTTCTATCTACTCCGAGTCTTAATGACAAAATCTTCACCCAAAATGGAATATCTTCATGATTTTCTTGCATTTAACTCATGTTAGGTACTCCAAGTATGATAAGCCTCAATCACCATCTACACTAGTATCATAAGACTATAATATAATTAAAATGCAAGAAAAAGGGACTTAATAAGGCAAAAATGTGACCTTTAACTCCTCCAAATGTACCTAATGATGGAGTTCATCAGTCACAATGTGCCGTGTAGCGTTTTCAAGAATATCATGTAACTCTTTTTCGAAACTAATTCAAATATGGGTTTAATAAAAGAGATAATTTTTCTCTAGCCTCTCTAGCTATTTCCCCCTTTTTTGGAATCATGACCCCCTTTAACTCTTCTCATTTCTCATTTTCCACCAGTCATGTATTTTTATTATTAATGTAAAAAAACTATTACATTGGGTAGAATATTTTTCCTTTCATACATTATTAATATGAGGATTAAAATAGGGGTACTACATTTCTCTCCCCCTTATTTTGGCACTCTAATTAGTGCGCATCACCATGTAGATGTACATATATACACAATTGTATAAAATATTACATGATAATTTAGTAGATTCTTTTCACGTCACATCTTCCAGCTCCTATGTTTCTTCTTTAGGGGTATATCATGTCCACTAGACCTTTACCTACACCATGGATTTATTTCAGATCACCATGACTTTCCTGCCTAGTATACACAATAATTTTACTTGGAATACACCTTCTAGCTCCACTGAAATTAATTTCTAATCAATTATCTAGTTAGGATCATGCACACAAATTTTTTTCGAGTAAAAATACATGAAATGCATTATGCACATTCATGGAAGCATACAATGAAAATATATATGATACTAGTCCTATCATGTCTACTATTTCAAATGGATCATATAATTTGGTTTCGATCTTGGTTTGATTTCCCAACTTCAATGAATTTTTCTTAGGCTTAATTTTTCAAAATGCATGCTCTCCCAATATAAATTGTTTGTTTATCTTATTCTTATCTACATAAAATTTTCTCATGCCCTATGCAACCTTTAAATTCTATTTTATTTTTACCATATGCTCTTCCATCTCTTTGGGAAATTATGGTCAAAGTATTGCTTTGTCTGTCAGGTTGTCCCAACTCACTATAGCATTGCATTTTCTACCATACAAATCTTAAAATGGGCTCATGATCTTCAATAATTTTTAATACTTGTTATTGCAAGAAAAATCAAACAAATGCAAATAATTCTCTTACTTGGATGACTTATTCATCACATACATTCTTAACATTTCCTCAATCATTTGGTTGAATCTCTATCTTCACATTTTCTGTGAATTATATGATGTGATAAATTTTATATTTGTACCAAATATTTAAAATAATTCTCTCCAAAATTTTAAGGTAAAATTTGGATCTTTGTTGAAAACAATTTTCTTAGGTAGTCTATGCAAATTAGCAATTTCTTTCATGCATATTTCTGTAATATTAGTTTCCTTATGGCCTAGTTTCACTGGAATGAAATAGGCGGTATTTTTCAAATTATCTACTACCACCATTATTGAATCATGTTTCCTTATTGTCATAAGAAACTTATTAATAAAATCAATGGTTACCACTTCTCATTTCCACTCTAGGATTGGAAATGGATATAAAAAAATTATTGGGTGTCTATTCTTAGGTTTCACTCTTTGACATTCCATATACCTAGCTATGTAATCAACCACATCATTTTTCATTTTTTTCCAAAGTTATTGAATTATTATTATTGTAATTATTTTTTGGTAACCACGATGTCCTCCATATGGAACATTATGCATTCTCCTTAACACTAAATTTCCAAAGTTTATGGAATTAAGAACATACAATCTATTTTTATGCATAAGTATTTTGTCTTCTACCAACTTATGCTCTTTAATTTTCTCTTGTATATCTACTTTATATAAGCCTTATTTTATCTATAAATAATGTTGTTTTATAACAATAACTTCTAAATTTTTACCATTTAAATATGATGTATGCATACTAATTCCTATAGCATGCACACAAGTGTACTCTTCCATTGAGTGTATCAATAACTTTATTATACTTTCTTTTTATATGATTAATTTCAAATTCATACTCACCTTAAAAAGTCTAGCCATGTTGTTTTTATAGCATTTAAAGTTAGTAGTTCAAACGAATGTTTCAGACCACTGTGGTCTTCCCTCAATTTAAATTTATTCACCATTAAATAATGCCTCTGAATATTTGATGCATGTACCATGGATGGAAGCACCAAATCATGTGTGGCATAATTACTCTCATGTTCTTTAACCTTTCTAGACTAATAACTAGTGGCATGTCCATTCATAGTAAGGGCTCCACCAAGCCCCTTTTTGCATACATTTGTGCATACAACACAATTTTCATTTGGATCTACAATTTTCAAAATAGGTGCACTATTATTCAACTCTTTCAATGACTAAAAATTTTGTTCACACTTTGTTGTCCATTTAATCTTAGTTCCATTCTTTTGTAAAGAAGTGATGGGATGATCAATTCCTTGAAAATCCTATTGTAAACCTTATGTAGTATTCAAATAATCCCTTAAAATATTTAATTTTCAAAACATTGTTTGATGTTTGCCATCCTCTAAGGGCTTCAATATTATCTTGACCAACTGTCATGCCTTCCTCTAAAATAAGGTGTTCCAAATAGTGAATCTCCTCTTGATAAAAATATCAATTTCTTAGATTGGCGTATGGATGATGCTCCCTTAGCACTTATAGCACCAACCACAAGTGATGCTCATATTCTTTGTTTGAATTAGAATAAATAAGTATCTCATCCAAATAAATAATGACAAAATTATCTAGATAATTTTAGAATATGCCACTCCCAAGCACATAAAGTTAGATGGTGAATTGATCGATACAAATTTCACCATTGCAAACTCATAATGCACATACTTGGTTCTAAAAGTTTTCTTACTGATGTCTTCTTCCTTGTTTCTCACATGGTGATATCTTATCATATCTATCTTTGAGAATATATTTTCTCCTCTTAACTGATAAAATATGTCATCAATTATGGGTAGAGGGCATTTGTTCTTCATTGTGGCTTTATTCAATTATATAAAGTCAATACACAACCTCAATGTTCCATACTTCCACTTCACAAAAGAAGCTTGTGCTACCCAAGGTGAGACACTTGGGAGTATGTAACATTTATTCAACAACTCTTCTAGTTTCATTTGTAATTATTTTAATTCCAGTTCTCTCATTCTATAATGAGCCTTTGATATTGGGGTAATTTAACGCATTATGTTAATATAGAAGCCTACTTCCTTCTTTGGTGATAACCTCGATATTTATTCAAATATATCCTGAAATTGTTACAACGCTGGGAAATCCTCAGTACTTATCCCTTTGGTATTGTCGGGATCTTCCACATGAGTTTAATACAATTCCCATATTTTCCTAAAGAATCTATTATGTTTTAAGGATGAATATCGATTATAGAAATGATTCTTGTAATTCCTTACACAATGCTTTTCTTTCCTTCTTCGTCAAGATAAGTGAAGGTCTTGTTGTGGAAATATCGGACAACATGATGTTTGTACAAATATTTTGTTCCAATTAGGATATCATAAGATCCCAATGGTATGATATTCATATAAACATTTGTATGTACTCCATTTATATCTACTAGAAAACTCACATAATATTGTCTACCCTTCTTTTGGTTCTAGTGGCTAGTTGGACCGACCAATATATTTTAAGCTTAATTTTCATCTAATGAAATATATCCTCTAATATAGGATCAACATAACAATGAATTTCTCTTGAATAAATCAAATTAGCAATAGTTTGATTTGAAATCTTACTCTCTACCTCAATCATATAGGATTGTTGTTCTTCATGTCGATTCTCTAGGGATGCATATATTCTTGGAATATTTATGTCCATATCTTCCACTATAATATCCTCTTGAGTGTTGTGCAAAGTCCCCATTTTTTTTTCTTTGAGAGGGAAATATTTGTACATGTGATCTCATTTACATCCCCAACATTTCATTAGCAGTATTCCTCATTTTCCCAAGGAGTCTAATATTTTGCAATCATCCAAAGATGGGTGATTTTTTTGTTAGGAGGTTTGAATCCCTTCTTTATTTAATCTAATTTCTACCTTCTTATTATACTTCTAGGACATCCGATAAGTCTCTCTATGTTTTTTTATTCCACATGTGTACTTGGAATTTCTAATGGTCTCTGCTATAGTCATAGGTTCATCAAATTGAATTTTATATCTGTAAAAATATGATAATATACTTAAGAATATTTGAATCTTCACTTTCCCCACCTTGATAAAGCATGCATACCTCAATAGCTCCAAGAAATTATTCTCATATTTATCCATTATCATGTTCCCCGACTTGAGTTCAAATGAATCCTACATCTTATCGTCATATTAGTGTTGTGAAAGATATTGTTGTTGAAAATATTTCTTGAATTGTTTCTAAGAAATCCTTTTCTCATTAATGTGCTTCACTTTCTTCAACTATTCCCACCACGTAGAGTATTTCCCTTATAGATTCTATATAGAAATACTATCCTCAATTTGAGTAACTATGCAAGTTCATAGACCCCAAAGACTAGTGATCGCTACATCCATGAAATATTTGTACCAGGTAGATCCACCTGAAGCGATCACTTTCTGTTGGCTTAACCACAAAGCGTGACCTCGAGAGTGTCGAGAGTATTGAACCCATGACGTCTCAATATAAAAGGTGATTTAACAATGGGGACTCAACCAATTGAGCTAACCATCAAGGCTACAAGTGAAAACATTTTACGATTACAAGAAATTAGGTTAGAGAATTATCTCTCTTTTTTTCACCATCAATGTTTGGTGGCTTAAGCTTCCTAATTTATCCTTGAAATTTTTTCAATTCATGTTTTCTTTTTTGATGCATAACAAGGAATGCTTATGGAATTTTATTTTACTCTTTAGATGCATAAAAATTAGTTAAATTCATAGGTTACCGCTAACTCTTCTTCAGTGATTGTATCCCTTGTAGTGAGGTATTCCTTATTTCTCATGTCTCGATACTTTGTAGTGAAGTATTCCTTCAAACTTTCTACATCTCCGATTTTTTTTTTTCAAGTGATGAAATTGCTGCTCATATGTCTTAGAAAAAGTAGTGATAGAGTCAAGATAAATGACCAAAAACACATCCTTTTCATTGGTGAAAGCAATGTCCATTGCCCGCTGAAAAGTAGCCCCTGCATTTTTCAATCTGAAAGGAATTTTGGCGTACATGAATGTACCCCAAGGTGTTGTGAAGGTTGTATTTTCTTGATCATCTGGATGGAAAAGAATCTGATTATAGCTAGAGTATCCATCCAGTAATGAAAGTCTAGAAGATCCAACTACCCTTTGTAGGATATGGTCTATTTTCGATAGTGGGCAATTGTCTTTCAATGACACTTTGTTCAAATTTCTGAAATCAATGCACAAGTGAATATCTCTTGTCTTATGCCTCACTGGAACTAGATTAGACATCCGATTTGAAAAGTGAAGAGGCACTATGATACCAACTGTAAATAATCCATTTACCTTTTTCTGAATAGAGGGAAACAACTTAGGATTCATTCTTCTTAACTTCTGGCGGAATGTTTTTTGATCTGGATTCAAGGGAATGGTATGCTGAATTATGCTCTTATTACAGACTTCCAAATCAGAATATTCCCAAGAAAATACATCAACAAATTGTTACATAAGCGCTGCATATTTACCTTTCATTTCTACACTCAATGATTTTGAAATTTTTACCATCTTTGGCTTTTCTGGAGTGCCAATATTGAGATCTTCCACTCCCACTTCTGTCGATAACATGGTTGGGTTGTGTGCAACATCATCTTGATCAAAAATCTCTTCTAAAGGTACCAAACCTCTTGGAATGGAGTTATCTTTCAACTGAAGTACTTGCATCTTTGCTGCATGGATTTCTTGGTCATCTTCATAGCACTAGTTGTCCATTTGAGAATTCACAAACTCCTCTTCTGTCTGCAAGAATTTGTTGATCTGTTTATCATATTGAAAAGCTTTCCAATCATGAACATTATCTAGGACAACAGGGCAGTGTTTTACATTTATCTCATACTTATTATTAGGATACAATGGAATTTTTAACATGCTGGATGAAGTTGCAAGATAATCAGCAACAATATTGTTGTCCCTTGGGTTCAATGATAAAGTGTACTCAAGGAATGTCTTGAGAATGTCTAGTACTATATTTCGATAAGCTCGCATCCTTAGATGCTTGGCCTGATATTCCCCTTTGACTTGATTTATTACTAGCTCAGAGTCACCATATACATAAATATTCTTTGCACCCAACTTTTTGAGAATTTTCAGACCGAATATTAAAGCCTCATACTTAGCTTCATTGTTTGAACATTCGAAAGCCAGCTTGTAGGAGGAAATTCGAACATTGGGAGGAATTTTTTTAGAATTTTTGCTTCTGTGATCCATCGTACAAATTATAGAATTCGTTCGGTAATAATAACATGAAAATGAACATTGTTGACGCGTTTCGAACCAACCAATGTGGTTCATCATCAGGACTAGGTGAGAGATGAGATCATGACATTGAGTTTAAATAGATGTAGAAATGGCTAAACTAGCCATTAGGATAACGACTAGTTTTAATATATATATATATATATATATATATTATTTATTTTATTTTATTTTTAAACAAGGCCCAAGGAAAAATGAAAATCGAAAATGATAACAAAATAAGCAACAAAGAAACCAAAAGCGAGCCCAAAAGAAAGAACTAATATGAAGGGCAGAAAACACAAGACCATTCAGAATATCCTGCTCCTCCGCCCTAGCTGAGCATGCAGAAAAGACTAACCATAATATTTGCAACGAAGAGGCTAAGGTCATAGCTAGGATTGACCATTTCCATCATCGTAAGTTAAGAGAGGCCTTAGAAATTGAAAAAAGACCTGTTAATATCAATAGATATGACAATTGGAATATTAGAAAGTGTTGGATCCCTTCCCTATATTCTTAATGGTTTTGTATTTTCCGCCCTTTGTCTTAAGATCTTGTTGCTTATTTTGTTATCATTTTTTATTTTCATTTTTCCTTGGGCCTCGTTTAAAATAAAAATAAAAATAAATAAATAAGAAAAATAAAATAAGAATATATATATATATATATATATTATCGCTATTATTAAATAATTAAATAAAACTAGTCGTTATTAATCGATTTTAATTTTCAAAGTCAAACTAGTCGTTATCCTTATGACTAGTTTAGCCATTTTTACATCTATTTTAACTCAACGTGTTAGGTCCCTATATTAATAGTGTAGTCCCTTATTATGTTAGTGTAGCCCTCCTTATTGTTATTTTTGTACCCATGTAACCCCAATATTGTTATTACTGTGCCCTTAAATTATTATTGTTAGGTCGGCTAGGATTATATTGTGGCCCCATCGACTCCTATATATAGAAGGAGGTTTTGGTCATTTGTATCATCCAAGAATTGTTCATTTATGTAATGTATTGGAGGTTTCCCCCTCGAAGTGGCTTATTTCTAAGGCGTTGATATCTCTTTTCTTCTATTTTTGGAGCTGGTTTCACAACATTTGGTATCAAAGCTTTGGATTCTAGGGTTTTGCTGCTCTAAACAGGTCATCGTGGAATTTTCGCTATAAATTTATTTCTACGAAGGTTCAGAATCTGAAATTTTTAGGGAGGGAAGCCAAAATCCCGAGGAAACGCGTCGCAAAATTTCAAAGCTTGGTTCACAATATTTTCGGGGATATGATCTATGGAAGGTAGTGTTTTTTCAGGCTCTCGAATTTCATCTCAAAGAGGTGATCGTGGGAAAAGATTCATAAATATCTCTCTGAGCATTGGATTGGAGTGCCTTAAAAGTGGTCGCAAGAAAACGGACTGTAGTTTCTTTGCTATCAATTTTAGAGCCGAAGGATGAAACAGTGACATGTGGCAAGTCGTACAAGTTCGCTCTACTGAACCAGTCCATAATTAGGTCATTGTGGGAGATTGGACATAACGTTTCCTTGGAGAATCCAAATCAGGTCAGACCTGTGGCATTCAAAAGAGAATTCAAAGGGCTACCTCAGTGCCAAATTTTAGATATTGAAGAGCCACAATCATAGAGATAATCCAATTTCAATATTGAGCTCCTCAAAAGCAAGAAAAATGTGTGTATTTTTTTCCCGAATTGCATAAGTCTTGTTTGAAGAATCAATTTGAATTGATTACAAGGGAATATTGTAGAATAGATATCAGTATTGGGTTCTAAAAAATGCCCTGTAAAAATAATTCAACACCCATTAAGCCTTTAGAAGGCTCTACTATGACTCATGAAGATGAAGAATTGCAACATGATGTATCAAAATTACAAGAACAAGTGCACCAAATTTCGCTTCCGCAAAGAGAAGCATAAAATGAAATGGAAGTTTTCAAGAAAGGCATGGAAGCGAAGATGGATGGTTTGAAGAAAGGCGTGGAATCTAAGATAGATGGCATGGAAGCTGGCATGGAATCTAAGATGGATGACATGGAAGCTAAGATCGGTGAAAAAATGGAAAACATGAAGAATGATCTAAAAGTAGACATGGAAGTTTTGAAAAAGTTGATACAAGAAATGTTTCCTAATGGTGAAAAGATAGTAGAGGAAACTCATTAAGAGAACAAAATAAATGTTAATCGTGATTTCATAAACTCTAATGTTGGCGGGAAGAACCACCATATTCCAAAAATGGATATGAGGAAGTTTGATGGAGAGGATCCTGTAACATGGATACTATAGATGGAGCAATATTTTGATCTCCATAATGTGCAAAACACACAAAAGGTACGCATTGCAACTTTAAATTTAGAAAAAAATACATTTGTATGGTATCGATGGATTTTCTCCCGTAAAAAAATTGTCACTTGGTCAATTTTTACGGAGGAAATGATAGCACATTATGAGGATACAAAGAGCAACGCCTTCTTTAGCCAATTGATAAATCTCAAACAAATGGGTTTAGTGGGGGAAAACATTGAGGACTTTCAAAAATTGAATATAAGGGTAACTAATATTCTAGAGGAACACAGGATTGATCTCTTCATAGGTACTTTAAAGGATAACATCCAACATGAATTTCGCATTTTGGAACCTGATTCATTGGAAAAGGCATTTAGGTTGGCAAGAAAAATTGAATGTAAAATTATGGCGACAAGGAAGCCTACCACTCACTTCTATAATGAAGGAAGTGTTTCTATGCCTAGATTTCCACAACCTACAAGGTTGACACCACAACAATTGGAAGAAAAAAGAGCAAAAGGGCTTTGCTACAGTTGTGATAGAAAATACAATAAAGGTCATAGGTGTGCTGCGAAGAAATTATTTTACATAGATTGTGAAGAGGAAGAAGAAAATGAACAAGAAGAGGATATACACCAGGAACCAACCCTAGAAGAAGAAGAAATGAGTCTGACCATATCATGTAATGCATTGGCAGGAACTACCACTTCTCAAACTCTCAAGATAGAAGGACATATCAAGAAGAAAAAGGTAATAATGTTGATTGATTCGGGTAGTACCCATAATTTTATTCATTATAAGGTAGCCAAGGAAATGAATTGTTTCCTATACTCAGCACTAGAATGTCAAGTGATGGTTGCAAATGGAGGAACTATAAATTGCTCTAGAAAATTCCATAATTTCAACCTAGCCATGGGGGAATATGTATTGAATAGTCCAATTCTTTCCATCCCAATGGGAGGTGCTGATGTTGTATTAGGAGTATAATGGTTACAATATTTAGGGATGGTAGCTTTTAATTTTCAAGAACTTTTCTTGAATTTTTTTTCAGAAGGAAAGGAAATTGAATTACGGGGTATCATAGGGAAGCCAAGAAAGATAATAAACTTTAATATCATGAAAAAGCTTCTAAAGAAAGAACAATGGGGCATAATTGCACAATTATGCTCACTAGAAGTTCCAACATCAAAATCATCTATTTCTCCAGATCTCCAGAAAGTCATGGACAATCATTCCAAGGTATTTGATACTCCCAAAGGACTCCCACCTATTCGTGATCATGATCATGCTATTAATTTGATTCCAGGAAGTGTTCCTCCAAACATTAGGCCTTACCGATATCCTTATGTCCAAAAGAGTGAAATTGAACGTATGATTGCGGGAATGTTAGAGGCTGGTATAATTCAACCTAGTCAAAGTTCTTTCTCTGCTCCAATAGAATTGGTGCACAAAAAATATGGATCATGGCACATGTGTCCGGATTATAGGGAACTCAATAAGCTCAATATTAAAGATAAATTTCCCATTCCCGTGATTGATGAATTATTGGATGAATTACATGGAGAAATTTATTTTACCAAGTTGGATCTTCGTTTAGGATATCAAATTAGAATGAAGACTGAAGATATTCCGAAAACAACATTTCGAACTCATGCGGGTCATTATGAATTTTTAGTCATGCCTTTTGGCCTTACCAATGCACCTTCTACATTTCAAGGGTTGATGAATTCCATTTTCAAACCCTTCCTTAGAAAATTTGTGC
The DNA here is from genome assembly GCA_034641835.2 of Pinus albicaulis. Taxonomy (NCBI): domain Eukaryota; kingdom Viridiplantae; phylum Streptophyta; class Pinopsida; order Pinales; family Pinaceae; genus Pinus; species Pinus albicaulis. The sequence goes on along the minus strand of CM076582.1, from coordinate 310,275,456 downwards.
TAGTATTTTTTGTTGATATACTAATCTACAACAGGTCTTGGAAGGATCATGTTCAACATGTTGACAGGGTGCTCAAACTATTGGAGGAGAAACAATTATATGCAAAAACATCCAAATGTTTCTTTTGAGTACAAGAGGTGGAATATCTGGGTCATATTGTATCTCACGAGGGTGTTAAGGTAGACCTTAACAAAATTAAAGCCATTAAGGAATGGAAAGTCTCGACAACCATAAAGCAGTAGCGCGGATTTCTTGGGTTAACAGGGTATTATCGCAAGTTTTTTAAGAATTATGGGAGAATAGCAACACTTCTAACAAAACTATTGAAGAAAGATGCATTTTCATGGACTCCTGAAGCAACTAAGGCCTTTTAAAATCTTAAAGAGGCAATGTGCCTAGCACCAGTCTTAGCTACGCCAGACTTCACAAAACCTTTATTATGGAATGTGATGCCTTAGGAAATGGAATTGGTGTTGTTTTAATGCAAGAAGGAAGACCCATTGCTTTTGAAAGTCGTTTAATCAAAGAAAAGTATTTACAAAAGGCTATTTATGAGAAGGAAATGTTGGAAATACTACATGCACTAAAGAAATGGAGACCTTACCTAATGGGAAGACACTTAAAGGTAAAAAATGATCATGATAGTCTTAAACAATTTTTGGAACAAAGACTATCTTTAGAAGAGCAGAAAAAATGGGTCACAAAGATGTTGGGTTATGAATTTGAAATTGTCTACAAAAAAGGGAAGCTAAATGTTGTTGCAGATGCACCCTCAAGAAAGGATGAAGAGGTGGAAGCATTGCTTTGTGCCATTTCAATTATCCAACCAGATTGGATAACTAAAGCAAAGGATGAATAGAAGAAGGATGAAGAAGTGTGGACTCTCATTCAAAATTTGCAGCAAGATCCTAGTACATATGATACATTTATTTGGAAAAATGATTCCTTATGGTACAAAGATCGCTTATATATTTGCAAGAATTCCAAACTAAAACAAAATATTCTTTTGGAATTGCACACTTCTCCTTTAGGATGACACTCGGGATTTTTAAAAACTTACCACAGGGTGAAGGAAGAATTTTTTTGGGATGGCCTTAAATATGATATTCAAAAGTTTGTGGCAGAATGTTTGGTTTTCTAGAAAAATAAAGTTGAGACAATTGAGACCCTGGGTCTTCTACAACCTTTATCCATTCCAAGTCAATGTTGGGAGGAGATTTCAATGGATTTTATCATAGGTTTACCTAAGTCTGAAGGAAGGAGCGTCATCATGGTTGTAGTTGATAGACTTACCAAGTATGCACACTTTTGTGCATTATATCATCCATTTAAAGTGAGTACAGTTGCTACCACATTTGTGGAAACAATTCAAAAGCTACATGGAAACCCGAAGATTATTGTAAGTGACAGAGATCCCATTTTTACAGGAAGTTTTTGGATAGAATTATTTTCTTGTTTGGGTACTCAACTAGCTCATAGCTCATCTTATCATCCTTAATATTATGGTCAAGCAGAGATACTGAATAAATGTTTGGAAGGATATCTTTGTTGTTTTGTATTTGATAAGCAAGCACAATGGGTCAAGTGGTTACCTCTCGTTGAATGGTGGTATAACACTTCCTTCCATACTGCAGCAAAAATGACCCCATTTATGGCACTTTATGGATATCATCCACCATCCATCACATCTTATTTAAGGGAAAATTCTAGGGTTCAAGCAGTGGAGGATCACATTGAGCATCAACAAGAAGTTCTCCAACTCTTAAAGGATAGCCTAAATTTGGCACAAAATCGAATGAAACAACAGGCAGATCAACATCGTAGTGAGAGAAGTTTTGATGTGGGAGACTGGGTATTTTTACGGCTACAACCATACAAAAAAATGTCCCTCAAGCAAGCTAAGAAGGATAATAAATTATCGTCAAAGTACTATGGTCCTTACAAGATTTTGCAAAATATTGGTACTATGGCATGCAAATTGGAGCTTCCTGCTTCTTTGCGAGTGCATCCAGTTTTCCATGTTTCATGCTTAAAAAAGGTTATAGGGGAAAAACTTACAGTTCAAACAATATTACCAGAACTTGATGAGGAAGCAAAAACCATATTCGAACCTGAAGCAGTCATGGATACAAGAAATCGACAACTACGAAATCGATCAATTTCGGAGTATCTCATCAAATGGAAGAACTTACCCACTGAAGATTCTACATGGGAGGATGAGAATTTTATACAAAAGCACCCGGAGCTACTGAAGCGTTGAGGACAACACTTGTTTGAAGGAGAGGGGCATGTTACGTCCCTATATTAATAGTGTAGTCCCTTATTATATTAGTGTAGCCCTCCTTATTGTTATTGTTGTACCCATGTAACCCCAATATTGTTATTATTGTGCCCTTAAATTATTATTGTTAGGTCGGCTAGGATTAAATTGTGGCCCCATGGACTCCTATATATAGAAGGAGGTTTTGGTCATTTGTATCATCCAAGAATTTTTCATCTATGTAATGTATTGGAGGTTTCCCCCTCGAAGTGGCTTATTTCTAAGGCGTTGATATCTCTTTTATTCTATTTTTGGAGCTGGTTTCACAACACAACGTCCTAATATGATCTCTCACATAGTCCTGAAGATGAACCACACTGGTTGGTTTGAAACACGTCAACAATGTTCATTTGCATGTGATTATTACATTGGGAAGAATGTTTAATGACTGATTTACAGGGCTGTGAATCCACACTCCAATTCTTAATGGTCTTGTGTTTTCCGCCCTTCGTCTTAAGATTGTGTTGCTTATTTTGTTATCATTTTCAATTTTCATTTTTCATTGGGCCTTGTTTAATCTTAAGACGAAGGGCGGAAAACGCAATACCATTAAGAATTGGAGTGTGGATTCACAACCCTGTAAATCAGTCATTAAACATTCTTCCCAATGTAATAATCACATGCAAATGAACATTGTTGACGTGTTTCAAACCAACCAGTGTGGTTCATCTTCAGGACTATGTGAGAGATCAGATTAGGACGTTGTGTTGTGAAACCAGCTCCAAAAATAGAAGAAAAGAGATATCAACGCCTTATAAATAAGCCACTTCGAGGGGGAAACCTCCAATACATTACATAGATGAAAAATTCTTGGATGATACAAATGACCAAAACCTCCTTCTATATATAGGAGTCCATGGCGCCACAATGTAATCCTAGCCGACCTAACAATAATAATTTAAGGGCACAATAATAACAATATTGGGGTTACATGGGTACAACAATAACAATAAGGAGGGCTACACTAATATAATAAGGGACTACACTATTAATATAGGGACGTAAAATCCCCCTCTCCTTCAAACAAGTGTTGTTCTCAATGCTTCAGTAGCTTCGGGTGCTTTTGTATAATTCTCATCCTCCCATGTAGAATCTTCAGTGGGTAAGTTCTTCCATTCGATGAGATACTCTGAAATTGATCGATTTCGTAGTTGTCGATTTCTTGTTTCCATGACTGCTACAGGTTCGAATATGGTTTTTGCTTCCTCATCAAGTTCTGGTAATATTGTTTGAACTGGAAGTTTGTCCCCTATAACCTTTTTTAAGCATGAAACATGGAAAATTGGATGCACTCGCAAAGAAGCAGGAAGCTCCAATTTGTATGCCATAGTACCAATATTTTGCAAAATCTTGTAAGGACCATAGTACTTTGAAGATAATTTATTATCCTTCTTAGCTTGCTTGAGGGACATTTGTTTGTATGGTTGTAGCCGTAAAAATACCCAGTCTCCCACATCAAAACTTCTCTCACTACGATGTTGATCTGCCTGTTGTTTCATTCGATTTTGTGCCAAATTTAGGTTATCCTTTAAGAGTTGGAGAACTTCTTGTTGATGCTCAATGTGATCCTCCACTGCTTGAACCCTAGAATTTTCCCTTAAATAAGATGTGATGGATGGTGGATGATATCCATAAAGTGCCATAAATGGGGTCATTTTTGCTGCAGTATGGAAGGAAGTGTTATACCACCATTCAACGAGAGGTAACCACTTTACCCATTGTGCTTGCTTATCAAATACAAAACAAAAAAGATATCCTTCCAAACATTTATTCAGTATCTCTGTTTGACCATCAGATTAAGGATGATAAGATGAGCTATGAGCTAGTTGAGTACCCAAACAAGAAAATAATTCTATCCAAAAATTTCCTGTAAAAATGGGATCTCTGTCACTTACAATAATCTTCGGGTTTCCATGTAGCTTTTGAATTGTTTCCACAAACGCGGTAGCAACTGTACTCACTTTAAATGGATGATATAATGCACAAAAGTGTGCATACTTGGTAAGTCTATCAAATACAACCATGATGACGCTCCTTCCTTCAGACTTAGGTAAACCTATGATAAAATCCATTGAAATCTCCTCCCAACATTGACTTGGAATGGATAAAGGTTGTAGAAGACCCAGGGTCTCAATTGTCTCAACTTTATTTTTCTAGAAAACCAAACATTCTGCCACAAACTTTTGAATATCATATTTAAGGCCATCCCAAAAAAATTCTTCCTTCACCCTGTGGTAAGTTTTTAAAAATCCCGAGTGTCATCCTAAAGGAGAAGTGTGCAATTCCAAAAGAATATTTTGTTTTAGTTTGGAATTCTTGCAAATATATAAGCGATCTTTGTACCATAAGGAATCATTTTTCCAAATAAATGTATCATATGTACTAGGATCTTGCTGCAAATTTTGAATGAGAGTCCACACTTCTTCTTCCTTCTTCCATTCATCCTTTGCTTCAGTTATCCAATCTGGTTGGATAATTGAAATGGCACAAAGCAATGCTTCCACCTCTTCATCCTTTCTTGAGGGTGCATCTGCAACAACATTTAGCTTCCCTTTTTTGTAGACAATTTCAAAGTCATAACCCAACATCTTTGTGACCCATTTTTGCTGCTCTTCTGAAGATAGTCTTTGTTCCAAAAATTGTTTAAGACTATCATGATCATTTTTTACCTTTAAGTGTCTTCCCATTAGGTAAGGTCTCCATTTCTTTAGTGCATGTAGTATTTCCAACATTTCCTTCTCATAAATAGCCTTTTGTAAATACTTTTATTTGATTGAATGACTTTCAAAAGCAATGGGTCTTCCTTCTTGCATTAAAACAACACCAATTCCATTTCCTAAGGCATCACATTCCATAATAAAGGTTTTGTGAAGTCTGGCGTAGCTAAGACTGGTGCTAGGCACATTGCCTCTTTAAGATGTTCAAAGGCCTTAGTTGCTTCAAGAGTCCATGAAAATGCATCTTTCTTCAATAGTTTTGTTAGAAGTGTTACTATTCTCCCATAATTCTTAAAAAACTTGCGATAATACCCTGTTAACCCAAGAAATCCGCGCTACTGCTTTATGGTTGTGGGGACTTTCCATTCCTTAATGGCTTTAATTTTGTTAAGGTCTACCTTAACACCCTCGTGAGATACAATATGACCCAGATATTCCACCTCTTGTACTCCAAAGAAACATTTGGATGTTTTTGCATATAATTGTTTCTCCTCCAATAGTTTGAGCACCCTGTCAACATGTTGAACGTGATCCTTCCAAGACCTGTTGTAGATTAGTATATCAACAAAAAATTTCATTTTTCCTTGGGCCTTGTTTAATATATATATATATATATATATATATATATATATATATATATATATATATATATATATTATCACTATTATTAAATAATTAAATAATTAAATAAAACTAGCAGTTATTAATCGATTTTAATTTTCAAAGTCAATCTAGATGTTATCCTAACATATATTTTAGCCATTTCTACATCTATTTAAACTCAATGTCCTGATCTGATCTCTCACCTAATCCTGATGATGAACCACACTGGTTGGTTCAAAATGCGTCGACAATGTTCATTTGCATTTGATTATTAGATTGGGAGGAATGTTTAATGACTGATTTACTGGGCTATGAATCCCCACTCCAATTCCAGCCCCTTCTTTTCCCAAAGCTCCATCGAATTCCATAGTCCACAAACTACTTTCCTCATCCGGAAACTGCAAATTAGATGGCTGAATTTTGCTTGTTGTTTGATATACTTTTGTTGTACCAAAAACTTCTGATTTTTTCACTGTTTCATCACTTTTTTGAGGTGATGCACTTGGTTCCGAACCATTTGGCACATTTTTACAAATTTCTGCATTTTCCAATTCTAAAACAAAATTTGAAAATTCATAATTTTCTGCATTTTCTTCAATCAAAACTTCGGAAGACGTTGAGCATTAACCATTTAACAAGATAAAGGACTCTAAATTTTTATGAACAAGATGTATAGGATGGTTATTTGGCTTTTCTCGGCTGCTGCTCATGTACTTCATCTTAATTGCCTGGTATAGTTTCCTAAGTTGTCCAAAGATGAGAATGGTAGCATATGAGAAATCAAGCTATAAGGTACCTCTAAGCTTCGCTCCCCATGACTGAGAAAGTATCATTCCATATCTAGGTGGGATATCAGCCATAACAACATCCATAAGGGCTTTCTTGGCTGATATTTTCTCTAATGACACCACTAGGTCCTTGATGAGGTGAAGACATTTCACCCTCCCTGAATCAAATGAGTAAATATCATGATAAGGTCTTGTGATATCTAGTCCTAATCTGTCCATAATGGCCTTGGGCATAAAGTTGTGAGAGGCTCTAGAATCAAGCATGGAGTTATGAAGCATAAAGTCATGGATTTTGTGGCTTATATAAAATGGCGGGACTTCACTATCTTCTAAATTACCATCAACAACACAACCAAAAATAAGCTTAGGGTGGTCATCACTCACATTAACCATGTCGTACATAAGATAAAATCTAAGAAACTTAGCAAATTGAAATTTGTACTGATCATTCTTAACTATTTCAGTTAGAGGAAAGGAAACTTTCAATTTGGAAATTTCATTTTCAAGAGAAAAAAGAGCATAATGTTTTTCTACCTCTTTCAATGATGCATATTTCTTCTTGGGCTGATCTTTGTGTGAAGAGTATTTCTTCTGTCCTCCTTCTTGGACTTCTTTATATTTTCTTTGACCGCTAGAAGAAGCTTCGTTTCCTTTAGCATGATTGAAAATAGCGGGTCCCTTATCTTTACTTTGATTTGGGGCAACAAATTCTTTGTGATGAGCATCTACTTGAGTGTTTTTTTTTTTCTAATTGGAGGTTATAGGAACATTCCTATTACTCAAGACATACTATCTCTGCACTTGAGAAAGACAATTATGATATATCCTCTAATAATATTCTGTGTGTACTGATAATATGCCATAATTTGACAAGACAAATTGCTGATCATCTGGTGCACAAATTTCTACAGAAAATTGATCTTCTTCAGTGAGGAAAATAGGCTGATGTTTTTCCTCAAGTAAATGGTTCTCGCCATAAATTATTCTTCATCATCTTCGTCAGGGCCATGAGTATAATTATGCTGAAATGGAGTGTGAATTTGCTGTTGACTTTGTGGATCCTGACCCCTATGTTCCCTTTGCTTAATCCTGCATTGAGGTTGCTAATTTTGACCCCTGAAATTGGGATTTCTAATGGAGGGTTCAACTTGTCGATCAACGATGGAAATTTTATCCATCATTCTATCCATGGTCCTGATCAAGGTATCTAATTTTCCTTCTGATGAAGGGGATGTTTCTTCTTTGATAGTGACTCTTTTTTTTGTCTTGATTTTAGAGTTATTGATGATCAAATTAGCTTCCATGCTCACTGCATTTCTCTGCATTTCTTCAACAATTGATGGGTTTCTTTCCCTGAACTGATAGGCCATGTCGGGATCAAAACCATTAGGATAATGAAGTAAAGAAAGACCTGGAGGAGGCTTAATATTCTTAGGAATTGAACATATATTTTGTTGAATCTAGTTGTGAAGTCTTGGATAGACTCATTGGGATTCCTTTTCAAGGTGTTATACTCAGCGAAAATCTGAAATGGATTTTCCTTCTCTTCCCATTTCTCCATAAAAAAATCAATTAGCTATTGTGAAGTATGTATTGAACCAGCTGTGAGAGAGAGAAACCATTTCTTTACCCCTCCAGATAAACTCTGTGCAATGATGCGCATCTTGGCATCATCATTGTTGATCTCTTCAAGATCTATGAAGTCAATTAATTTGGAAACATGTTGATAAGTTGTAACCTTTGATGTTCCATCGAAAAGAGGAAGCCTCTGACCATAGTTTAGAGGTAGTGGAGTGAGTTGAAGCGGTAGGATCAATGGAGAAAATCTGGCCATGACTAATGGAGGAGGTGGTGGAGGTGCTGATGGAGTGAAAACTTGAGAAGGTGTAATGAAAAGTGAAGCAAAAGCCTGCTGCTGATATTGGAAATAAGTCTTCTCTGAAGTTTCTTGAAATATTTCCACCAAGCCTTCGAGTTTATGAAAATTAGACCAGAATTCAATGTCGACTTTGGATTCAAAAGACTCAAAAAATGGTGCAAAGGACTTGAAATTGAAAGGATCAAAGGTGGCTTTTGAAAGAAAATTTTCAGACTTAGTTCTAAACACATATTTTTTAGATTCTGAACTATAGAAAAAATCTTCTGGAACAAATCTCATAGGCAGAGAATTTGATTTTACAAGTGGAGGAACAACTCTTCCAACCTTCTGAAACTTGGTTTTATGTTTTATAAAAAGACTCTCGGGGTCATACACAATTGGTGAGGGATATGGGTGTTGATTTGAATTTGTTTGTCTTTTAGGAGCCAACTTAAGATAGGAATTTGGGCTTTGGCTCAGATTTTAGAATTCAGCTTGTTTTGAATCCTAAATCTTGTCACCTAGAATTCTAAATTTTAGAGGATTAAAGAAATATTCCTAGGGAATTTTTGGCAATCGCTCCCCGACAACGACGCCAAGAATGTTATCACTCTCCCCAACTTCGCAAGGATGACAGTAGGATTGGAGAAAGGTAACCACATATCAAAATTTAGTTCAGGTAGCTAGCCCTACCCGAACCAAATAGGGCTCTCTCTTTGTCACTTTAAGAACTCAAATGGATGGCTGAGTATCTAATGCTTTTAGGCTAGGTATGTAAGATTAATAAGTATAATTTGTTTGATGTTTTAAACACTGGATAGAAAATTCAGTGAATGGACATTATATAAGGCTTTTAGGTTTGAACTTTAAGGTAAACCTGCAGAGAATATGTGAGGCAAGTAGGTAGTTTGAAAGCATATTAATCGGTCACTGAGTATAGGATGAAAATGAAGGAGAGTTTGAGTGAGCAATGAGGTGAATAAATTTAATTTAGAGGAAAATAAACATAATATGGTGAATATTTTCTAAAACAGAGCATGCATAAACATGAATCATGCTCTCAAGCTTACAAGATAAACATATATGAAGAAGAAGAAATGGTATTAAGCATAAATTGATAAACATACATGATAAACACAAATGCTCCAAATCATACCACAAGTATCTCAAAAAAAGACAAATCAGAATCTATTTATATAAAATATAGACTATGACAACTCATCAGGTCAAAATTCCATCCAAAATGGATCATAAATTCAAAATATGAGTCGTTTCCTAGTTTCTAGGGAGGTTAGAAACCATTCCCTAAATTTTAGCTACAAACTAGGAGTGTTTGTCCCTTACATTAATTACAAATTCCTTCATGATAGGAAGCCAAAAACAACCTAATAACTCTAATGACAACTCATATGACAATATTGCATCGAATTTGTGACCATTTCTGAGCTTGGCAAGTGTCCTGAGGAATCTAATGTTGATTTGTGACAATTTTGACTGAAGATTCAATTTGTAGAAGCATAATAGAACCTTGGAGGAACTTTTGAGGCATTTTGAGAAGTCCAAATAAACTTCTGAAATAATGGTCAACTATCCCTATGTGTCTAGTTTCCAAAACATCTTGAATTTTGAAAAATGGACCATGGGAAGGCCTTCAAAAATCCATTTTCCCAGGGTCACTCAAAATTGTAACAAAGGGTCCAAAAAGGAGGCATAAACATGAAAAATGAGAGGGCTTTGAGAATTTTCTCCCAAATTATAGATTTTCATGCCATGAGGGTTCCCGATATGTGATTTACTCATCAAAATAAATCCATCCATGTAAATAAATCACCATTTGGATGCCTCCAAAATAAAAGTCACAAAAGTCCTTTACCCTTCTGCAATGAGAAATTTCCAGAATTCTGCCAAAAATCATATAAAATACCAAAAATGATAAAAATTTCTCAAAATTGGTTCATTGGCACTTGTAAGAGATAGGCTACATAGCTAAGGAATCTTCAGCCAATAAATCCAAGCTATCCTTCTCCTTCAGCTTCATTTGTGATTCTTTAAGTCTCTTCTTCACTTTTTTCAGCCTTATTTGAGAAATGGTGTCCCTGGTGCGATAATGGTTTGTCATGTGTCTTTGCAGCTTGTTATCCCTTTTAGCCTTCTTCAATAGCTTCTCCAAATGCTCATTAACTCTTGATAACCAAATCTCTCCATCCTCATTGATCTCCATGGTAATGAGCTCATCAAAGGTCAATTATTCAGATTGAAGAATTGACTGTCTTTCTCGCTCCAACTCCCTTTTGAGGCCTCTTGTTCTTGGTATTCTTGTGTGTGTTTTAGCCTCCATCTCCTGCATTTGGTCAAAAACAACAATATTATTTCCTTTACCTATGTTTTCCTCCATGTCTAATTTGTACTTGCTTTGTAGGAGCTGGTTCAGTTGCAATTGAAAATTTTCCTGCTCAAGGAAAGTAATTTGGGATTGGGCCTCTTTCAATTCTGAAATATCTTTATATTTCTCTCTGATGATGTATTCAACTGATCTGACCTCCTCATGCTCTCATCCCTTAGTCTCCAATGGAACTGACTCATTATGCTAATGAAAGAGAGGCTGCTCCTCTATCTGACCTGTTTCAACATGGGTGGCAAGTGTAAGAAAACTATTGGTAGACTTAGGCACAAATAATTGTCTCTTCCCTCTCTCATATGTGTGAGAAAATTCCACAACCATAGGAAAATTTTAAGGTTGAATATGCATTATTGAAGAGCCAATATCCATTGGTTGTGCCGATGATGTAACAGACAAGACAAAAAGCACTGCTGACAATCTCTCCAAGAAGTTTTCCCAGGTCCAGTCTATGGAGGACAAGTGATGCAACACAATGAAATTAATTAGGCCATGATGAAAAAGACTAGTATGATTATATTCCCTTCTACTCTGAACCTTCTTAGCCATCTTAATCAAGCTCCTGTACAAATTGAGACAAATTAATTGTTTTGATTGAGGTAAAATGCATCATGTGATACCTATATAACCTGGAGAATATTCCTTCACAAGTGAAGTACTTCATTATGAACAACATCAAAGGAGAATACTTGTTTTTGAGGTCTCTGAAAGGAAAAAGAAATTTTGGATCCTCTCTAGCATGAGGATTGAGGAATTTCTTGTAGTTTTCAATGTCTAGGTCGATGCCTTTGAACCACTACTATCCATGAGAATGGATACCTGTAGCTGAAGCAATTAGGTCAGATGATAGGTTGATCTCCATACCTACAAGAGTGACCTTTCCCATATTGTAGCTTGTTGCAAATAAGCTAGACAACTAAAGATGATACCCCCTTCCATAAGCCTTTCACAAAATGTCAAACGCTGAGCTCTTTCAAAGCACCTTCTGACCAATGGCGAAGCATTAATCTCATGCATGGTGAATGGATCAAGCCTGAGGTGGCGCCCTCATTTGAATATATTCTTGTGAATTTTGATGGTTTTTGTCACCGGAATGATGAAAACCCTAGGGTGTTAATGAAATGAGTGAATGAATGGAAATCTGGAAAAACAGAGTGTAGGTAGGTGTGAGTTTGGTGGATGAAATGAAGGGCTTTGAAGTTGAGAAAAATTCTAGAAAAATTTGAGTAGGTAGTGTTGTGTGTTAGATTCAATTTGTAGGTGGACTGAGAGAAAATGGATGTGTGGAAGGTGTCAAAATGTCTAAAACACAGGAAATTCCCAATTTTGATTGTGAGAATAGCTTGTGTAGTAGTAGGGTAAGTTGGAAAGATTAAATGGGGTTCATGGGATTGAGTAAAATTTTTGATAAAAATTTAGTGGACAGGGTGGTTTCTTAAGTCCATAATGAAAGTGGAATGAAGGGAAATGGATGACTTTATGGTGGTAAAAACCTCAAAACACTAGAAAATTCCCAATTTTGATCATGGGAAAAACTAGTGTAAACGTGTTTTTGATGTTTGAGAGCCATGGAGCTAAGTAAAAATTTCGATTAAATTTTAGTGAGGAGTATGGCACCTTAGCTCCACTGTGCAAGTGGAATGATGGAAAATGGATGGGTGTAGGGTAGTAAAAACCCTAAAACAGAGTCAATGCCCAATTTTGATTGTTTTCACTGTGTTGAAAAGCTAGAATGAGGGTTTAATTGTGTAAAACATGTTATGAATGGTGGTGTAAGTGATAGGAATGTATATATGGAGAATGGGGGATGTAGGAATCATTTTTATGTGGTGGAGTTAGGGTTTAGGTCCAATAGGATAGGTTAGGTTTTGTCAACATAAAATTTTTATATGTGGATAGTGAACATATGGAGACAACATAAAATTACATGAAAAGAGTTTTAAATCATTCAAAATCTGACCAAAAACCAGCATGAGATGAAAACTTACCTTGTGAAGAGGCTACACCAAAGAATGGAGGACAATCTTGAATGTTTTGGAGGGTTACTGAGTTTCAAACACTGACAAGTGTCACCTTACAGAAGTGTAACACTGTGTGCAGGAGCGTAACGCAATGTTACAGGAGCGTAACAATGGGCTAGAAGCGTAACAAGTGAATGCATAGCGCTTGCACAACACCTGCATAGCACTCCAGAAAGGCAACAACGCTACATAGCGCTCCCAGAAGCGTAACAAAGCAACCTAAGATTGCAATAAGATGCCCAGAAGCATAACACAAATGGATTTGAAGGGTTATAAGTAGTTTTAATGGGATTTTAAGCACTGGACTTTGGATTTTAGGAACTGTGGAGGCTAAGTAAAGTGGAGAGCTGCCCTCTCATTCACATGAAAGGGTAAATATGAAAAATGAAGTTTTCTCACCCTTTTATAAACTTTTGAGATGGCCTTTTCCACTTTTTCCTTTTGACACTTGACAATGACCTTTTTTTTAACCCTTTGTGCACTTGAAAATGAATTATTTGCACCTTTTAAGGAGATATAAAAATAGATTGAACCTCTTTCATTCCTTTTTACTGTTGAGGTGACATTTTTTGGAATTCTAAATGAAACTTTGATACAAACTTTCTCCTTTCAAATAAGACAGTGAGACTGCTTTTTAAACCTTTGGAATCTTTCACACCTCTGAACTTTCACATGGGATATGTCCTTTCAAATAAGATGAGATGTCTTTAAAAACTGAGAATGAATCCTTTTGCATTTGACTGGAACAATAGGTCAAATTGACCTCCTTTGGAGATCTGGAAGTCAATGATGACTTTTTTGACCTTAAATGAAACAGTGAGAAAAAAATTCTATTTTTCATGAAACAATGAGACAAAAATGAGATGCTTTGAACCTTTTTGGACCTTGAGCGATATGAAACAAGAGAAATGGCTTTTATTTCATATTTATAAACATGCTTGCTCCTTCATTAGGTTTTTATGAGTGGAATGGAGGGTTGCTGCCTTGTTTTAAATGGAAATTTGAATATTTTTCCAAAGGCAGGGATGAACCTAGACAATGACCTAAATGAAATAACCCTGGACCTCTTAAATGATGATGATGGAGATGGTGACCTTGAAACTAATGATGGTTATGAACTTGACATGAAGGTGGTGATAAATTAAATAAAGGAGCATCATACATGATTTAGATCTCTTAAGTGACAAAAATTATTTTATGAAAACTGGTTCAAAAAAGTAAAAAAAAAATTGAGCTATGAATTTATGGAAAACAACTGAAAGAGTCATTTGATAACTGACATGCCTGGGCTAACACCACCAATTATCTCTCTAATACCAAACTATAATGTATCGAAAACATAGGATACCTCAATAACTCACATTATTGAGTTGTTTTTCAAAATTTGATACCATTGTACATGGATGAAGAGGCATGCAACATAAAATAACTCATGCAAAGCCATAAAGAAAAATTATATATAAACAAGATAAAAAAATTCTCACACACTACATAACATTCAATATATATAAAACATTGATTAGTGAAAAACATAGAGTAAACACAACCTGAATAAAATACATAAATAATACCTATCTTTATCAAATCATAACACCAATCATGCATAAATATTGAATGTTCCACCCAACCTTAGACATTTATACTCCAATATATCACTAGTAGGTCACTCATGAGCTGAGGAAATTAATCCACAAGGATGGGTTCCTTGGTTGACTAAAATCACACAAACAATTAAGTTTTCATGCTATGAAAATATACTTGATCACTCAAAAACAATCTCAACTTACTAGCTCTCTTTCCACTTCAACTTGTGCAACCTAAAAAAGGAATCCCTTTCTTTGCAATGCAATATCTTAAGCCATTCCACTACTCTCAAGGGGTCCTATTGAAAAGTGTAACTAGGTTTGGTCTTCATAATGACTTGTAATTATGAATTTATGTAATGAAGAAGACAAATATAATAAAATTTATTTTGAAATTCTTGCCTCATGGGTTTCATGAGCAAGAAGTTTTGATTATAGGTCAAAGACTTCTTCTTGATGTCTTTAGCAGTTTGTCATTTTTTCATAAGATGTGTAATTTAGAGTCATGTATATAAATTGATGTTACACTTGTAAAGACAAATTATTGATGTAATTTGTATGCTCCAAGACCTTGTCAATATGATCCTTGAAGTCGGCTCATATTATGGTTGGAAGATGCTCCTTGAAAATTCGGCCTACTACCAAGAGGTCATGTCGACCTAGGAAAATGACACAACCTCTATGGAATGTAGCCTCATATGACACCACCAATTTTGGATCAATATCTAAAATATAGTGCGAGACAAAGGTTTGTTTTGGGTACGAAAGTGGGGGACAGTTCATTGAAGCGGAAGGTGACTATACATCATAGAACAAAGGAGGCATATCGCAGGAAAAGGAAATCTCTGTTTGTGGTTAAATATCTCAGTCCTGGTCTGTCTGAATTGTAGTGAAGAGCACAGTGCAAAGGAGAGGAATAGGTCTCGAAGTAGTCCACATTTTAGCAAGGAATACAATTCGAAAAGGAGATGTGTTAACAGTCAAGGAAAGGATGTTATAAGGAGTGCTAAGAAGGCTAAGATCAAAGCGGAGGAGAGGCAGTGATAGCCTATGTCTTTTATCTCACTCTCTCACATAAAATCAATAATATACACAGTATGAAATAAGAGGGCATCACAAAAAAGAGAAGGGATATCGGTCTAGAGCATCAATGATAGATCAAGGAATAGAAGACTAGGGACCGAGCTTCCCTAGGGCTGGTGCAAAGCAGTGCAGAAAATTAATTCAAAATTAGTAGCCTAGAAGAGTAGTGAAAAGGGTCTTGGATGCATACTAGTGTCAAGTGTCTATGTCATAGTCTTGGTGCTCATCAATTGATGCTCTATAAGAAGAATGATTATCCATTTTTCTCTCCAAGAGGGAGAGTTTTTTTTACTGGCTTGAAAGCCTAAATATTTGTGTTTCTTGTGCAATTTATAATTGACTTGATGAAGAACGTAATAATGTAACGAAGATAAGATCTAAGTGAAAGAAGCAAGTAATTTTCATGAAAGAGAAATTTAATAAAAACCCTAATTTCTCAACATGGTATCAAAGCTAAGGTGTTGAAGACAAAGAAGGGAATTTTAGCAAGAAGACACAAGAATCAATTTTTGGGAAGGAGTTCAAATATCAGTTTTCAAGGAAATATTCAAAAAAAAAGATCTACATTAAAAGGTCAAAACCCTGGATCCAAGGAATAAGACCCTCATTCAAAGATTAGCTTGCAGAAATTGGAAAACCCTTAAGCCATCTCAAGAAGATCAAAGGCCTTACTCAAAGGAATTATACATCAAGGTCCTTTCAAGAAGAAAATCAAGGAGGTGATATCTATCTTCAAGGAATCTAAAGATATCTCGTGATTAAAGCCAAGACAACATTATTCAAGATATCATCAAATCATCATTTTTATGAAGTCATCATCAAGCCATCCTTGATCATCATCATCATCAAGGATCCATGTGATATACCGCTTTACAATACTCTTGATGAAGTCTATCTAAGAGGGAAATTCTACTACTCTACATCATCGACAAGGAAGAAGCCATTAAAGGAAGAAAAACATCTATTCGAGTAAGTATATTTAAGAGTTCATATGAATATGTCAAAATATATTTTTGCTGAGAAAGCAATGAACTAGTTGGGGTTTCAAACTTTCTTGCATGGAATAAAAGGACAAATCTAAATCTTATTGAAAATCATGTCATATCAAAAGGTCAAAAAATAAAATAAAATATTCAAGCACATACCTGAATGGAGACTTAAGAGCCTAGATGATTCTTATAGAATCCATAAAGGACTCACTCATCCCCTATTTATCAAAACTAGATTCATCAAAAGAAAAATATGACAAATTGGTGGAGTTTTTCTTGGTGGGTACTGCAGGGGAAGTAATATCTCTGAGACAAGAACTATACAAGTTGAAGTTTTCAAGAAAGGAAGGAATCACTTCATATTTTATGAATATTTATGAAATACAAGATCAAGTGCAGGAATTGGGAGGAGTATTGTCTGATAGAAAATTGATTACAGTGGCGTTGAATGATCTACGAGAGGGATGGGGAAAAATTCACTTCAAGTATCTATGGGAAGAAAGAAGCAACATCATTCCAGGATCTATGGTATCTGTGTAAGATAGAAGAGATGATGTCAAAATATAAAGTTGACATAGGATCAAATGAAGAGAATTGGGCCTATAGGGAATATTTGGTAAGTTTGGTCCTCAGAAGAAAAGAAGAAACATGGATAAGTTACGATGCTATGGATATAATGAACTTGGGCACTATAATAAGGATTGTCCCAAATTGAATAAGGACAAGATGAAAAATAAAGAAGTCCATGTTGCTGGAAAACTAGAAGATTTGGATTTAAAGAAACCTAAGAAAGAAGAAGTAAAAGATCTCTATTATGATTGAGATCATATTCCTCTTTAAGAGGCATCTATAGGTTGTAAAAATATTATCGTAGGAAGCATTGTATATTATATAGGTACATCACTTTAGAATTGACATCATGATGTAAGAATTAAATTAGGAGTAATTGTCGTGGGAGGATGTCTGAAAACATTTATGTGACATCTATGATATGAGATAAAAGTGACTCATGGGAACCTCACTAAAAAAAAAACATTTATAGAAGAAAACCATCAAGATAAAGGGTCATCATTCAATAATAAATAAGGAAACACGTGAAATTTTATAATGGAATCCTCTTTTGGATTCACTAGTTAGAAATAAAGCAAAATGTTTCATGAAAGTTCTATGTTGCAGAATTCTAGGATTCATCAATATGATGACATATTAATGAATCGGGTCAAGGGAATGAAACTCTTCATTCTAAGGAAACCTGTTGTAGGATGAATCAAAGGGAAAAAGGATGAGGTACATGTATATATATGCTAACACTAGATGCTATAAAGTCATGTCATATGGTTGCAAGTAGTATACTTCTATCTTTAGAAGTATGATCAAAATAAAACAAAAACTCTTCCGATACACAGGTTTCCAAAAGGCATGCTATACACTAGATAAAATCAACATAATATGTGGCATATCGAATATTATGTGATTGTAATTTATCAAGGATCTGCACAATGGAAGTTCTTGGGAATGAAATAAAATTGTATGGAGAAAAAAAGAAGAAGGAAGAGATCGTGAGAAGTAAAACCTTGGAAATAAGAAATCAACATCCAAGGAAGCCAAGAAGACTTGGCTATAAAATCTCATGGGAAGATATGTAGACTCTGATAGAAGTATGGAAAAGATGGAGATCCTTGACAATACATATCTTTAGGATATTTGTCAATCCATCAACAAAGGATGTTGATGCCTACAAGAAGATGTCATGGTGAAAGATAATCACTAAGGTAAATTTTTATTTAAAGTTCATATTTACAATTAATTAATATTTGATGAGCTTATGCAGGGCTGCCAAAGGGAAGTATATGCATTTCACAAGTTTATAACCATATGATGGGATGTAATATCCTTGGAATAAGTATGGTTCAAAATAAAGCAACATGGCATGAAGCTAGATCAGATGAGAATATTGATGGATCACTTTCTGATAGAAGACATGACTCTGGGATGAAAGTGATGGATGATTTGTGCCATATGTAGAGATCCCAAAGATTAAGAATCCTCAACAACAAACAAATTCATGACATTGAAGGAAGGAGTTATTCATGAAGAGCTGGGTGTTTTCATCATTGCTGTTGCAGGTCCCTGATTAAGAGGGAGCCTCATAATAAGTTTACAACTTGGAATAAAATCAGTAATTCCAAAGCCAAGAGGGAGCTTAGGTAAATTACTTGTATAGGAATGAGTACATTCCTTTGTGGAATATTTCCTCCCTAATTGAGAGGGATAGATAAACACATCATTCTAGTCTTCACCTGGAAGACAAAATGCGAGATTGGGTAATCATCTAGCATACGATACTCTTTTGGGGTTGTATTAGGGAATCCATGGAAAGAGTTGTCGGGAAAGGATGAATATTCTTTGAGGATTGGGAATCCAATAGTAATAATAGTCCCAATGAACATATCCTATATTACCCCGAGTGGGATATGATACAAGAGAGAATGATGAGGGTGTCTACTCATCATTGGTCTCACCAGCAGTGTAGCTCATGGTCTCGTGGAGAGATGGAGTTGTTAGTCAAGGCCTTGTAATGTAAAAATGATGGTTAATATGATGTTATACATATGGGATTATCAATTATATTCCTCTTATGAGATTCGTCAGATTGACAATGACCATGCACCATTATGAATACCTCCCTAGTTAAGAGGGAGTGTTGAAAAGTGTAACTAGGTTCCGTCTTTATGAATTTATGTAATGAAGAAGACAAAGATAATAAAATGTATTTTGCAATTCTTACCTCATGGGTTTCATGAGCAAGGATTTTTCATTAGGGCAAAAGACTTCTTATTGATTTGTTTAGGGGTTTGTCATCTTGTCATAAAATGTATAATTTAGACTCATGCATATGAAGTCATATTACACTTGTAAAGAAAAATTATTGATGTAATTTGAATGCTCCAAGACCTTGTAAATATTCTCCTTGAAGTAGGCTCATATTATGGTTGGAAGATGCTCCTTGACAAGTCGACCTACTTGCAAGAAGTCATGTTGACCTAGGAAAATGATACAACCTCTATAAATAGAAGGGGCTACAGCCTCATATGAAACCACCAAGTTTGGATCATGCTCTGAAATATAGTGTGAGACAAAGGTGTTTTTTGGTGGGGAAAGTGAGGGACAATTCAACGAAGATGAAGATGACTATCTAATGTAGAAAAAAGGAGGAATATCACAAGAAAATGAGATATCTGTTTGGGGTTAAATATCTTAGTCCTGGTCTATCTGAATTGTAGTGAAAAGCACAGTGTGAAGGAGAGGAATAGGTCTCAGGCTATTCCACAATTAAACAAGGAATACAACATACAAAGGAGATGCATTGATAGTCAAGGAAAGGATGTTAGAAGGAGTGCTAAGAAGGCTGAGATAAAAGAGGAGGAGAGGAAATGCTAGCCTTTGTCTTTGATCTCAATCTCTTGCACAAACTCAGTAATATACACAGTATGAAGAAGAAGGCATCACAATGAAGAAAATATATCTCGAACTAGGGAAGCAATGATAGATCAAGGAATGGAAAACTAGGGACCAAGCTTCCCTAGGGATGGTGTAAAGCAGTGTAGAAAATAAATTCAATATAAGGAGCCTAGAAGAGTAGTGACAAGGGTCTTGGAGGCATACTAGTTTGAAGGGTCTGTGTCATGGTCTTGGTACTCATCAATTGATGATCTATAAGAAGAATTTTTTTCGGGTTTTCCTCTCCATGAGGGAGAGGTTTTGGCCTTGGCTTGAAAGCTTAAATATTTGTGTCTCTTTTGCATTTAATAATTGACTTGATAAAGAACATAATAATATAACAAAGATGAGATCTAAGTGAAATATGCACAACGAAATCAAAAGTAATTATCATGAAAGAGAAATTTAATAAAAGTCCTAATTTTTCAACAGGTCCAATATCGTATGGTTATGAAATCTCAAAGCTAGAAAATCCAAATATTCTCAATTGTGAACATTTATTCTTGAACTACCAATGCATCCATACATTTGGGAACCTTCACATTGTTGGAAAAATAACCAATCTTCTCCTATATGCACCTAGCAAGGGATCTTTTTTATCTACATATTCTCTTCTTTCCAAGAACAAGAGAAATATGAACGAGAATGCAAGAATGAGGAATCTTCCTCTCCCATTAAAATTATGGGAATATGTGAATTCTCACAATGTAACATGTGGCTTACCCAAGAAGCTCATGTAACTACTTTTCCAAACTTTTCAAATAGGGTTTAATAAAATATATAATTTCGGTCTAGCCTCTCTAGCTACTACCTCCTCTCATGGAAACATAACCCCCATAACTCTTGTGCTTGTCCATTTGCAACCAATGGTGTATTTTTATTATTAATACTCAAAAGTACTACATTTCTAGGCTCTTTGGCCTTTCATCATGTACCAACATACATTATTTTTCTGGCGATGGAAATTGGGATATTACAAATTCTCTTCACTTAATCAAGAAAATTTGCAAAATTTAGTTACATTCTATTAGTCTATGTCAAATAGATTCGTTTTTAAGTGGTTTAACTTTGAATGAATATTAAGTTTAAGGATATAATATTGATTTATGGTGTTGTGGATTGACTATTGTTCATTATTTTGAGATGATCTATTACCATATATTTCTTCACTTTTAATTCTATGTATTTTAGCTGAGGCTTACGAAGTATAATGTACTTAATGAGAATTTAGAGAAATCACAACTAGGATCGTTGGCCTATATTAAACATAATAGTTAGTTATAATCCTCTAAATATTCCCTTTTACTTGATGTTCACAAAGAAAATGGAAAAACATAGTCATATATAATTACAAATCAATTTCATGAAATCATTAAGTGGGTGCAACAGTTAATGCTTGAGGTCCCTCAAGCAATTCTTGACGAAATTAGGAAGAAAATTATTAGTACTCAAAGTGATCATGGGGAAGCTTGGGAAACAATTGCATTCCATTTTGGCATTGGATGCGTGAGAAACTAAAATACATTATAGCTAGCCAAAATAAGGAGTTTGTACTTGGTATTAATATTTGTTACAAAATAAGTTGCATTATGATACTAATAAGTGCATCTACCATTAAAGTCGTTTTTTGTTGCTACTTAATCTATTAAATTTTAATGGAAATTAGGAGAGGAAGTGGCCATATAAAAAATGAATCTCTTTAATTTGATAACACAAGTTTGTGATGCAATTCAAGCCAAACTAGACCAATATAAGTAATATCACAATTATATTTTTACCAGAGGCACTTATAAAAAATATTGTTGAAATGTATACTTTATTGCAGGAAATTCATGCTTTGCATGATCACAGTGATTTTGTTTAAGAAATTTCATCACAACTTTCACTTGGGACATCATATTTATTTCCATTTTTTCTTTCATCTATCATGAAAAATATTCTCCTTAACTCTAAATCTAATGACAACACAATCTCTCTCTAAGAAAGTATATTCCTGTAAGGCCTTTCAGGCACAAAAATATGAATTCTCATAAAAGTTATATATCCATATCATGGAAGTGCAATTTTCCATGATGATAAGTTTCTTAATTTTTGGATTATTAATATTATGTCTTATTTTTTGTAAGCTCAATTTCTATATTCAATGAAAGTTGTATTTACATCACATATGGTAAAAAATATCTACATATTTCCTTGGTCTTCACATATAGAAACCAAACCAAAGAAAACATTTGAAGCTTGAGCAAGAGTTCATCAAAATTGAAAAAATATTCATAATGTGTCTACTGAAATGACACCAAAACTTGGGATGCATGGTCCAATGTACTAGATTAACATAAAATAAAAACATATGCTTGCAGTTTATATTAAGAAAAAACAACTAAAAAACATCGATAGAAAATGTTATGGAAACGATTAGCCCCAAATTATCAGTTCCCATGCATCGAAGGGGCAAGATAAAATGGAGGAGGAGGGTTATGGTTGTGTAGGAGGACTTGCTCAATTTGTTGTAGGGAGTGGTCAATAACTTTATAGAGTAAATGTTGTTCCTCCATCCTAAGAAAGAGCTCGTATTGATTTGCATTCTGGTGGAATTAAACTTTCCCCAACATTTCTTTTAGCTGCCAATACAACCCCATATAAGCGGATATTGGTTGCGCCTCTCTCTTTTTGAGCCAAAATCAGGTCTCCAACCAAAGGTGGAGCCAAGAACTTCCATTTTTTATATATCTTCATGCTCTTCCATGACCTCCTTCTTAAGATACTCAAATTCCTATTATAATTCTAGTGATGCATGTTTCCTATAACGTTCTGAGGCTATGTGTTCTTTGGCCTATGCTTGCAAATTGCTAAATCCATCGTAGCCCCCAACCCTTTGTGAGGAGAATGCTCTCTATTAAGGCATGCTTGATAAGCATGAACCTTACTAGAGTTAACATAAAAGAACAACAAGAAACTAAAGCACGATTGGGCGATAATGACCAACAAGTGAATGAAAAACAGGGGGGAGAGTATCAGCCCTTGCTTGAATGTAGGGACCCCTCTAAGCACAAGGTGAGTGCACTTATAAAGAAAATGAAGATATAAGTTAAAATAAAGTTACCTATGACAAAATAAATAGGATTAAGAGGACCTAATCTATCACCCTATATGTGGAGAGACCCAGCAAAGGAACCCACATGCAAAATTATAACCAATAGATATAAACCTATGACAAAGACCTCAACCAAAGGTGAAGTGTGAGGAGAAGGGACCATATTAGGCTAGAATGGTTTTATCCTTTATTCAATTTTGTTATAAGAACATGATACAAAAAATTTTCTAAGCTTGGTGGATACAAAACCTAATGTAGATTCATATGTTTCTTTAATTGGACACATTCCTTGATGTCACATATAGCTGGCCAAGCCTACTTTGGAAAATGCAATTCCATTAATGAAATATGACATTTGATGAAAGAAATTCATTGCAAAATAAAGTCAAGGAGACTGATTGCAATGCGATCCCATCACCTTGTTGTCTCTCAATACCACCCAATGATGATAGATCAACCCAACTATTGCCATCAACTAAGTCTACATGTGGTGGGCTCGT
Source organism: Pinus albicaulis (assembly GCA_034641835.2). Lineage (NCBI taxonomy): Eukaryota > Viridiplantae > Streptophyta > Pinopsida > Pinales > Pinaceae > Pinus > Pinus albicaulis. The sequence goes on along the minus strand of CM076582.1, from coordinate 310,252,001 downwards.
GGTAGCCTTAAGGCCCTACCTCCATCTCATCACTCCTATCACATTGGTTAGCACTGGTTTGGCCCATAATTAAGGTTCTCATGGACACCCCCATTAGGGACATTTGTTATTTTTATGTCATATCTAAACAGTGTTTAGAAATAGATTTGTAGTGGCATGTTAATAGTAATTGAAGGCATTAATTTGAGAAAGGTGCTAAGAAATTTAATTACATCAATTCAAAAGCTATCAAAATGAACACAACTATGAAATAATGGAAAGGGATAACAATATTATCTCTCTGATTTTTTTTTCATTGTATAGGTTGGGTTAGAAATTTAGTCAAAAAGCTCCAGATCAAGAAGTAAAGTTTTAGAAGTGGAACTAGTGTAGGTGTAATCTATATTTCAACATTTTGAAATATTTCTAGAATAAATATGTGCACTTTATTAACATCCACAAAGGGGTAAAATCATTTAGTATAATTTCTACTCACTAAATTTTTGAGTCAGTTTCTCCTTTAGGCTCAAGAATTGACATGTTAGGTAGTTATCATGTAGTTTTAGAACTAGGAACATCACAACATTGACAAGTGTCTCAATACCAATCATGGCTTATTTTACATAGATCATGTAGATTTCTATATTTATTCTTTCCTCTATGAGGAGGTAAATTTAGCGAGCATTGAGCGATTGTGCATTAAATTTGAAAATATTTGAATGCTACAAAAATGTGTTGTGCTCAATAATTCTACTCATTCAATGTAGCTTATAAAAGCTACATACACATGCAAGGCATGTGAAACCACATGCTAGGCCATATAAAATAGACCCTCATTAATAATGGAAGTGGTAAAGATTGGAATAACAATATGACATTGGATATTTCTTTATCCATATCAGATTGAAAATCCTTGGCATTGCTATTGTACAAATCCTTTGATGAATAGACTTGAAAATATGTGAATTAACAACCTTCATAAAATAAGAAAGTTGATATAATTTTGAGCTGAATGGAAATGAAATTTCCTATACAAGTAGTGAGTACCTTTTAAAGACATTGTGTAGGTATTTCCATGCAGACATGAATATTGGAAATATTCCAATCAAGAAGCTATTTTTTCATATCTATATTGAAATCTTATTGAAATACCATGTTTTTGAGTAGGAGAATGTAGTATAATTCAATAGATTACCAAAAAATGTACGTAAAATAAACTTCACAAAATATATTATTATAAGGACCATACATTTGCATGTTTTGGTTCAAGTAATTTTATAGGATTAGTAGTTGAAACTTCATGCTCATTTTTTGAGTCTTTTGACATATTTTCACCAGCCAAATTTGAAGTTCCTTCCTAATATTGATGGGTGTTTCCATTCAACCAAAAAGAGGGTTAGTAAATGAATAGAAATGGAAAAAAAAAGTTTCAAAAAAATTAATAATTCAAATAAAGAAATGTTTATAGGGGAATTAAACTTGGGTAACCTCATTTGAATTAAGAAATTCAAGATTCTTCAATGAAACAACAATAGGCTTAGAGGGAAGATCCATGTGTGAAATTATCTTTGTTAACTTGTATATGCATTTCATTGCATGTTGATGGTAATTTGGTGGTTTTTAATAATCTGTAGTGGTTCCTATTGACAGTGTTTAAACTTCAACAGATGGAAAGGGCCTTTCTGTTGCAAACTTTGACATCTTGATGTAGCACCCCTTTTTAAGCCCATATTTTGTAATTGTAACAAAAAATCATAATGTTGGAAATGAACAGAATGATATCTTGAAAGCATTGTTTAATTTAATATGTATTTATTAATATATTTCCAAAATATGAAGAAGAGAGTAGTCAACACAGATCCCAATGCCTAAGAGGAAACTATGAGGGGGAATTGGGAATTTTCTTGTTTATATTGAGTTTAATGTCTGATTTTCTGTGTTTCCTAGATTTTAGATTGGTAGTTGAGAGAAAAAATGCCAACAATTATGATAAACAATAAGAGTTGTATATACTTGCAATAGTGTCATGGGTAATGTAGCTATTTGGAGTATTCTAGTTTGACCATCTATTCCAATGTAGGGACCCAAAATTCTTATGCAAGTAGAGATTGTGGTTGGACATAGGGGATGGAGTAGAGGAGTGTGTGTTGTTGCAGATAGAGAGAGATATTTTTTTGTCACAATGTTGTGTGGTCATCAGCCAAGTGAAGTGCATGTGTTTTAACTCGAGACAACTCGTGAGAAGAGAAACAGAACCCCATGTGGGTGATGAGAATGTAACACTAAATAGAAGGAGACACAAATTATTTTGAGTCACAAATACCTATGTGGAGTCATAATTTTTTTGATATCCGAGAAGGGAAAAATGATTCATTGTTGAAGCCTTCAGCTTGAACTAGAGGGTTAAGAAAATTCATGATTAATTTGTCTAAACTAAGCATGCAAGGAAATAAGAAAAGGGAACTACTGAGGAATTGCTAAATCAGAGACGGGCTCTAATTTGTGCCTTGTAGGCCCATTGTGGTAATATTGTGATCATTAACATCCCTCGATTTAGTGTTTTAAATAAAACATATTAATTTCTATGTGAAGAAGAGTGGCCTTCATGTCTTGTACCTTGATTTGAACCATTTTAATCCTCGAGTGAGTCTTCCTCTTAAGGCATTGGATTTGTCTCACGGGTGGCTAGCTACATGCAAAATACACTGTAATTGAGCCTATGGTTGTTAATACTCAAGAGATTATTTCTCTTAAGGCATTGGATTTTCCTTAGGGGTGGCTAGCTGCAAGAAAAATACATTGTAATTGAGCTTATGGTTGGGTGGAGAGTGAGTTTCCCTTCTTAAGTTTCCAATAAAGCTTAAAGTGACTTAGATAAGTGTATTTATTCCTATTTCAAAAATTATATTATTTCATAAAAAGTCATGAATGTTTTGACACTAGGTTATTGAATATGTATGAATGATGAGATAGAATTATTGTTTAAGTGTGTTGGACTACTAACTTTGAATTGTGATTTGAATGAACTTTTCTTGTAGAATTATTCCTTAAAGTATGTTTTTCCTATAGTAGTTGTAATGCATATTGTGTTGTGGAAAAAAATTATTAAAGTTGAAATGAGTTCTAAGGCTCTTGTACTTTTGTAAGTGTGCATGGTTTATGTTAGGCTAGGTATGTGAAGGAAAATTTTTGTTACATCCCTGTTTGGTGATGAGAAGGGTTGAGGTTATCTTCTTATTAGGGACCTTTTTTCCTCAATAGATAAACTAGAATTATGGCCTATTTGTTTATAAGAGTGTGGAGTTAGAGGTGTCAGATTCAAAATGCCAAAGAAGTGAGTAGAGTCTTATTCAGTTGTGATATGTGATGGATTTGGACATGGGCCATCTCTTTGTCTCCTTTTGAGAATCAGTCAAGTTGTGGGTAGTGTCTTAGAATGCCTTCATAGGTGGTTGAATATTTTTGAACATTCATAATACTTTGGCAAAGTTTTTTCCCTATCGAGGTAAAAAATTTAACCCCTATAATAGGTTGGAAATCTTGATCAAAAGCTAGAATTTAGTGATTTCTTAGAGAAAGTTTTGGATATCTAGGGATTGAAGTTTTGGCCCTATCTAGGGATTGAAGTTTTGGCCCTATCTAGGGATTGAAGTTTATTTATGGAGCCCATACGGGTATCTTGACCCTACTGGTGGGTGGGTAATGATGCGGCATGTTGTTGTGTCACACCAACATGGCACCAAGATAAGTTTGAGTGATGTGGCATGGTGATGCATTACTACCATATCCTGTTAATGTGGAAGGATGATGTGTCAATTTGTGGTGCAGAAGGGAAGATGTGGAAGATGATGTATCACTTGCCATGGTAGGTGATATGGAATCCATAAATAAAACATCCAAAGTTTCATTTAAATGGTAATTTTAAGATTTCTTAGATCTAGATATCTATATAGTTAAGCTATCGACTTAGTGGGAATATAGGAGATTTGGAAAAGTCACTAGAATCAAAAAATTAAATCTGGATATATCCAAAAGTTTGGAAATATGGAATTAGTGAAGATTCAAAACTTTTTAAAATAGTGTATTCATAATTTTCCTAGATTTGGATGCAAACTAGATGTTGTCAACAAATGGACATCACTCTATGTGGTGGTGACACATTGGCAAGGGATATTCATGTGTCAACCACATATTGCTGATGTAGCATTGTATAATGGTGATGTGGGTTTTTAAAGGACTACCACATTTCTACCATGTGGCAATGATATGGATGTTTAAGTGGATTTAAGAAAGGGGAATATTCTCGGTCCATAAGTCGGGATGCAAAGCTAGAATTTGGATGAAATTTATATCATCAGAAAGCTCTTGATGATCATAAGAAAATGTAATTTCACAAAAGAGTTTCAAGGTGGTCAGAAGAAGAGGAATTTTGATAACCCCACTTCCATAAAGTAATTTTATAGGTTGGGTCTAGGAACCCCATTCCCTTAAAATTACTTGAAGCTACTAGGTGTTGTTATAGAGTGGTATGAGAGCTAAGGTTAAACATTCATGATAAATGGGATCAAGAAGATAAAATAACATTGGTTTTATTAATGATAAGTGTTCCTTTAGAAAAATATTTTTTTCTTGCAACGAATTCTTGAACTAAAATCTACTTGGTTTGAGGAATTATATAATCTATATTTGAGTGTGACTTGTTGCAGTAGAAAAAAATTAATTGGAGGCCGATAAAGGCTAATGCAGGTATGACCAAGGAACTAGATATGTTGAAATTCAATTCTTTATTAAAATAGCATTGGTATGTTGTTTTGGAACATAAAAAGACTTACAATAGTGGAAAGGGAAGGAATTTTCAATAGAATGGTGTAGTACAACTTAAAGAAAACTTCACACAATAAGGAAGACGAGTTAGATGAGAGAAAATTGGTTGAGAACCTTCCACTTTTGGTGGAAGCAATGAGAAGTTTTAGGGATGAACTTTGGAGCTATAAGGTATATAATTAATGAGGGTCAGATTTGTAACTCTCAATCACCCCTTTTACCATCATTTTACTATCATTTTCCTTATGAAAATCACCTATTTTGTCCATTTTCATCCATTGATACCTCATTATAGTGATTGTATTTAGTGCTAATGAACATATATTTTTTATAATTAGTTAATGACTTTGTGTGCTCTGGTGAATGTTGTTAGTTATGAGTTTGCAGGTGTCAAACAAGACACCATATTATAAACAATCATGAAGAAGAATAGGTATTTAGGATGGAACTCATGTTGGAGTATTTTTCTACAACACTAAGACATGTACCATTTGTACAACCTTACTATGAAGATTCTTTGCAGCCGTATATATTTTCAAGAAAGGAAACCATTTTTGTTGAAACTTCTGTCAACAACAGTGTGTTTTTCTATTGTAAGTATTTACTTTTTATTATCATTTATTTTTATTATTTTTCACCTCAAACTTCCTATTTTTTTCATCTCACTTCAGATTGTTCAACCCATGAGGCTTGAAATTAGGCTGAAGTAGGGAAGTTAAGGAAAAGTATTTAAATTAGTTTTTTTTTTTGGATAAGTTTTGGGACACCTACTTGTTGGAAACCTTTGAGCACTACTGAAGGGGGGGGTGGGAGGGGGCGTGAATCAGTATTGCGATATATATACGATTTTTTCCTTTTATTACTTCAATTAATGAATTACGCATATGTTAGTAGAAAGCCATTAAACATGTGCAGCACATATGCATAACTGAAAACCATAAACAACAATATAAACTATAAAAAAATGCACACAATGGCACATGACACACATAAGACACAATATGTCTAGTGGAAAATCCTTCACTAGGAAAAAAACTACCCTTGTTGTTACTACTTTTATTTGATATTCTATTAGTCAAGAAATTGGTATTTTGCATAGCCTGTTTACTCCCATAAGCATGGAGACTTGACCTCATATACATAATACTAACTCCCATCGGCTAGGAGACTCAATACTACTGATCATCTTAGAAGACTTTGTTATCTACTGATATTTATGGACTACCATCAGCTGAAGGTGACCACGATAAGTTCATCCTTTCCCACAACTATTGGACTATCCAACCACCATTAGATTGAGAAAATTGTTTGTTTTGCTGAAGCTTCGCTATAAATGCTCCTCTCTCATGAACTCACTACTCCTCTTCCTTTCATCTATTTTCAAATTGGATCCCAAGAAGCTTTGCTCAACAAGAAATCAACTCTACATATATGCTCTTAGCAACAAGACATCATCTTCAAATCAAATATAAACACCAAAAAAAATTCTCTCCAATATAGGAAAGTTGTGGCCACAACTATGCATCAATTCTAAATGTTATCAAATCCTCATAACATAAAAAAGTTTCATAATACAAATAACATCATAATACACATGGATATGTGCTAAATGCATCAATAGCTCCTGAAAAACAAGTGTGAGAGAATCACCAACATATACTACAACAACATACACAAAATTCTCCAACCAATATATACACCAACAACTCCAATTCTGATCTATATTGAATCATGCTTTAGATCTACACAATATTCAGTCATTAACACTCATGGAATGAAGCATATATGCTCTACACAAGGCATGAAGCCTAAAAAATCAATGCAACCTTCTCTAACACACTCTCTATCATCCTCAACTCAATCAACCATAGCATAGCTCGAAGATCAAGTATATAAAACATGTAAGGAGAAATTGAGCTAGAGGATATGATTAAAGGTGGAAAAATTGGACCAAATCAATCCACTAAGGTCACTACTAGTGCACTAAATGGATTCACGTCATGAGAGGACATTTTCAAACCATTTGCAACTTTTTTCACTAATTCTGGAAGCCTCTGGGAATTTCCAATCTAATTTCCTTCCGAACAGTGCGAGGAATGCAGAGAAAATCTTGTGAAATCCAATAGTCACTCCCTTGACATTATCTGAAATAGATTAGGGCTATAACTAATCCCTTAATCCTGTCTCCATGTAAATATAGGATTAAAATCACTCCCATAGGCTTATGTGCATGTGACTATGGCTAAAACTAAGGAAAACCATCAATCCTTCAGCTCAGGACCTTTGCCATATGTTCCATCCTCTTCTTCAGCTCATGTCATGTCTCCATACATCTGACACCTATGCAAGTAGTTCAAACACACCTCCCAAGTGTCACTGCCAAGTTGACCTATAAGGGCCAAAAAACAAGGTTTACAAGTATGCCAACATGTCCTCGACTCTCCATCATACCTCTGAACAAGCTGCAACACATCTGAAGCACCTATGCAACCTCTGTAGCACCTCATGAAGCCTTCACATCACTACAACAATTCATCCTCATAAGCATAAACATAAATACCTAATGAGGACCTAGTTGAAAACTCAACTAGTGTGCCATCAACCATCTCTAACACATGTAGATCTGTATGATCAACTGTAGCAGCACCATCTACCTATAGAAACATCAAAAATCATCATAAAATTCCCATAAATATACATGCCAACTCCTCCAAGACCATCATGCTACCACTGAAAATCATGACAGTGCCATCAAGTGTGCCATCATCAATAAGATTAATCATTAATGCCAAAACATACCAACGCACACCATGGTCCATAAATCCACATCATCATGATTTTTCCATAAGTGCATGACCTCAAGAGTGTAAATCAATGCCAACACAACCATCTCACTGTCAATACATCAATGCCAACCAATAGGACCAACAAGTAAACACATATGCACATGACAAGCATTACCATGACCATGAACATGTTGACATCAATTCCAACACAAAAATGCCAACAAACTCCCCCTTTGGCATTTATGTCAACCTCATCAACATGTGAGGCTGATATCCATACATTCTCCAAAACTGAAGCTGCACTGAATCCATCCAAATTCTCTCCCCTTTTGACATCAATGGAAAAGGGTCAAGTCCATATGAATAAGAAGCAAGAACTGAAACAAAAGTACTGGAGTAATACATATCTACATGGCTGAAATATAAAGCATAAAAAATCATCCATGTCTCCATAAAGCAATAACAATATATGTATCGAATCAACATTCAGAGTAGAATATAAACCGACAACTAGTAGCAGCAAGCAACATCATGCCCACATAAGAAAACCATCATCATATAATATGCAAAAATATCCACATGAGGAAACCACATACAATATCCCCCAAAACTGCATAGCAACAATTACCAAAATATCTCATCACATGAGGCCAAGAACCCCATTATCATATCATAGTATGAGGTATAACATGAACGTTGTTGGCCCTTAATTTTGACCGTTTTTACCATGCATAATACATCTATCTATAATCCCTTACCATCATACCATGGTCATATTTTCCATGTTTTTGCATCTTATTGAACATTAAGGTAAAATAATTATGTCTTTTAAATTTTAGAATTTTTTGTAAAAATTGGGTATTAATTTTTTATTTTAACTAGAACAAAAGTTCCCGTAATGGCTCCATTGAAGTCGTATGTGCGGCACACCTGGGTGAAAACTAAAGATATATTCTAGAAGCATGGGAACCAAGGATGGAAAAACCCCTATTTTCACAATCCAAATGAGTCTGAACAAGCCTGGTCAACGCTAGTCAAACTTGATTCGTCACCCATAAATCCCTAAATAAAGGGGCAGTTTAGTAATTTAGTGGGATTCTACCATATTTTGTGTAAAAAAAGGGATGTGTTTGACCTGATTAGATGGATTAGGACTCTTATAGGTTGTTACAACTATTTTAGTTGAGTTTGTTATACTTTTGGCTTATTTAAACACAACTATTCAACAATTATGAATATGTATTATATTATTGAGACTTCTCTATTTCTTAATATAATTTGAAAAACTTTCCTTCTACTTCTTGTTGGGGGATGTGATTGCGGATATACAATAGCTGATAAACTTCAAGTGTACCAAGAAAAGGGTGGAGGGCCCCCATTCTAAGCTAAGTACACTACATTGTATTTTTGTGCATAATTGTGAATATCTTAGATTGTTGAACATTTCCTTTACAACTTCTTGTGAATAATTTTTTGAGTAGATTCCTTGTATGCCATGATCATTTTTGTTTCTGAAATGATTTCCTTTCAGTAATTGGTTTAAGTAGGGAAGTTCAACCAAGGCATCTAAGTTAGATCCTCTTCCTTATGAATTAGGAATTGAACTGAAAATTGTGTTCATGCACTCGATCTTTACTACTTTCTTAATTTAATTGTGTTATGTGTTATGGTGGAATTTGTTAGCCACCTATAAAATTTGTTATACCAAAAGGTGGCTAAATCATTTTTGGAGCCTTCAAGGAACAAATTTTATTGCAAAAAGTGTTGCCTCTTAAAGACTCTTAAAGGCCTCATGCCTCTGTCCAAAATCTTCCCTACTGTGCCCATTTTACAACCTGGAATTCTGCTGATTTCATGAGAGACTGCTACAAAATCATCATTTCCCCCCTCCTTCCACTTCAAAAACTAACCTCATTTTTACCCCTTTATTCTCCATAAAAAATCCTTCATTTTCATATTTTTCCCCTTTCCCCTCCCTCAAAACCCCTTTGATAAGGTTTAAGACTCTTTCTTTGCCTTATCAAAACCCTCAAAACCCTTTGAAAACTAGAGAAAATCATAAAAAATACATATTTTTTATGATAAGGGTTTAATCCCCTTGGGCCAAGATCATGAACCACTTCCCCCACATGCCCGCGCCCTACAAACTAGGCGCTAACCCCTCACAGTGCTAATTGCATCGCAAACATTGAAAATGGTTAGATAAAAAAGATCGCAGTCCCGATTGCAATTAGCCCCTTTTTGTATAAGCCCTAGGCATGTTATATTACATAGATACCACGGGCCCCGCAGACGGGAACCAAGCCATATTATAAATATACATCCCGCCCCCAAAACATTAAAACCTTTGTTTATATTAATTTTTTGAGTTTTCGTATATCATAAAGATTTCCACCGGTGCAAAGCTTAAATTGCTCCCCACCGTCGATCTGATCTGCAGATTGACAGCCCACAAATAAATCGTCCCAGTGGTCCCCACGATCACTTACTGTTCAAAAAATCGGAGCAGTTTGATCGCACCGCCTTTGTGGGATAAGCTGTTTTTCCCATTTGATCGTGATCAATGCCACAGGCCGACACGTGGCCTTAAGAAGTTTTGAAAACCCACCCTCCCCACGCATTAAATGTAGACTGTGGATTCAGCGCGATATTGACATGTGCCATCCGATCTGAGGCCGGCTCATCGAACGGTGATCGCACTAAAAAGAAGCTCGGGGGATGAACTAAGGTACGGTGCATTATCAAAACATCCCCGCCGTTGATCTAGCCCTCAGATCAACGGTCCACATTTGATCACATCAGATATTTTCATCGAATGCGTTCTTAACATTTTTTTTTCTCCGCTGATTGCGATCCTCCGATTAGATCTCGACCGTCCACGTGTCCAGATCGGACGGTCCCAAATCTTTCCTCATGGTTTCATCGCCCTCCGCCGTCCACCAAGAGGATTTTTAAGCATGTAATCCCCACCGTTGATCTCTGCACGATCAACGGTTCTGACTTATTCTTCCCTCTACTCTCCTTTTAACCGCTCTTAATTAATCTCGACTGTTGGATTATGCCATCTAATGGCCACGCTCCTCCCCACAGCCTTCTAAGCAGTTTTACCCAAGCAAACACAAGATTTCTTAATTAGTTTGTGTTTTGCAAGTTTGAATGGTTTGTTCCGTCATATTAAAGAGAAAGCCAAAGGCTGGGAATGACGATTCTCACGCCTTTGATTTATCAAAGGGAACCATTCACAGGGCTCTATTCCACGTCTCATTAATGCTTCATGGGCATTGATGCCATATGAGCCCTGCGTGGCTTGCGCATCAACAAGACACAAAGTTAAATAAATTAAAAGAGTATCAGTGTCGAAGACACAACACAACAGAACAGAAAGATTGAAGACAATTTGGGGATTACGGCTAAGATTGATTATCAAAAGCCTAATCCTCCAAATTAAGACGAAGTTAAAAGAAAACCCTAAATGTTTATAAGACAGAATGGCCTCCACCACCACATCTGAGGCAAATTGATTCCTCTCAGCTACCACAAAGCCACCTGTAGCCACAAGCATTCAAACGGAGGCCGAAGTTATTGATCAAAATCATATATTTGCCTCAGCGCAGCCAAAGAGTTAATTCTGTCAAAGAACTTAATGTGAAAATATCAGCAGAGTTATTACATCCTAAACAGAGCCTTAAAAGTCAACATAAGCTCTCACCGAGCTTGAATCTTAATGTAAATTATTTAATACAGAGGACACCTACGTAAGCTTCTTCATCGAGCCCCTAAAAGGTCAAGAAGCCTTAAAGTATGTATTAAATACCCTTGGAGATCTTTTATCAGATCCCACCTCCTCATTCTTCTATAAATACTTATGTAGAAGATGAGAAAATGTTGGTTGAGTTGGTTGCTGAACTTTGAAATGTAATTGAGCTTGAGAATTCTACTTTTAAATAGTGTTCACTGGCCCTTGGAGCTCTGCTTGTGATAGATAAGTTAGTTTGGGAAGTGTAGATGATTTCTAAACTAAAGCATTGGACTTAAAGCTGTAACTAGTTTGGAGCATCAATACAAGCTGATTTATGGGATCCTGGTCTATGTTGATGGTGATGTTTCTATCATTGTAACTCGTTATTTTGTTTCTATTTTCACTGTTTTCATCTTCTCTTATAAAGAACAACATGCATAGAGTCAGGACCTACTGTATATCAGTACCCTTCTCTGACTGAAAATATTTATCTAAATGTTTTCTTCCAATCTGTGTTATTTGGGAATGATTTAATTCAGTTCTAAGCATAGGAATGTTGGCATTCCCTCATCCTATTGCCTTAGCTAATTGTTATTCTTAAATGTTATTTTCAGTATATGTTAAGTAGAGATGAACTAAGGAAGATATGGTGTGCCCTGGTCCTAGTTTTATCCCCAAAGACTGTCTGAATTTTTCCCTTGGAATGTGTTGAAAGCTGGCTAGTGTTGAAACACTTACCAAATATTAGGCCATTCTTTGTTATCTTGGTGTTTGTCTTGAAAGTTACAAAGTAGAGCAGAGCTAGGAGAAGATTTGTGGTGAGCCCGACCCGCTAGTTTCTAGTCCAACAGTTTCCTTCAAGTTTCCCTTTGTTTTAAAGTGTTTTTCTATTGAAAGTGCATCAAAAGCAAGCTAGTTTAGAAGTACTTACCTGATCTTAGATTACTTTTATGTCTTTCTTAAGTGCATGTCAAAAGCAGGCTAGTTTAGAAGTACTTTCCTTATCTTAGGCTACTCTTTGTTTTTCATTTGTTTAATTCCCCTTCTTTTTGTATCATTTCATTCCATAAATCAAATTTCAAAGAGATCCTTAGACATAGATGACCTGCCCCATGGACCACTATTGCCCCTTGCTATTTCAATTAAACCCTATTATGACTCCATAGCCCAATGGACTAAAACCTGCAATTATCTATCTTCTTGGCCAAAGCTTGTTCTATTTGCTTACAACTTCTCACCTTTGAAACTCTTTGCATTTAGAACTTTCCACCTCAAACAGTAATCATGCTTAATGTTATCACTCAAATTTTCCTTGAAGTTTTAGAAAAGGAAAGTAAATCAAAGTATTACAAACCAGCAGCAAAGAAGATACGAGAATCAGCCAATGTATCCAGAGGCTACTCTCTTAAAATTTAACTGTTACGTATTAGGCTAGTTATAAGTCCAAGAGTTTTGTTTGAATTTGCATGGTGGAATCCGCCAACTAAGGGTACGATTGATTATTTCAGGCCATTGGGTTATGGAGTCAAAAGGATGGCTTTACCGGATTAATATTCTACACACAAGATGGCTTTGCAGGGCAAGATAGCCAAACATAGAACAATTTTAGAAATTAAAGTGAATGGAATGGATTTTGAAGGGATGAAAGGCATTTAAGAATCTTTCAATATGTTCAAAGAAAGAAAGTTAATGATTACAAATAAAGAGCAGTTAATAATTCTTTACTATAGTAATCAAAATGTTTAAACCAGCGAAACAAGAGCAATTAAGAATTCGTTGCTTATAACCAATTTAGAAGAAAACATTTAGAATAATCACAATTGAAATCAGAGTACACTTAAGTAAATTCTGATTTATTCTTTTATGTCAATTATTCAGAAATGGAACGCAGTGATATTATAAACAGATATAAAACTTAAAACATAGGATAGAAAAGACTTATTGAACTGTAGTCTGACACATGAATCCTGCAAAAAGTCTTGAGCTTAAAATCATCATCCAGCAAGCCACAAAGAAGTTTCTCCAAAACACTTTTATTCCAAAAAAAATCAATGTTACAGCAAAGTAGAAGAATCCACCAAAAATACTTCCAAGAGTGAAGTATTTATACAAATTCTAAACTAAAATATCTTGAAAAAATATCAAGATTAGTTCACAAATCTCTCCAACTATTTTACATAAATAGAACTTAAGTAAAGGACACTCAAACTAATGCATCTATTTGAAACTATTTTGTATGGATAGGTGATGACAAAGAGGATAATTTGAATTGGATCCAACTCTTAGTTGATGATAAGGCATCCAAGTCACTAACTGCTTCCTTTCTTTGTGCAATTCTGCTCCAACAATTCTGCAAATTTTGGGTCCAATGAGACCTTTTTATTTCTCAATCCGTAATAGATATGTAAAAAGTGAAAGAGGTTATTGTAGATTAATATGTTGGTGAAATAAACCTCTTTCCATTTCCCAAAATTCCTCTCCAGCTATGCAAAAAAGGCTCTGAAAAAATATGTGTAAAACAGAGTTTTACAGAGTCTGAAAAATAACCTGTAAATATGTGCATGTATCTCTCATTCTGAAATCACTGTGTAAAAAGTGAGATAGGTTTTTTTAGATATGTCTCTTAGGAACAAAAACCTCCTTCAGTTTTGTATGATGTATTTTTTATTTACCACAATATTCTCTGCAAAATGATGACTTAACTGGTATTTTCTGCAAAAAGTGCTTTTCATCATTGTTTAATATTTCCAAAACCATAATAGCTGTTAGAAAAGTGAGAGAGGTTTTTGTAGATGGTCCTCTTAAGAACATGAAAATCCTTCAGTTTTGCAAAATTCATCTTGGATTGATCACAATAGTTTCTGCAAAACAATGACTAAAACATTAAATTTCTGCAAAAATGTTCCTTCTTGTTGTGTTTTTCATCTTTTCACTTTTTTGTTCTTTTAACTATTTTACTTTCACTTTAGATAAACTTCAATGTTGGTGAAAGTATTTTCATCTCTTTTTACCATTTTACTGCCTCTGTAATTACTTTTACTGTTTTACCTTTGACTGCTCTGTAACTTCATTTTAACTTTCACTCTGAATTTTACCTGATACACTTTAACCACTGATACTCTTTAACTGTTCTTTACTGTGTCCTTTTACCTTCAATGTGTAGTTTAGGTTTTTACTGTCTGTTTCAACAGTAAATTGTTTAATATCCTATTTCCTTTGCTTGTATTTCAACTGTATGTTTTATCTTCCATCTCTGTTTGAATAGATTTGATAACACTCTTTAGAGTAAACAAGTCTTATGACTAGTATTAAGACTGTTTATCCAAGGATGTGGTCTTCTGATCACCTGTAAAACAAAACAAATTGTCAAGAAAGCATTGGTTTGAAAAGGAGGTCGAAAATGTTTCATTTGATTTTGAGAGGTCTGTGGAGTGAATCTAGAATGATTTTTGAGAGGTAAACCATGCTCGAATTGGTTAACAGAGGCTTCAGGTGGCACAGCTGGGTTACAAAGGGTTTTACTGCACAATCAGGTGAAAATGAGCAACACTAGGGTGTTTGTGTTTAAACGGGTAAACGATTGATATTGGCGGGTAAGCTTTGAATGAACAGTGATTTGAACAGGTACTGATTGAGGCGGAAGAACACTGGAATCCTTGACTTTCGATTCTCTTTAGAAAAGTAACAGTCGGCAGGTTTTCAGCTATGAAACTTTTGAATTATTGTGCATGGAAGTGTAGTCGTTCTCTGCGTACAAAATCATGAAAACGACGCGAACTTTTGTTTTATTGGCAAAGTCAAACGGGGTGGCGGGGTTTTTAACAAATGACGTCAGCATGTACTGGAGGTGAGTCACAGGGGGGAAGATGGTTTACGATTTTTTCCGCACTGCTTTTAGAGGAGGGTGGTTTTGGGCGGAATGGAAGTGAATCGATACAACAAGTGACGCGTGGCCACGACATTATTTAAAAACCACTTTTATTTCGCGCGTTAACTTTCGGATGGGGGATGGCCAGTGGAATCGATGTGAGTCGTTGATCTTGGGCAGATCGATCCAACGGTTGACGGGATATGGAGTTGACGGAGGTTTAACAGGTGCGGGCCAGTTGTAATTAACAGTTAATTAATCATTTCGGGAGGTGTTTGATTGGCGGGGAGGTTATTAATTAACCATATAGATTAATTAATCCCTTTTGTATGGTCGGAAATGAAAAATGCGCGACGATGGATTATTTCAAAGTTTGATTTTAAGTAAACTTTGGGTTTATTTTTTGTTTCAAACATATATACCTATGTTTAAACCTTTTCATATATTTTTTATTATACGATAATTGAATTAAAATAATCCAATTACCGTAGGGGGCGGGAATAGAACTAAAGATATATTTTTTAGCCAAAAGGGGGTACATTGTGGGTTTTTGATTTGAATAAATAGGAATTAAATACTTTTGGCCAAAAAGTCATAATATAAGGGTTTTGGGGATATTATTATAAAATGATTTATATATAATAGGACAAGGTCATTTTTATGGGAATTAATACATAAGTTAGAGTTAATATGACAAGGGATAATGTAAACTCAAAAACACTTAAATATTACCAAGAAAGTGAAGTTTCAAAAGTAAATGGCATTATTATACTTTCATCACTTAGACTTAGAATAAAAAGTGATTTTGAGGGCTTTTCATGAAATATTGAAGGATTTTCCTAAGTAAAATAGGATTTTAATTAGAAAAAGATTTTGAGAGGTGGATGAATGTGATAATGGGTGATTTCAAGTACTTAGGTCTTTTCCAATTATTGGACCGAGGGTCCGGTCCCTCCAAAAGTCAAGGAAATGCCTTGAGCCCCTTTAATCTTCAAATACCTTAGTGCTTAGGGAAATTAGTGAAATCTTTAAGGGAAAATGAAGGGGAAGTTAATAATTTGACTTTTCTTTGCTGTGAACTTTTCCAATGTAGTATCTGCCTTTTTACTTGTGATGAAAGTAGATTTGAACACATTTGGAACCATCATTCATCACATGTAATTTTTCAACAACATCTACCTACCCTACTTACTTTACCCTACCATTTTATCTCCTTTATTAGGGTGCACTTAAACTGGCAAACCCTTATCAATCTTCTTTTCTTTTACATGGAAAATCTATCTAAGTCTACACTTATTACATCCAAGGGCTCAGATTAAAATGTTGAGCACCTTTTATTAACTCTACCTATCTACTTATCTGCCAAGATTAAACTATTTGGTCAGATATTTATTCTCTATTCTATAGCATGAAATTGAAAAATGAATGAGTCAAGTTTAAACAGTTTGACCCTTTATAAATTGTGGCAAAAGTTTGACAAACTGCACATAATTTTTTTTATTACACCAGAGCAAAAAGTAGTGGCATTTAGACTTGCACACTTTCCTTGGCCTTTATTTTTGATGGGGTTCATTTCTTTCACTTTTTTGACCATTTTATTCTTTTCACCCTTTGATTTTTCTTTTAGGGTATACCCTCTTTACATTTTTTTGATTTTTTTGATTTTTTAAGAATATGGAACACCTTTGCAACAAGAAAAAGGTTGGAACATATTGCATAGTTCATCAAGTCAATCATGAAAAATGACACCTATTAGTATATGAGTCTAACACTGGCTCCACTTGGGGATGAATTTTCCTGGTGAAAAGTCAAGAACAGCAAGTCAGATGCCTTAAAGTGCCTTTAACTGAATTATGTAATCTTCTTTTTCTGGTGGCTTTATTGTATATATGATAGTAAAACTTCTGAAGCTTAGGGCCTTCACTTCGGGCTTCAACTTCAGTAAGTCCCCATCCACTCAAAACTTAACACTTTGTTTCCTAGTTAGAAATCTTCTGCCTTGTTCCAATCCCAAACATGGATTTTCTATGGTTGGAAATCTTGAATTGAATATAGTCCTTTTTCTACAACCTGAAATTTGATCTGAAACTAAAACAACACACAAAAAATTTCAAACCAACTTAATGAAAAACTAGCTGAAAATTGAAAACTAAAAAAAAAATGCTCAAAATTATGAGCTTATTAGCACTCATGTATCTACTCAATCTACTGTTCAACTGCTAGTTAGGTAAAATGAAATAGCCAATGCAACCATTCAAGCATTATGTACTTTGATATATTTTGTTGCATTTTCTTTTTGATTATCAAAATTGAACTTCTGCAACCTATTAGAAACTTGTCAACAAATGAGAGGGTAAGGAAACACTTTATTTCCTTTGTTGACTCTAGAAACTGTACAAAAGGATCTTCCAAAATATATACACTGATGTTTAACTGATTTGAATAACTGTACATCTGTTCTGGATGGCCTCCATACCATGAATATGAAATTTTATTTTCATCTTTATCTCCCTGTAAACTTTCAGATAAAATTTGTGATGATATTCCTACTGATTGTAATGTTTGAGTGTTGAATCCTTTATCATCTTGATTCTGAAAATCATAGTTAGTTAATAGAGGAATGCTTTGAATGCCTTCAATATTCAACATATATGCTATTGGATCCTGAAAAACTTGGGAAAATGGTTGCAACCTATAGCATATAAGTTTCCATGAGACTTCATAAACTTCACCAAGTTTCTCATCCTTTTCATTAAATATGTTATACCACATTTCCTTTAAACATTGAAATGATTCAAAAAATAGTGGTATGGAACTTTCTTGTGTCATTTGATCATTTATTTCAATAGGAACTGATAATTGCAATTGTGAAACTGAAAAATCTTGATCAATAGTTTCATTATCTTCTTTGTTGTCAATCACAATTCCTAAAGATTGCTGATTATTGATGGCATGATAGTTGTCTCTAATGAACTGAAATGAAGCAAAACAAAGAGGTAAAGAATCTTCACTTATTTCCACATTTTCTGCTTTTTCTTCCTAACTCTCATGGCTGATTTGTATTGGTTGATCACTGTCTTCAATATGCTAAAACTGCGTTTCTTCATCCCACAAACTAGCTTCTGATTGCTCTGTAAAGTTAGCTTGAGTTTGGAGAACATAACTATCATCATAATGGTCATATTTAGGCAAATAATCAAAAGAAGGAATGTCATCGAACATACACATTAAATCAGCATATTCCTCTTCCTCATATTGATTTGTAAATTCATTTTCTGATCTATGATAATTGGAATTAGCAGGAATTTGTTCATGGTTATCAACCTCTTCTATTTCTTCATGGTGATTTTGAATAAAAAATTCATCTTTCATAGTGATCTCTTGTGTTCTTTAATTTAGTTTTCTTACCAGAAGGCTGAGTTTTACCTCTGCAATATGTTTCTTTTCCTCTTCTTCTGCTTTCAACTTTTCCTGTTTGATTTGGAGATTAACTTCCACATCAACTGCAATATTCTGCATCTGTACAAGTGTTTTTGGATCTCTTTCTCTTAATCGAAATTCTATTTCTGGATCAAAGGCACTTGGATAATGCAAGAGAGCTTAATCATGAGGAGGTCTAATATTTTCTGGCATTGAATAATAAACTTGATTAAATCTGTCAGAAAATTGTTGTATTGTTTCATTTGAATGTCTTTTTAATTGATTATATTCTTCCATGATCACAAAATGATTAACTTTGATTATCCATCTATCAAGGAAAATTTTGATAAACTGTTGGAAATTTGAGATGCTAGCATTAGGCAGATTTTTGAACCAATTCTTTATTCTATTTTTCAAAGAAAGAGAAAGAAGTCTAATTTTAACATCATCTTCATCAATCTCAAATAAATTCAAATAATTCTCAAAACCTTGAATATGTTTTTGGGTAGTGATACCATTCTCTCCATCAAATCTAGGAAGATACTTGTAGTATTTTTTAGGAAAATCATGGAGTATAGGAGGTAAAATAAGGGGCTTATATCTATCTGGAACTTTATATGGCACAGGGATATGTACAAGGATTGTAAGATCAGTCTTGATTATTTGAGGCTTCTTAATTGGAAAATGATCAGCATTAGATTCATAATAAAGCTGCTCAAAGAGATTAGGAGAATTATTACTTACAATCTTCAAAGGAAAATAACTAAAAACTAATCTAAGATCTTCTATAAAATACAATATACATTGAAAAAATTTCTTAATGAGAAAGAACATAATGTCTTGGATTAAGATCCAAGTTGAAAGCCCGATCTTTCCATATTGTTCTTTGAGGTTCATTCCTCCAGTGGAGTCTTGATTGTGAAATTGATTTGGAGTCGCCAGGTGGATGATTTTAACCTTTGTGTGTCTGATCACTGTCCACCATCATAGATCAGATCTGAACCTGTAAAACAATTTTGAAGAAAAAGTTAGTTCTTCAGGAAACCAAACTTTGAGTATTTTATGATTATTTTTTTTTTTAATGAATTTTCAAAACAACTTCTATAATTTCTTTAAGAGGTTTCAGATATTGGATTTAAATTTTCTTAAAGATTTATTGAACTAGAGAAACTGATTGAATGTTTGAAACCAAAGTTCAGTTTATAAGCTAGACCAGAGATAGACTGAAGCAGCATTTATTTACTATGCAATTGCAGAGCAAAAGTAGTTCAAAGGCTACCTGGCTGATCTTCAGGCTCTGTCTGTAGCTTATAAGCAAACAATAGTAACAATTAAAATGATTCAGTCCCTAGTATGGTCGCCACTATGTTATCACTCAGATTTTCCTTGAAGTTGTGGAAAAGGAAAGTAAATCCGAGGTAACCACAAACCAACCTTCAGATACAGAATCTAGCCAATCTGTATCCAGAGAGGGCTCTCTCTTTATGATTTAGCTTTGTTCTTAGAAAATATTAGGCTAGTTATAAGTCCAAGAGTTTGTTTGAATTTAAATGGTGGAATCCGCCAACTAAGGGCACGATTGAGTATTTCAGACCATTGGGCTATGGAGTCGAAAAGGATGGCTTTACTGGATTAAGATTCTACACACAAGATGGATTTTCAGGGCAAGATAGCCAAAAAGAGAACAATTTTAGAAATTAAAGTGAATGGAATGGATTTTGAAGGGATGAAAGGCAATTAAGAATCTTTCAACATGTTCAAAGAAAGAAAATGAATGATTACAAATAAAGAGCAGTTAAGAATTCTTTACTATAGTAATCAAGTTGTTTAAACCAGCGAAACAAGAGCAATTAAGAATTCATTGTTTATAACCAGCTTAGAAGAAAACATTTAGAATAATCACAATTGAAATCAGAGTACACTTAAGTAAGTTCTGATTTATTCTTTTATGTCAATTATTCAGAAATGGAACACAGTGATATTATAAACATATATAAAACTTAAAACATAGGATAGAAAAGACTTATTGAACTGTAGTCTGACACATGAATCCTGCAAAAAGTCTTGAGCTTCAAATCATCATCCAGCAAGCCACAAAGAAGTTTCTCCAAAACACTTTTATTCCAAAAATTCAATGTTACAGCAAAGTAGAAGAATCCACCTCCAATACTTCTAAGAGTGAAGTATTTATAGAAATTCTAAACTAAAATATCTTGAAAAAATATCAAGATTAGTTCACAAATCTCTCCAACTATTTTACATAAATAGAACTTAAGTAAAGGACACTCAAACTAATGCATCTATTTGGCACTATTTTGTATGGATAGGTGATTACAAAGAGGAGAATTTGAATTTGATCCAACTCTTAGTTGATGATGAGGCATCCAAGTCACTAACTGCTTCCTTTCTTTGTGCATTCTGCTCCAACAATTCTGCAAACGTGGGGTCCAATGATATATTTTTATTTCTCGATCTGTAATATATGTGTAAAAAGTGAAAGAGGTTATTGTATATTAATATGTTGGTGAGATAAAACTCATTCCGTTTCCCCAAATTCCTCTCCAGCTGTGCACAAAAGGCTCTGTAAAAATATGTGTAAAACAGAGTTTTACAGAGTCTGAAACATAGCCTGTAAAGATGTACAATTTCATTTGAACTGAATGGGCAAAAAGTGAGATAAGTTTTTTTAGATGGGTCTCAGAAAATAAAAAACCCTTTCATTTTTGTAATATGTATTTATGATTAATAAATATTTCAAGAAATGATGACTTAACAGAATTTTTTATAAAAAAGTGCTTTCCAACATTATTTAATATTTCCAAAACCATAATCGCTCATTGAAAAGTGGAGAGAGGCTTTATCACGCGTTGCAGAAATATGATAACCCATTAATTTCTTGCAAAATTCATCTTGGATTGGTCACAATAGTTTCTGCAAAACAATGACTAAAGCATGAAATTTCTGCAAAAATGTTCCTTCTTGTTGTGTTTTTCATCTTTTCACCTTTTTGTTCTTTTAACTATTTTACTTTCACTTTAGATAAAATTAAATGTTGGTGAAAGTATTTTCATCTCTTTTTACCATTTTACTGCCTCTGTAATTACTTTTACTGTTTTACCTTTGACTGCTCTGTAACTTCATTTTAACTTTCACTCTGACTTTTACCTGATACACTTTAACCACTAATACTCTTTAACTATTCTTTACTGTGTCCTTTTACCTTCAATGTGTAGTTTAGGTTTTTACTATCTGTTTCAATAGTAAATTGTTTAATATCCTATTTCTTTTGCTTGTCTTTCAACTGTATGTTTTATCTTCCATCTCTGTTTGCATAGATTTGATAACACTCTTAGAGTAAACAAGTCTTATGACTAGTATTAAGACTGTTTATCCAAGGATGTGGTCTTCTGATCACCTGTAAAACAAAACAAATTGTTAAGAAAGCATTGGTTTGCAGGGGAGGTCGAAAATGTTTCATTTGATTTTGAGAGGTCTGTGGAGTGAATCTAGAATGATTTTTGGGAGGTAAACCATGCTCGAATTGGTTAACAGAGGCTTCAGGTGGCGCAACTAGGTTACAAAGGGTTTTACTGCACAATCAAGTGAAAATGAGCAACACTAGGGTGTTTGAACAGTGATTAAACATGTACTGGTTATATCAGATGAATTCTTGAACACTGGACTGCGATTTTCTTCAGTAAAGTAACGGTCAACAGTCTACAATGGTTGATTTTTGAATTTTGCATGGGAGACTGTCTTGCGCACAGAACAATGAAAAAGACGCATGCAATGTGTTTTATTTACAAAGTCGAAAGGGTGGTGGGTTTTAATTAATGACATCAGCATGTACGATGGACGCGTCACAGGGGGGAAGATGGTTTACGGTTTTTTCCGCACTGCTTTTAGGGGAGGGTGGTTTTGGGCGGAATGGCAGCAAATCGATACATCAAGTGACGCGTGGCCATGGCACTATTCAAAAACCACTTTTATTTCGCGCGTTAACTTTCGGATGGGGGATGGCCAGCGGAATCGATGTGAGCCGTTGATCTTGGGCGGATCAATCCAACGGTTGACAGGATATGAAATTGACGGAGGTTTAACAGGCACGGGCCAGTTGTAATTAACAGTTAATTAATCATTTCGGGAGGTGTTTGATTGGCGAGCAGGTTATTAATTAACCATATGGATTAACTAATCCCTTTTGTATGGTTGGAAATGAAAAGTGCGCAGGGATGGATTATTTCAAACTTTGATTTTAATTAAACTTTGGGTTTATTTTTTTTGTTTTAAACATATATACATATGTTTAAACCTTTTCATATATTTTTATTATATAGTAAACAAATCAAAGTGATTTACTTACCATAGGGGGCGGGAATAGAATTAATGTTATATTTTAGCCAAAAGGGGGCATATGGTGGGTTTTTGATTTGAATAAGTGGGAATAAAATACTTTTGGCTAAAAAGTCATAATATAAGGGTTTTGGGGATATTAGTACAAAAGGATTTATATATAATAGGAAAAGGTGATTTTCATAGGGAGTTAATATATAAATTAGAGTTAATATGACAAAGGGACAATGTAAACTCAAAATACTTAAATATAACCAAGAAAGTGAAGTTTCAAAAGTAAATGGCATTATTATACTTTCATCACTTAGACTTAGAATAAAAAGTGATTTTGAGGGCTTTTCATGAAATATTGAAGGATTTTCCTAAGTAAAATAGGATTTTACTTAGAAAAAGATTTTGAGAGGTGAATGAATGTGATAATGGGTGATTTCAAGTACTTAGGTCTTTTACAATTATTGGGCCGAGGGTCCGGTCCCTCCAAAAGTCAAGGAAATGCCTTGAGCCCCTTTAATCTTCAAATACTTTAGTGCTTAGGGAAATTAGTGAAATATTTAAGGGAAAATGAAGGGGAAGTTAATAATTTGACTTTGCTTTGCTGTGAACTTTTCCAATGTAGTATCTGCCTTTGTACTTGTGATGAAAGTAGATTTGAACACATTTGGAACCATCATTCATCACATGTAATTTTGCAACAACATCTACCTACCCTACTTACTTTACCCTACCATTTTCTCTCCTTTATTAGGGTGCACTTAAACTGCAAACCCTTATCAATCTTCTTTTCTTTTACATGGAAAATCTATCTAAGTCTACACTTATTACATCCAAGGTCTCAGATTAAACTGTTGAGCACCTTTTATTAACTCTACCTATCTACTTATCTGCCAATATTAAACTGTTTGGTCAGATATTTATTCTCTATTCTACAGCATGAAATTGAAAAATGAATGAGTCAAGTTTAAACAGTTTGACCCTTCATAAATTGTGGCAAAAGTTTGACAAACTGCACACAATTTTGTTTATTACATCAGAGCAAAAAGTAGTGGCATTTAGACTTGCACACTTTCCTTGGCCTTTCTTTTGATGGGGTTCATTTTCTTTTACTTTTTTGGCCAATTTTATTCTTTTTCTTAATTCTTTATTTTCTTTTTCTTTTAGGGTATAATTCTCTTTACATTTTTTTGATTTTTTTTGGATTTTTTATGAATATAACACCTTATAAATAAGAAAAAGGCTGGGAACATACTGCATAGTTCATCAAATTCAATCATGAAAAAATGACACCTATCGGGTATAGGAGTCTAACACTCAACCATCCAAAACAAACAAACCTTCTACTTTCATAACTAGGCCCAATATCATTACCCCAAACTTCTGCACAAATCCATCTTTGCACTTATTGGAGAGATCATTCTTCGTTGATTCTTTAGGAGGGCTAGATCCGAGAATCCCAAAGTAAGGAAATGCGTTGTTTCTGGGTGCAGTTGATAATCTTTCACTGCATTCCCAACACTTAGCATTTGGCTGTGACCCAACCTAATTGTAATCTCTGGTTCCCCTTAAAATTTCATACAAACATCGTGAGTTAAAAGCAGCCTTCTCAAGCACAACCAAGAAATGGTAATCATGATAAAAACTTGTTTGAATCAATGACAAACTAGGCAAAACCTAGGATTCTCATAAGAGTTTGTCTAACCTTGAAAGATCAGCTGGCTTAGCCATAAGAGTAGATTGTCTTTGTCTCATAACCATAGCTAAGTTTTGATACAGATTTAGGACACTCTTAACAACCAATAGAACTGAAAAATAACTCATAAAACACCAAAAATATTTCAGATTGGTATCCAATAAACATGGTGGTGGACCATAAAACCTTTTACCTCCTTAGGAGCTAAAAAATTCCACTTGGCGACTCCACAATCCTAACAATACCTTAAGACTCCACTGGGAAGAACCCTTATCCTTATAATATCATTCAAACTCAGTTAGAAGACTGTAGGATTAAACTTTGTGTAAACAGATTAGTTAACCTCTCAAATATTTTCATATCTGGTTGAACTTTCCTTGTTTATTCAGGTCTGAAAAACACAGCATAGTGGCTCCTAGAAAGATTCACACTAGAGCCTATCCTGACCCTGATCCACCTAAGGTGGTTGATAACCCAGAAAGTATCCTTAAGAAGTCTCCTAGGATTAAATTATCAACTGTTTTCAGATCATCCTTGAGAGCTAATTCAGTTCCTGAAAATATTTTAGCTCTACAACAATCACAAGTGGACTTATTAAATCCCTTTAGAACTAGGTCTCTTGATGATTTATATCAGTTAGATTCCGAGTCTTCACTTTCAACTCCTAAAACAAGTGAAAATCATGGTAGCAGAGAAACAACACCTCCTGATTTACATTTCCTTCACAACTTAGGTGTCTCTCATCCAAGATCAGCTCAACAATCTACTCCTGGTCCATCCACTTCTGCTCACCCTACAACCACTGTTCAAACCACTCCACTTCAGCCCACTTTTCCTTTTGTTAATCCACCTCTTGTGAATCCACCCCCACCACATATCATGGCAGCATGGTATGCTCCCTTAGTCCTTCCTGTTGTTGGCAATATGATGCAGAGTGTTGTCCTTGATGGCAACCCACTTGATGAAGATGATGGCAACCTACTTAATGAAGTTGTTCTTGATGCTTGATTATCAGTATGTGCAAGAATAATGATGAAAAATGTGTGTTACAAGGCATACGCGGGTTTGTCAAGGAGAAGGCGCGTATGCACACGGAAAAGTACGTGCCAAGCTGCGTATGATCAATTGCGCTCTAAATGTGTAAAACCAGGGGTTACTACCATGGTATTGACCCATTGTATTGAGCGCTGGATTGTCTATGAGATCCCGTCCAGGAATACCATCGGAAGTGATGTGGTTTTGGCTCATGGTATTAACAAAGGCTAAATCTATATAAGGAGAAGAAATTAATTGTGCAAAGTGAGCATGAGTCTGGGTTTGAATGAATACTTCACTTTGAAGTATGTCTGAATGGAAAGGGTAACAGTTTGATGATAGATCTGAATCTATGATGCACCTATGAAGAAAATGATGAAGAGGGATCTCTAGATCTGAAATGTATATGTATTTTCTAGATCTGTTTATGGAATGATTAGATCTATGATCTAGCGAATCTGTGCTAAAGCAAAGAATGAAGATCCGAGCTGTTTATCTATTCTGGAGAGCTGCACTGTCCTAAAATTTCTGAAGATCTATACGCAGGTTTGTCGAGGAGGAAGCGCGTATATACGCGACTTGTATTCATAAAAGGCGTGTATGATATTTGAAGTCATCTCTAAAATGTGTGCAGATGTATACGCGGGTTGGTATTTGTGAAAGCGCGTACATACACAGGTTCAGTGAAGAAAAATCACGTATGTAATTTAGGGTTTGCTGAAGTATGTGGTATGAAATGTCTGGTCTATTCTGCTATTTTACTGCTATCTGTCAATGATGATCTGGGTTGTTCGAATATTGATTATCCTGCTATAGAGAAAGTTGTTGGTTTGATGAATGTTCCTTGAGCTTAATTATGTGGGTTGGATCCAGTATGAAAATTGATGAAACGTGGTCCACAAAGGTGCTGAAGGTTGAAGCCTTCAGTCAGGGGGTTGTAGCTCCCTTCCAGGAGAGGCTGGTAAACAAGAGAAGGTTGTAGCCTTCTTCCAGGAGAGGCTGGTAAACGAGAGCAGGGGGTCGTAGCTCCCTTCCAGGAGAGGCTGGTAAATGAGAGCAGGGGGTCGTAGCTCCCTTCCAGGAGAGGCTGGTAAACGAGAGCAGGGGGTTGTAGCTCCTTTCCAGGAGAGGCTGGTAAACGAGAGAAGGTTGTAGCCTTCTGCAGGTGGGTTCCTGCGTGCTGGTATGAGTCTGCGCCAGTACATGGTTATAAGATGTTTTCTTTATAATAAAATATTGAAGGCTGAGACAATGACAGCGGTGGTTTTCTCCCGACTTGGGTTTCCACCTAAAAACCTGGTGTTCATGTGTGTTTCTTATGTGTAATGGCTTATTCTGTTATTACTGCACATGCTTACTGCTAACTAAACATTTGATGATGCATAGATCTAAGTAAAGAAATAAATGCATAATAAGTTCTCTGTGTATACGCGAGTTTTATGAAGGATATCCGCATGTATACGCTAGTTAGCTTCAGCAAAGTAGCGTATGGGTTTTAGAGATTGAAAAAGTAAAAAGTTTTGTGTAAGTCCTAAATACTGATTCACCCCCCCCTCTTAGTATTTTTCCCAACACCTGTACCATTAGTCAATCTTCCACAGGACTATCAGTCCAAAATTCCATTGTATGATGCTAGTAATGCTACTATTGCATCACAACATGTGGATAAGATGAATGAATACTTTGACAGAAATGAAATAGATGATGATTCTGTCAAACTTAGATTATTTTCTCAGAGTCTAGGGGGAGAAGTAAGAAAATGGTTCAAAGGCTTAACCCCCCATAGTATCAATGATCTCCAAGCCTTCCATCAGACATTCTTAAACACATGGGAAGTAAAGAAGAACCCTCTCCAAGTCCTTTCTGATTACAAGAACCTCCATAGAAACACTGGGGAAAGTGTACAAGATTATTGTACCAGATTCAACAGTGTATATAATGCACTTTCCCCATATCTAAAACCTCCACAAGGCTTAGCTTTAAACAATTTTCTTGAAGGGTTCGACCTTGAGATGGCCTATCAGCTGAGAGAGAGAGATCATGCAACTCTTGAAGAGATGAAAAAAGGAGCTCTTGCTGTGGAAGTAAACTTAATGGAGAAGAGAGCAAGAATGAAAAATGAGAAGAGAGTGTCTTTTAGAGAGGAAAACACACCTTCTACTTCCAACTCAAAGATGGAGAGAATGATGGAGGAGATGATGAAGAAAATGAGCATCCTTGAGAGAGCACAAGCTAGTCAAAACCAAACTGCTTCTCAAAACAGAAACCAAAACCAGAATCAGAATTTTAGAAGAAACCAACCTCCAAATATACCTAGGGAAGATGATCAACAGATCACTCCTCCCTTTCATCAGAACTATGTAAGTGAGGTTGAGGAAACAGATGAAATAACATAGAAAGATGATATCAACATGCTGGGGGTAGATAATGATGACTTTGAGATTCATTATGATAGAAAACAAGGTCTATACACGCCTTATGATGACAAAAGAGATGATGATGAAAGTTGTTATCAATACATGGAAAATGTCATCATAGAGTCTCAAAGAGAATATGACCTTAGAAGCAAAACCAGTCAACAAACTCCCAACACCAGAACCTATGACAAATCTTCACAAAACAGCACTGCAACCAAGCCTAAATTTTTCAAACAAAAGGAAAAAACAGTGGTTGTTAATTCTGATAAAGGTAGAAAGAAAGGCACTCAAAACAATGAAAAACAGAGTGCAGACCTTAGCAGTACTAACATTTCAGCTAGTACTCCTGTGAAAACCATTTTTTCAAATGTAAATAGAAAAAATCAGCAAACACAGCTTGCTGACAGAATGGCAGTTAGTAAGGCTGAGAAAAGTTCTTTGAAGAACCAAATTCCTTTCAGCCTAGAGCAAGAAATTTCAAAGATTAAAATCTTTGTTCCCCTGACTGAGTTAGCTTCCCAAATTGTATATAGAAACCAAATTTTGAAGGCTTTAAATATAGAGGAAAATGAGGATACAGTCAATCTTAATGATGACCAGCTAGAGCTTATTTTCGGTCCAAATATTGAAGGTAGATATCAAGAGGGACCTGTTCCTCCCTTTTACGTGAGTTTAAACATTCATGACAAATTTTTTCACAACGCTATGCATGACTCAGGGGCCTCTCAGAATTTAATGCCAAAAGCTGTGATGGAAAGCCTGGGTCTAGAAATCACTAGACCTTATAAATATCTTTACTCCTTTGACTCAAGCAGAGTAAAATGTTTAGGATTAATAAAATACCTCTGCGTTAACTTAGCCCAGATCCCAGCCAAATGCTTAGTCATGGACATTGTTGTGGTTGATGTGCCCCCAAAGTATGGAATGCTATTATCAGGATCTTGGGGGGCTAAGTTACAAGGGACTATGCAGATGGACATGACCTATGAGACCATCCATGTTTTCAATCAGACAAGAAGACTTTACAGGGAGTCCCATATGCAATACATGGTTATTAGTCAAGACATACCACAGAAATCTCCCCTTTATTCTGTAGACACGGGCCTGGATTCATTTATCCTTTTCAATAATGAAACTTTCACTGAGCAAGTGACCTTGTCTGATTTAATGACATATAGAGGAGAGGAAGAAGATAATGTAGGAGTGTTAGAACAGTTTTCTGAACCTAAAAACTCTAGCAAACAAAACACAGGTCTTGAACTACCAATCATGTGTCCTTTGCTTTTAAACATTGACGGTCAAGAAAGAATGCCTCAACTTAACGAGAAACCAGAGGAATTAAAACAAATTCAACTAAGCGCTGACATTCAGGAAACATCTGAAAGCACTTTAGTTGGAGATAACAACCACCAAATAGATGAAACCAAAAATAGTCCTCTATGGAGTATGTATTTTGATGGATCCTGCACCAGGAACAATGCTGGTGCAGGTTTCTGGATTTCCAACACTGAAAACAACCACACAGAAAGCATTTCCTACAAATTAAACTTTCAGTGTTCGAATAACATAGCGGAATATGAATCCCTTCTCTTAGGCTTGTGATTGTTGAAGAAGTTAGGAGCCAAAAGGATCAATGTGTATGGGGATTCAGAGTTAGTCATTAGGAAAGTCAATGGGGAGTGTAACGCAAACCATCCCAGACTTAGGGCCTACTGAAACGATGTCATGGACCTTTTAAAGACTTTCGAGGAGTCCAAATTGATTTTTGTCCCAAGAAAAAGAAATGTTGCAGCCCACAATTTAGCCTTTGCATCTAGGACATGCTTAACGCCATATGGAACCAAAGACTACACAAATCAGATAAAATTTAGACCAGTCATGCCTGATAATGAAAAGTATTGGTAGGTGTTTGATGGAGACAAACAAATAGAAGACTTCATGCAATTCAGAAATGAATTTGAATTAAACGATTCAGACTCAGATTATGATACAGACTGCAGTGAAGAAAATTTTCTTGGTGAAGAAGAGTCGTCTCCTGAGCTTGTCAATATTAATCTTCTCATTAGCAAGCTTAAAAACAAAACAAAATTGAATGCAGAGTTAGAAACTCTACACTTTAAAGATAAAGGTTTTCCAAGAGGTCTAGCACCTTTAGAGGAGTTGTTTGATTTTAACGATGTGGCCAGAAAGCCAAAACTGGAACCTGTAGAGACTGAAGTGGAAGAGTGCAATATAGGTAGTGAGAAAAAACTGAAAATGATTAAATTGTCTAAAACTTTAATAGCTCACATTAAACTCAAATACATAGAGTTGTTTAAAGAGTTTTCTGATGTTTTTGCGTGGAGTTACGAAGATCTGAAATCCTATGACACTGAAATAATACAACACAAAATCCCTCTCAAAGAAAACCAAAAACCATTCAATCAGAAACTGTGCAGAATAAACCCTGTTCAGTTGCCTTTGGTTCAGAAGGATATCATGAAAATGTATGATTCTGGTATTATTGTCCCTATTAGATATTCTGAGTGGGTGTCTAATTTGGTGTCAGTTAGGAAGAAAACTGGAGAGATCAGGCTTTGTATAGACTTTAGAGATTTAAACAAAGCTTCATTAAAAGACAACTACCCTTTACCTAAGATGGATCATATTTTACAATGGGTGGTAGGGTCTAGAAGAATTCCTTTGCTTGATGGCTACTCAGGGTACAATCAGATCTTAGTTCACCCTGATGATCAATTAAAGACAACCTTTACTACACCATGGGGCACTTTCATGTATGTGAAAATGCCTTTTGGTCTAATGAATGTTGGAGCAACTTTTCAAAGAGCCGTGGACATAGAATTCTCGGAAGAACTGGGCTACTTCATCATTATATACCTTGATGATGTCACTGTGTTTTAAAAAACAGATGAAGAGCACTTAGAACATTAAAGAAAAGTTTTCGAGAAATGCAGAAATTTTGGGATATCTTTAAACCCCAAGAAGACACTATTCGGTCTCCAATAAGGTAAACTTCTTGGGCACATTATTTTAGAAGAGGGTATTAATATAGATCCAAAGAGGATTGAGGCCATATTGCAAATCTCTCATCCTCGAAACATCAAAGAGTTGCAATCTTTCATTGGAAAGATTAACTTTTTGAGAAGGTTCATCCCCAACTTGGCTGAGCTCCTTAGAAATATCACAAACATGTTAAAGAAGGAGCAAGGGGTAAAATGGACCTTGGAAGCAAAGGAATCCTTTGAGCTGGTGAAACAAGCGTTAACCAAAACACCAGTTCTAATAAGTCTTGATTTTTCAAAAGATTTTTACATTTTTTCGTTTGCATCAGAACATACCATAGCTGCTGTCCTTTTACAGAAAAATCTACAAGGACAAGAGCAGCCTATTGCATTCTTTAGCAAGGCATTGAGGGATGCCCCTCTGAAGTATAATATTATGGAGAAGCAAGCTTTTGCTTTGGTTAAAGCTTTGAAAGATTTCAGAGTATACATCCTTCACTCACACATCATTTCCTTTGTCCCAAACTCAGTTGTTAAAGACATTCTAACACAGGACTCAGATGGTAAGAGAGGTAAGTGGATTGTTGTTATTCTTGAATATCATTTAGAGATAAAACCCACTAAACTCATCAAAGGCCAAGGTCTAGCTAGATTAATGACTGGATCCAATTTTCAGGTTCTCGATATTAATATGATTAATGCTTTGGATGACCAAGAAGGAATCTCAACTCCCATTATTGAAGACCATTTCATGAATTCCTCTTGGTATGTTGATATTATTTATGTTTTTCTTAATTTGAATACTCCTCCTGGTTTGACAAAAAAATGCAAGGTTCCTAAAGTTAAAAGCTGTAAACTATTGCATTATAGATAGATTTCTTTATTGGAAAAATGGAAGTGGTATATTTCTTAAATGTTTTCCTAAGTTTGATGCAGAGAAGGTTAAGCACGAGTTCCATGAAGGAGAGTGTGGAGGTCATTTGTACTGGAAGACAACAACCAACAAAATTTTGAGGGTTGGTTTCTATTGGCCTACTCTTTTTCCTGATATACACAAGATGATCATTGCCTGTCATAAATGTCAACTTTTTGAAGGCAAAAGAAAACTACTACCCCTACCTCTGCATCCAATCACTGTTGAAGCTCCTTTTCAATAGTGGGGACTTGACTTCATAGGAGAAATCCACCCACCATCTTCTGCTCAGCATAGATGGATTCTCACTACCACGGACTATTTAACTAAGTGGATAGAAGCCATACCTTGTAGGTAGGCCAATGATTCTGTTATTATAAAATTTATGGAGACTAACATTCTCTCTAGATTTGGTTGTCCTACCAAGATCATCACTGATAATGCAACAACATTTGGATCAAAGAAGATGGTTGAATTCTGTCACAAATATCAAATAAAATTGGGGCATTCCACGGCCTATTACCCTCAAGGTAATGGACTTGCAGAATCCTCTAACAAGAGCTTAGTGAACATAATCAAGAAATTGTTGGAGGACAACAAAAATTCTTGGCACACAAAGCTAGTTCATGCACTTTGGGCTGACAGATTGACTTTGAAGAAATCTATTGGTATGTCACCTTTCCAACTTGTGTATGGTATTGATGCAATTTTTCAAACCAGCCTTGGTGTACCAGTGATGAAGTTGATTCAAGAGTTTCAAACTGAAGATAATGACATGATAAGAAGAATAAATCAAACCATTCATCTTCAACAAACCAAGGAGGAGATTTATAACAAAACATTGCAGAAGCAACACAGCATTAAAAAGCTTTTTGACAGAAGAACCAAGGCCAGCAATTTCGATATTGGGGACAAATTTTTGAAATGGGATTCAAGGAAGGAAGACAAGCGCAAGCATGGAAAATTTGACAACTTATGGCTTGGCCCTTATCTCATTCATTCAACTGCTGGTAACAATGCATTTTTCTTACAAGAGTTGAATGGAGCAGAATAGTTTGGGGGTCCTGTCAATGGCAGGATGCTTAAACATTACTTCTCTTAATCCATGTCATGTTCTGAAAGCCTTTTTATCTTTTTTCTCATTGTAAATACTTCTCCCATCAGTGCATTCAAAGTTATAAAAATCAAAAATACAAAAGCAAAGAAAGAAAGAAAAGAGAGCAGGTTGTAAAACAAGAAAGGTACAACCCCATACCAAAAAGAGAAACAAATATGAAAGAGTGCAAGCTCAAATGCCACTCCTAAAGAACACACTTCTAGTTAGTCAAACAACCTAATATTGATTAATTAGTTATAAATTTTCTGTTGATAGGGTAGTGAATTTGATTTGCTAAACTGTTTAATCTTGGCTTATCAGTAGATAGTTTAGGATAGAAATTAAAGGTTCAAACATGCTCAAAATCTGAACCTAAGTTTCCAAAGAGAATGACTCAAATCTGTTTCAATTTCTGAGTCAAAAAAGATGTAAATCTGGTTCCAATTAGCTCAAACAAAAGTCAAAACAGAGTTGTAAAAAAGATGAAGGAAATGCTTTGAAAATTCAGATCTTGAGCCTTCCATTTTTTATTTAAATTTCTGCGAAATAATATCTATGTGCAGCTTGTTCTTTATGCCATGGATCAGCAACAAGTTAGATTGTTCAATCCTGACTTGTATGCTTTTAAATTTCTGTTGTAGAATTTAGTGAATAAAATCTATCGGACAATTTAATCCCAACAGATAGTAGATTAGGTAGAGAATCATATGGGCTCAACTGTTTAATCTGAGTCCATGGAGAAATAAGGAGTAGAAATAGATTAGATTTCCTCCTTTCAAAAGAATAAAATGTTGTAAAAGAGTTTTCCAATCCAAATGCACTCTAATGAAGAAAAAATGTTAGATCAGTAAGATTGGGTAGGTAGAAAGCTGTTTTGATGAAATTCCATTGTTTTCCATGGCTGCTGACTTTTCCAGAGCAAAAGAGGAATATCCAAGCAAAGAAAGGCAACCCAATGGATGAGGCACTGATCAGCCTCCCAGAGAATGCAAGTCTGAATTTCTTGATGCCTTCAAGAAGGCACTGTCCCCAAGTGGAGCCACTGTTAGCCACCTATAAAATTTGTTATACAAAAAGGTGGCTAAATCATTTTTGGAGCCTTCAAGGAACAAATTTTCTTGCAAAAAGTGTTGGCTCTTGAAGACTCTTAAAGGCCTCATGCCTTTATCCAAAATCTTCCCTACTGTGCCCATTTTACACCCTGGAATTTTACTGATTTCATGAGAGACTGCTGCAAAATCATCATTTTTCCCCTCCTTCCACTTCCAAAACTAACCTCATTTTTACCCCTTTATTCTCCATAAAAAATCCTTCATTTTCATATTTTTCCCCTTTCCCCTCCCTCAAAACCTCTTTGATAAGGTTTAAGACTCTTTCTTTGCCTTATCGAAACCCTCAAAACCCTTTGAAAACCAGACAAAATCATAAAAAATACATATTTTGTATGATAAGGGTTTAAGCCCCTTGGGCCAAGATCATGAACCATTTCCCCCACATGCCCGCGTCCTACAAACCAGGCGCTAACCCCTCACAGTGCTAATCGCATCGCAAACTATGAAAATGGTTAGATCAAAAATATCGGAGTCCCGATTGTGATTAGCCCCTTTTTGTATACGCCCTAGGCATGTTATATTACATAGAGACCATGGGCCCCGCAGACGGGCGCCAAGCCATATTATAAATATACATCCCGCCCTCGAAACATTAAAACCTTTGTTTATATTAATTTTTTGAGTTTTCCTATATCATAAATATTTCTGCCGGTGCAAAGCTTAAATCGCTCCCCACCGTCGATCTGATCTGCAAATCGACGGCCCACAAATAAATCGCCCCAGTGGTCCCCACAGTCACTTACTGTTCAAAAAACCGGAGCATTTTGATCACACCGCCTTTGTGGGATAAGCTGTTTTCCCCATTTTATCGAGATCAATGCCACAGGCCGACATGTGGCCTTAAGCAGTTTTGAAAACCCACCCTCCCCGCGTGTTAAATGTCGACTGTGGGTTTAGCGCGATATTGACGTGCGCCGTCCGATCTGAGGCCGGCTCATCGGACGGTGATCGCACTCAAAAGAAGCTCGGGGGATGGACTAAGGTACGACGCATTATCAAAACATCCCCGCCGTTGATCTGGCCCTCAAATCAACGGTCCACATTTGATCACATCAGATCTTTTCATCGGATGCGTTCTTAACATTTGTTTTTCCCCGCCGATTGTGATCCTCCAATTAGATCTGGACCATCCACGTGTCCAGATCGGACGGTCCCAGATATTTCCTCATGGTTTCATCGCCCTCCGCCGTCCACCAAGAGGATTTTTAAGCATGTAATCCCCACCGTTGATCTCTACGTGATCAACGGTTCTGACTTATTCTTCCCTCTGCTCTCCTGTTAACCGCTCTTAATTAATCTCGACCGTTGGATGATGCCATCTAATGGCCACGCTCCTCCCCATAGCCTTATAAGTAGTTTTACCCAAGAAAATGCAGGATTTCTTAATTAGTTTGTGTTTTGCAGGTTTGAATGGTTTGTTCCATCATATTAAAGAGAAAGCCAAAGGCTGGGAATGACGATTCTCACGCCTTTGATTTATCAAAGGGAACCATTCACGGGGCTCTATTCCACGCCTCATCAATGCTTCATGGGCATTGATGCCATATGAGCCTTGCGCAGCCTACACATCAACAAGACACAAAGTTAAATAAATTAAAAGAGTATTAGTGTCGAAGACAGAACACAACAGAACATAAAGATTGAAGACAATTTGGGGATTACGGCTAAGACTGATTATCAAAAGCCTAATCCTCCAAATTAAGACGCATTTAAAAGAAAACGCTAAATTTTTATCAGACATAATGGCCTCCACCACCACATCTGAGGCAAATTGATTCCTCTCAGCTACCATAAAGCCACCTGTAGCCACAAGCATTCAAAAGGAGGCCGGAGTTATTGATCAAAATCAGATATTTGCCTCAGTGCAGCCAGAGAGTTAATTCTGCCAAAGAACTTAATGCGAAAATATCAACAGAGTTATTACATCCTAAACAGAGCCTTAAAAGTAAACATAAGCTCTCACCGAGCTTAAATCTTAATGTAAATTATTTAATACAAAGGACACCTATGTAAGCTTCTTCATCGAGCCCCTCAAAGGTCGAGAAGCCTTAAAGTTTGTATTAAATACCCTTGGAGATCTTTTATCAGATCCCACCTCCTCATTCTTCTATAAATACTTCTGTAGAAGATGAGAAAATGTTGGTTGAGTTGGTTGCTGAACTTTGAAATGTAATTGAGCTTGAGACTTCTACTTTTAAATAGTGTTCACTGGCCCTTGGAGCTCTGCTTGTGATAGATAAGTTATTCTCGGAAGTGTAGATGATTGCTAAACCAAAGCATTGGACTTAAAGCTGTAACTGGTTTGGAGCATCAATAAAAGCTGATTTATGGGATCCTGGTCTATGTTGATGGATGTTTTTCTCATTGTAACTCGTTATTTTGTTTTTGTTTTCACTGTGTTCATCTTCTCTTATAAATAACAACATGCATAGAGTTAGGACCTACTGTATATCAGTACCCTTCTCTGACTGAAAATCTTTATCTAATTTTTTCTTCCAATTTGTGTTATTTGGGAATGATTTAATTCAGTTCTAAGCATAGGAATGCTGGCGTTCCCTCGTCCTATTTCCTTAGCTAATTGTTATTCTTAAATTTTATTTTCAGTATATGTTAAGTAGAGATGAACTAAGGAAGATATGGTGTGCCCTGGTCCTAGTTTTATCCCCAAAGACTGTCTAAATTTTTCCCTTGGAATGTGTTGAAAGTTGGCTAGTGTTGAAACACTTACCAGATCTTAGGCCATTCTTTGTTATCTTGGTGTTTGTCTTGAAAGTTACCAAGTAGAGCAGAGCTAGGAGAGGATTTGTGGTGAGCCCGACCCACTAGTTTCTACTCCGATAGTTGCCTTCAAGTTTCCCTTTGTTTTAAAGTGTTTTTCTATTGAAAGTGCATCAAAAGCAGGCTATTTTAGAAGTACTTACCTGATCTTAGATTACTTTTATGACTTTCTTAAGTGTATGTCAAAATCAGGCTGGTTTAGAAGTACTTTCCTGATCTTAGGCTACTCTTCATTCTTCATTTGTTTAATTCCCCTTATTTTTGTATCATTTCATTCCATAAATCAAATTTCAAAGAGATCCTTAGACATAGATGACTTGCCCCATGGACCACTCTTGCCCCTTGCTGTTTCAATTAAACCCTATTATGACTCCATAGCCCAATGGACTAAAACCTGCAATTATCTATCTTCTTGGCCAAAGCTTGTTCTATTTGCTTGCAACTTCTCACCTTTGAAACTCTTTGCATTTAGAACTTTCCACCTCAAACAGTAATCATGCTCAACCATCCAAAAACAAACAAAACCTTCGGCCTTCATAACTAGCCTAATATCATTACCCCAAACTTCAAAGACAAATCCATATTTTCACTTATTGGAGAGATCCCTCTCCGGATTCAGGAGGGCTAGATCCTAGAATCCCAAAGTGGTTGAAACAATGTTGTTTCTATGATTGGACTTTGCCAATCTTGCTAATTACAGATTCCTAACAGAATTAATCTTGTTGGAATAGGGATAATGAGGAAGGACAACCAAGTCATATAAGTTAGAGCCTATTTATTGTTGATGATGCTCCACAATGATTCATTGCACTCTAGCTTCTAGATCAGAATTATAGTGTTTTCTTTTTAGAAATTTATATTTGTAATATGCAGTTCCATTATATTCACATAAAATACAACTTCCTACAATAGCTTAATGTAAGATCCATATACCTTGGTGTGATTCTAAGTTTACCAACCCGGATTGATAAGTAAAACATATGCTCTAATTTAGATCAATAAATTATACTGACATTTTTGGCGTCGTTTTCGGGGAAGCATGCTTAGATATAATTGATTAGGAAGCTTGTTTACAAAAACATAAACATTAAAAACATCAAAAAGAAAAAAATTATAGGATTTCTTTTCATTATGGTTATTTATGCCTAGAAAAAGATACGATAATGGTAGATATATGAAACAAAACTCACCAACCACTAAACCATTGGTGGGAGTAGGACCAACCACATTCGAACTAACACCAATTGCTAGGAAACCAACTTTAGAGGATCTAGAGGAAAACCAACGTTCATGACAAAGGTTAAATTTGGTTGAAAGAAAAAATTTGTTGGATTATGAGGTAAGGAGAAAACAAACACAAGAAGAACCATCGCCTATGGAAAAACATATAAAAAAGCCAAGTGATCAACCAATTCTTGAACAACTTGGAAAATTTGAGAATATAGAAGCTTAAATATCAACTGAAACACTTGAAAAATTTGATGATGTAGAAGCTCAAATATCAAATAAAACACTTGAAAATGTTGAGAAGTAAATGGCGTAAGAAGAACAAGGATCCACCATTCTGGGATTACCTACAAAAGAAAGGTTACAATATGAGATACAACGGAAATAATGGGAAATAAAAAGAGAATAAGAGAGGAAAACATAAGAAGCCACTAAAAGGGAAAATGAGAACAAAAGAAACGAAGATGAGAGAGGATACAATGACCAAGAAACTACTTTCGGATTACCAATCTTAGATACTAGAGAAATATTGGGAGAAGAGGTAAAAATGAAGAACATTCCACCTTCTGTTTTGCCAAACATTTATGGTATTTCTTCCGAAGATCCTGATTCATTCTTATTTTAATTTGATATCTTGTGTCGAACCTATGGATATTATGATGATACACATAAGCTTCGTTTTTTCCCTGCAACTCTTAAATCATCTGCATTAAAGTGGTTTATGGATTAGGTGAACACACTATTACCAGTTGAGAAGACATGAGAAATTTTTTTCTCAAGAAATATCAAGCATATTGTAGGCCTAGGGATTTAAAAGATGAATTTTTTAGAATGAATCAACAAGAAGATGAAACTCTAGAGGAGTACTTTGAATGATCTCTCTACAACTTACAAAAATATAAACATCATTCTTTAAGTTCAGATACTATTTGAACAATATTTTTAAAATGCATCCAAGAATGTATTGATATCCTTAATGTTGTGGGTAAATAAGATATCTCATATCTACCATTTGATGAGATTGTTGAATTATGTAAAAAATATTCAAGAGGAATATAAAAAAATGGAAAGAGAGATGCAAATTCCAAAGTTACTAAATCAGCAACAAGAAGTATTACAAGACTTGAGCTAGGAAACTTATTTGAAGATTTCAAAACTGATATCTTAAGCACTTTAGGGACAAAAGTTGATGTACTTAAAACACGAAAGAAACAGGAAGAACAAGATCAATTATTATCAATTTTTTGTCCCAAATGTAGGAAGAAGAATCCATTAAGAGAATGTACTTTTAGACAATATTCATGTTTGTGGACTTTGCACTAAAAATCATACAACTGATAATTGTCCAAATCTAAAAGAATTGCAGGAAAGTCAAATAGAGTAAAGCCAAGGGATGGAATCCCTCTATTATTTAGCACCAATAAGACCTTGGCAACCTCGATTTGCAAGTATGCCTCAAAAGCCTCCTCAACACTTTACTCAACAATTTCCTCAAGGCTATCAATATCCTGTTAAAAACCCATAGAATGCTCTTTTGCCTTGGAAGTCTTGGCATCCTTAGCAAACTCAAAATAAACCTTATCAAGGTGGGAGAGGGTATGCCTATGGAGCCCAACCTACTCAACAATACTATCCCCGATCATTTTAATCCTATCCTCAACAATCATATCAATCATTTCCTCAACAATCCTTTCCATATCAACAATTTCAACAACCACAACAACCAAATCCATCATCATCACTTGCACCACAATTAACCCAACCACAACAACTTCAACTACCATATAACCAACCATCACCCAAACCAACTCAATTACCAGCC
The DNA here is from genome assembly GCA_034641835.2 of Pinus albicaulis. Lineage (NCBI taxonomy): Eukaryota > Viridiplantae > Streptophyta > Pinopsida > Pinales > Pinaceae > Pinus > Pinus albicaulis. The sequence continues at coordinate 310,211,943 of CM076582.1, read as the reverse complement.
CAACCAGTGGTAAATCCGAGTAATAAGTCAATATATAATGCAGAAGAAGGAAATTCATTTCATACATATTCAATTCTTCTTATTCAAGATGTTCATTTAAGGTCTGGGAAAGTATTGCAGAAAGACTCCCTCGTCATCATAGAAGAACAAATAGAAGAAAAATGGAGTCTTGAAAATTTCAAAAACAAACATGCAATAGAAGCGAATCCAATTAAAAAAGGTAAGGCAATAATGACTCAAACACCTCCTTTTCCTTAAAGATTTGTTGAGCAAAAATATTTTATTACTCTTATTGATTTGATATCTTAGATGAATTAAAGAATACTTATGTAAAAATTCATTTATTTCAAGCAATAAAAGATATCACAATCTATACGAAAGCAGTTAAGGAATTATGCTTAAAGAAAACCAGAAAAATAAAAAAAGACCCACCAACAATCCATGTAATTGGAAGATTAGCTAGCTTCATATCAACAAATACTACACTTCAAAAATATGTTGGTCCTCATTAGGGGAATTTTGAGGTCTAAAATGGGCATCCTAAGGAAACGATAAAATAATAGTTAAACCAATAAAATAATATTTATAAATTTGAAATTCACTTTTTGCACCACAATCCATGTAACCATAGTTAAATTCAATTCAAAAGTTGTACCAAAATAAAATTAATAAAAAAATTGTATTGATGTGACTATGAATAAGAATGAGTTTTTTCATGAAAAATTCATTATCATTGAACAACTAATGCATTTTTCCTTTGTACTTAAATAACTTAAAATAAAATATAAATATAAATTCATAAATTATTAATTATATTATATGATATTGATTAAAATTTATATTATTTAAATTGTATAATAACATATAATTAATATACTATATAAAAATAATATAATATAATATAATAAATGTAATATATTATTTTATGTATGAGTTTTATATTACATATTAAATTGATTTGATTTATAACATAAGACGAAATAATATATAATATAAAAAAGAATATAATATATATTCTATAATAGTTAGATTATTTTTCATAATATTATATATAATAATATATAATATTAATATAATCACAATGAAATGAATTGAGTTGTATTTAAAATTAAAGAAAAAATATATTGAAATAAATTTAATTTATATTTATAAGTATAATATAAGATTTATATACATTGAAATTTAGCTTTTTTTGTTTCAAACTATGTTGAACCTAATATAATGTTTTTCAACATACAAAATTAATATACATTTTTTCATCATACAAAAATAAAATGTTTTTTTTTGTTTAATTTTAATATTTTTGTATTGTTATTAATATTATAATAATATTATTTACAGATTCGATCTATCCTAAAATTACAAGGTTACGTTTTTATTTATTTTGATTTCATATGTATAATATATATGTATAGATATTAACTTATAATTAATTTGAAGTTGTAATATTAAATAAAATGAGATGAATATATAATTTTAAAATAAATATATGAAAACATACAAATATAATATTTATTGAAAAGTGTATAAAGAAATGAAGATTGTGTAGGGATTGTAGGTTTTAACCCTGAACATAAAGTATCTACACACGAATATTATAACAGAAAATAAACAATAGCGAGAGCATAAAACATAAAACAGATAAACACAGAGATTTTCCCCTGGATCCCAAATCGGGATGGCCAACTTAATTTTTCATTATATTCCTTTTAGTGTTACAACACATATATATACATGTCGAAGCATACATGAACCCTAATCCATTAACCCTAGATTAGAACATAACCGTAGTTTCCTTGACTGGATCTACAAAAATACAGGGGCCGAAAACCATCGTACCCCAAAACCATGTGCAAAAACATGCACAAAACCATGGGCGCAGACTACCCACCGGAAATTAAGGACCAAAAAATTTTTGCTGGGGCGCTAACCCGGACCCCTTGCGCCCAACACAAAGGGGGGGCTATCACCCCCCTTCTTACCCCCCCGCACGTGCATAGTCGTGGAAAGAATATAACACATACCCAACATTCTCCCACTTGTTGTTTTCTTTCCGCAGGGAGCCACAGGAGAGCTCAATCACTGGACCAATTCTTCAACACCCATTGTTTCTCTACACCAAGAGAACTTTTGAGTGCTCATAGACTTCGTCAATGCATCTGCAACATTCTTCAAAGTTTCCACCTTTACCGGCAACACCCTTTTAGCCTCAACCATATCTCTAACAAAGTGATATTGAACATCAATGTGCTTTGTCTTTGAATGATAAGTAGGGTTCTTAGCCAAGAAAATTGCACTTTGGCTATCACAATATATCCTTATAGCTTGTTGCACCAACCCCATACTTGAACACAATCTCTGCAACCAAACTGCTTCCTTGCTTGAATGAGTGCCTGCTATGTATTCTGCCTCTGTAGTTGAAAGAGCCACTACAGACTGTCTTTTACTCATCCAACCGACTGCACCTCCAAATAGGCTAAACACATACCCACTTGTAGATCTTCTTTGGTCCAGATCTCCAGCCCAGTCTGCATCAACAAAACCACGAATGTCCAACATTCTTTCCAATCCTGGTCTTCCCTGGTAGCACAAGCCATAATCACTAGTGCCACGTAAATATCTGAAAACCCGCTTCACTGCTGTCCAATGCTCCTTCCTTGGGTTTGACATAAACCTTCTCAATACTCCCACTGCATGTGCAATGTCTGGTCTAGTACAGACCATTACATACATCAAACTACCCACTGCACTTGCATATGGAACACGGGACATATCCTCCTCTTCTTCTTGTCTCTTGGGACACTGTTCAGCAGACAATTTTACACCTACAGGAATAGGAACATTCACTGGTTTACTATCTTGCATATTGAACCTCTACAATATAGTCTCGACATACTTCCTTTGGTTTAACCAGAGCTTCTTTGCCCGATATCTCTTAATTTCCATGCCCAAAATATAGTTTGCAGCACCAAGATCCTTCATGTCAAATTTGGAGAACAGTTGGGTCTTCAAATCTTGGATAATTTCTTTGTCATTTCCAATCAACAACATATCATCCACATACAAGACCAAATAAATAACATGGTCAACAATTAATTTAAAATAAACACAGTGATCCTCCTTGCTTTTGGTGAAGCCAAGTCCCCGTATATATGTATCAAATTTCTGATACCACATCCTTGGTGACTGTTTTAACCCATACACAGACTTCTTCAACCTACATACCAGTTCTTTCTTACCCTTCACCATAAAGCCTTCAGGTTGGTTCATGTAGATCTCCTCTTCTAGATCCCCGTGAAGAAATTTTGTCTTCACATCCATCTGTTCTATCTCAAATCGAATGCAGCAGCAACAGATAAAAGTAATCTAATAGAAGTAACTTTGGCAACAGGAGAAAAATATCACCAAAATCAATTCCCGACACCTGGGAATAACCTTTTGCTACCACCTGAGCTTTGTATTTCTCCACCTTTCTTTCTACATTCATCTTCTTTTTAAACACCCATTTGCTCCCGATGGGCTTCCTTCCAGCCAACAACTCCACCAGATCCCATGCCTCATTTTTGTGCAAGGATGCCATTTCATCAACCATGGCCTCCTTCCAGAGTTTTCCATCCTCTGAATCTACTACCTCCCTGATAGTTTTGGGATCATCATCAGTTATAGTTAAGGAAAATTTTGAATAGAAAGCAGATGGACTATACCTTTTTGGTTGTCTTCTTTCCCGAGCTGATCTTCTCACAGCTAGAGTTTGTGGCTCTTCCCCTTCTGAGTCTTCTTCTGTTATAGAGTCTGATTCATCCTCCTTTAGCTCAAACTCTATCTTCTCAGGTTCCTTTGGTATGACTTCATGTTTAGCAACATATTTCACCTCTATAAACACCACATCTCGGCTGTACACAACCTTGCTTGTTTACGGGTTCCAAAGCTTGTAACCTTTTAAACCATCCTTATACCCAATAAAGATGCACCTTTCAAATTTATTATCCAGCTTGGTCCTTTTCTGCTTTGGAACATGTACATATGCATCACATCCAAATACCCTTAGATGTGAAAGAGAGGGTTTCTTACCAGTCCATACCTCATGTGGATTCTTATCCTCCAACACTGATTAAGGTGATCTATTAACCAGATAGCATGCAGTCTCCACTGCCTCTGCCCAGAATTCTTGTCCTAGCCCGGTACCACTAAGCATGCTTCTTGCCTTTTCCATCAGTGTTTTGTTCATTATTTCTGCAACTCCATTTCGCTGAGGTGTGTATGGAGTAGTCTTCTACTGTGTTATACCACACTTCTTATAGAACTCTTCAAATTCCTTCTTGCAAAACTCCCCACCATTATTTTTCCTCAACGCCTTTATCTTCTTCTATGTATGGTTTTCCACCAGAGCCTTAAATTATTTAAATCTGTCAAAGGCTTCAGATTTCTTCCTCAAGAAATATATCCATGTATTCCTTGAGAAGTCATCTATGAATGAAACATAGTACACAAACTTTCCCAGTGATGGAACTGACATAGGTCCAAACACGTCACTGTGCAAGGGTTCTAATATCTTGTTCGCCCTCTTAGCACCAGAAGGAAAACTCACTTGATTCTTCTTCTCATATAAACAATGTTCACAAAAATTGAAATCTAGAGAGAAATTAGACATACCTTCTACCATACCATTTCTATGCGGTATCCGAAGGCCCTTCTCTCCAATATGTCCAAGCCTTTGATGCCATAGCATGGTGTTTTCTCCAGAGATAGCCAGGATTTCTGCTCCACTTACAGGAACCAAAAAATTGTTACACCCATCAATAATAGTGCTACCTTGTAGCTTGTACAGAGTTTCAGTCTGAACTCCCCGCATTAATACCAGTGCTCCCCGAACCATCTTGCAGGCATCTTTCTTGAACACTATTTTTACACCTGCATCATCCATCTTGCTTACAAAAATCAGATTTCTGGCCAATGCAGGAACATGTAGAACACCAGGAAGTGTTATAATCCTTCCACCTTGCAGCTTCAACTTGACCTTTCCACGTCCGACGATTCTGGCCTTCCTATCATCCCCTAGGAATACATCACCACCATCATATTTATCATACTCGCAGAACCACTCCCAATGGGGAGTGAAGTGAAAGGATGCACCTGAGTCAATCAACCATGACTCATGATCTACATGTGTATTTGAAGAAGAAGCGAAATACACATCCCCACCTTCATCCGAGGTGGTTTTTGCCTCTGCAGAAGGAGCATCATCAGATCCCTTTCCTTTCTTAGGAGCTTTGGATCTGCACTCCCTTTTGTAGTGCCCTTCCTTTCCGCATTTCCAACATACCTTTACAAACTTTCCAGGAGATTTAGATCTCCCTCTAGATTTGGATCTCCCACTCGAAACCTTATTCTTGTTTCTGTTTTGGGACCTTCCTCGTACAGATAAGGCATATCCATTCTGGCCCTCCATATTTCTCCGTCTCATTTCCTCTGACAACAAGGTGGAGATAATGTCATCAAAATTCAAGGCATTTGTATTGCTACCTATTGCAATAACCAGACTGTCCCACGAGTCTGGTAGAGAACACGACAAACTGATGCCCTTATCTTCATCTGAGATTTTAATATCAACAGATAATAGCTGACTTACCACAGTATTGAAGGCGTTCAGAGGCTCTGTCACCGAGTCTCCATCCTTCATCCTCAGGTTATACATATTTTTCCGCAGGAACAACTTATTCACTAGAGACTTAGATTGGTACAAAGTCCCAAGTTTTTCCCACAAATTCTTCGCCGTAGCTTCCCCAGATACATTAAACAATACTGAATCTGAGACACACAACCGTATTGTGCTCTTAGCCTTCTGATCCAGTTTCTTCCAGTCTTCATCTGACATTGCCGTTGGTTTAGTACCTTGATCTACCGCGATCCACTAATCTTTATCCACCAGTAGATACTCCATCTTGAGCTTCCATAAGTCAAAAATCTGACCATTAAATTTCTTGATCTCTATCTTCCCACCGTTCACCATCTTCTTTCACTGCAAGAATCGATCCCGCAGATCTCCCACTGAACAGGGTCTACCTCAGGCTCGAGAAAAAAACCCTCAGCAGCAAAGGCATCCCCTTGAAGCCAAAACAACTTTGATACCAAATGTAGGTTTTAACCCTGAACAAAAATTATCTACACACGAATCTTATAATAGAAAATAAAAAATAGCGAGAGCATAAAAAATAAAATAGATAAACACAAAGATTTTCCCCTGGATCCCAAATCGGGACAACCAGCTTGATTTTTCATTATATTTCTTTTAGTGTTACAACACATATATATCAATGTCGAAGCATATATGAACCCTAATTCATTAACCTTGGATTAGAACATAACCGTAGTTCCCTTGACCGGATCTACAAAAATACCAGGGGCCGAAAACCATTGTACCCCAAAACCATGCACAAAACCATGGGCGTGGACTATCCACTGGAAATTAAGGACCAAAAAATTTTCGCTGGGGTGCTGCCCCGGACCCCTTGCGCCCAGCACAAAGGGGGGGATATCACCCCCCCCTCCTCTTACCCCACCCCCCCCCACGTGTGCTTAGTCATGGAAAGAATATAACACATACTCAACAGGGATATGCATTGTTTCTTTCAGGAAATATGAAAGGAAAATAACAATATTTTATTCAAAAATTGTGAAATGACATTTATTATGAGTATTTTACTTTATGACTTGAAAAGTACTTAGAGCACTACCATTGTTAGCCATGAATTTTTATCCACCCTTGAGAATGTGTCAAGTAAGTACCTTTAACTCAACCAATATGACCTCAACCATTAGGGATGATGTTATCCCCTAAAATGTGATTGGTTCTCATAAAGTGAATTTTTATTGTACATTTTCCTTAGTAGGCCCATTTTAGACCTCAAAATTCCCCTAATGGGAACAACTGTGGTAAAACTTTCAATCAACAAATTTTTAGTTTTTAAAACTCTAATTAACTTAGGAGCTGCTATCAATGTCATGACAACATAAACCATGAAATATTTGAACTTGCCAAATATTCGACCTACAACTACAATTTTGGAACTAGTCGATAGATCCAAGGTAGTACCCGAAGGAATACTTGAAGACATCGTAGTTTCTTTGGATTCTTGGGAATATCCCATAGAATTCCTAGTCTTACAACCAAATTCAAACTTAGGAGGTCATCCCTTAATTCTTGATAGACCATGATTAGCCACAACTGATGCCTTTATTGGATGTATATTAGGAAGTATGATCATATCACACATAAATGAAAGAAAGCACATAACACTTTTTCCTCCTGCTCAATCTCCTTCTTTACTATCATGGCCTGATGAACAAAAGGAAGAAAGTCAGCCTATTCTAAGCATCATTCAAGCTTTTAATTTTAGGGAAGAAAATAATGAGGGTTTAATGGAATTCTGTATCTCTGAACCAAATATATCAGAGCATTTAAGAGAATTACAATACATTAATGCAATAAGGGTCTTAGAACAATGTTTTTAGGAAAATTGCACTATTAATTCATTGCAAACATCATTTGAAGCTATATTTCCTGTTAATTCAATTACAAATTATCAAAGTAAAGTAATTCAAATCAACCCCGAAAGGAATCTTAATATTGGTAACAATTTAAAATCATCACATGAAGAACAAGTAATTGGATTATTAAGGAAATACTCAAAATATTTTAATTCGGATTAATATATGCACAAAATTCACCCAAAAACATGCATTCATCATATTTACACAGATGAAAATATCAAAATTTTAAGGCAACCACAAAGAAGAATGAATCTAATGATAAAAGAGATAGTAAAAGAAGAATTGCATAAACTATTGTAGGTAGGATTTATCTACCCTATCTCAGATATTCAATGGGTTTCCCCCTTAATTGTGGTTCCCAAGAAAAATGGAAAATGGAGAATCTGTGTAGACAATAGGGAAATAAACAAAACAACACTTAAGGATAACTTCCCACTACCATTCATCGATCAAGTCCTAGATTCATTAGCAAGGATTTTTTTTTCTTTTCTGGATGGAGTTAGTGATTATGATCAGATCAAGTTAACATTAGAGGATTAGGATAAAACTACATTTACTTGTCCTTGGGGTACATATGATTACAATGTGTTCCCTTCTGTATTATGTAATACACCAGCTACTTTTCAAAGAGTTGTCCTGGCCATATTTTTCGATATTATACATGAATATGCAGAGGCTTACATGGATGATTTCACTATTTATGGAAATACATTTGATGATTGTTTAAACAATTTGGAAAAATATTTACAAAGATGCATTGAGACAAATCTATATCTTGACAATGAGAAATCCTTTATGATGCTAATTAAAGGGATAGTGTTCGGACACCATATTTCATCTTCTGGAATAAAGGGGAATCTAGTAAAAATACAAATCATTGTAAACTTATTAGCACCAATAACTCAGAAATAAGTAAGAAGTTTTCTAGGTTATGCTGGCTATTATCGAAGATTCATTGAAAAATTCAGTAAAATGGCCTTGCCCTTGTTTAAAGTGCTTACAAAGGACATAGAGTTTCAATGGAATACTGATTTCCAAAATGCATTTGAGAAATTAAAACGAAAATTGTCCACAACACCAATTCTTAGAGGACCAAATTGGTCATTGCCATTTCACATATCCATAAATGCATCAGATAATGTAGTAGGAGTATCATTTGGGAAAAAAGAGAATCAACCACACTATGCCATCTATTTCATTATCAAGAATTTAATCCCATTTGAGTTTAATTACACAGTTAATGAAAAATAAATTCTTGTTGTAGTACATGCACTAAATAAATTTAGACATTACATAATAGGATACAAAGTGTTCATTCATACTAATCATTCAACCATTATTTATTTAATGAATAAACCCATCACGAATGGCAGGATTACTATATGGTTGTTATTAATGCAAGAATTCAACATTACTGTATTGGATTGACTTGGAAAAGAAAATCAAGTGGGATATTTCCTGTTAAGCCTTCATCTTCCTCGTGAGATTGTTTCAATTTCTGATAACTTTCTAGATGAACACTTATTCGCTATAATGGTCAAAACTCCATGGTTTGTTGATATCACTAATTATTTCTTATCTGGAAAATTACCTTCTCATTTTAAAAAGAAACAGAAAAATAAAATAATTAGAGATAGTTCTAGATATAGTTGGGTTAATGGAGACCTCTTCTATACTGGACCTAATATGTTAATTAGAAAATGTGTAAGAGAAGGTGAAATTTTGGATATCTTGAAGGCTTGTCATGATGAACCATGTGGTGGTCATTTTGCAGACACAAGAACAATGTTCAAGGTCTTGAATCTAGGCTATTATTGGCCATTGATCTTCAAAGACTCAAAGACTTATGTTAAAAAGTGTGACAACTGCCAAAGGTTAGGCAGGCCTGGAGTTTCTGATGAAATTCCATTGAAACCACAAGTGCTTATAGAGCCATTTGAACAATGGGCTCTTGCATTTGTGGGTCCTATCAATCCACCCTCTAATGGTAAGAATTAGATTCTAGTATGTACTTACTATGTAACAAAATAGGTGGAGGCAAAAACAATGTCAAAGTCAAGAGAAAGTGCAGTGGTATCTTTTATTTTGAAGAGATATTTGTAAGATATAGAGTTCCAAGGTAGATTGTCACAAACCAAGGAGCATATTTCACCTCCAAGATTTACATAGACCTTACACAGAAATATAAAATCAAGCACAGGAAATCAACTCCATATCACCCTTAGGCGAATGGACAAATGGAATCAACAAACAAAGTCCTTGAGAACATCATGAAAAAGACGAAGAAGATGCACATGAAGGATTGGTCACTGAATAAAGAATTATGGGCTTATAGAATAACATGGAAGAATATCATTGGATTTATCCCCTATCAACTTGTCTATGGCAAAGAAGTTTTGCTGCCAATTGAATTCCAGATCCATACATACAAACTTGCAGCCAAACTGAGACTGGATCTATCAGAAGCACAACAACAAAGAACTATAGAACTAAATGAACTAGATGAGATCAGAAAGGAAGTTGTAGAACATACATCACTAGTGCAACAAAAAAAATGAAATGGAATGACAAATTCATTAAGAAGAAGATTTTTCAAATAGGGGACTGGATACTTCATTTTATTCAAAATACAAAAATTTCAAAGAAAAATTTACCACTCATTGGCTAGGCCCATATGAAATTGAAGAAATATTTGATAATGTATCAGCCATAATTAAGACCATAGACGAAGCAACAACATAATTTATAGTAAATGGGCATCGATTGAAAGTGTACAATAAACCAATAAATAAGAAATATTTTCTAAAGAAACTCTCAGCAGAAGAAGACATGCAAGTATTGGAAAAGCAAGTCATGTGCCTTCCTTACTTGTATAATAAAAATGAATGAAGATAAAAAATAAAAAATAAAAAGAAAAAGATAAAAAATAATAAAGAGATTTGGCTGTGAAAATCCAGATTTCTGGCACAGTACAAATCTGAATTCATATTGGAAAACCAGGTCACTTGGCTAATATGAATTCCTTAATTTTTTTTATGTTTCCAGGCGACATTTTATCCTCCAATTTCTCGACTTGAGGACAAGTCTCAAAATAATCAAGGGGAAGACAAAATAAAACAAGTGAATTTTTTTTTAAAAGCTGAGCAACTCAACATGGAAGAAAAACTCAACAAACTGCTCAACTTGATATGGAAGCAACTCAAAATGTAAAGGACCTATGAAAATTGCAAACTTTACTTCAGTAGGGACCTGAAAATTCAACATCAAAATTTGTCAGAAGGGACCCTGAACAAGAGCAACATTACAAAGAGACCTGAACATATATGAGTCAAATATTATTTCTTAAAGGGACCTAAGGATCAACATAATTTTTTTTTCAGAATGGACCTGTATACAAAGAAAAACCAATCAAGTTCATCAATCAATTCATTATTGAAATTCATCATCAGAAGGGACTTGTATTCAATGAAGTTCATTATTCAAGTTCATCATCAGAATGGGCCTATACTCATTCAAGTTCATTATTCAAAGTTCATCATTAGAAGAGACATGTACTCAATCAAGATTCACTATTCAATATCATCATTAACTAGGGGAGCTACTTAATCAAGGAAAGTATTGTAAGTTATAAATTTATTTTTAATACCTTTTGGTTTTGAGAATAATTCTTAACTTAGGAGACTAATTAAACCTTAATGTATAAGAGTGCAAACCCTTCATTCCATGAACATGCCAAAATTCATAAAACCCTATTTCCCTCTTTCATAAAAACCTTCCACCCTACTACCTATTCAAGTCATGCCTCTTTGCCAACAAATCTTCTCTGCAAAACAAGCAAGCATGGGGTAGTGTCATAAAAATAAGAATAAAGGTGGAATGATGCATTAACATGTTCTAAAGTGAAAAATTTTTACTCTATTATAGGACTTGAAATGACCTTTAAAATGGTAATTTCAAAAATCTACCTTAAATAGTAATAATGATGAGAAAAACATCATAAAAAAAATAAAATTAAACCCTGAAGGACAAGGAAGAAAAATAAATCATGAAAAAAATGACTTTGCAAAGATCACAATAATCATTAAATGGAATCTGGTTTTGATGGATATAAATATGTAATGTAAGGTGCATGAATGAAATCGAGTCCATTACAAAGGAAATGTATGTAAGGTAAAACAAAGGCACATACAAAGCAAACCCTTATGTCTTAACCTTTGAATTTTTTTTATGCTTGAATGATGGGTGCAACAAATATAGAAAGCATATGTATCAAAGGCATGGTAATTGGTTATCGATTTTTGAAATCGATTAAGATACAAAATGACAAAAAGGGAGAAGGGGCAGGTGTTTAGGCTATGGTTGAGAAAATTCAAAACGCAACACAACAAAAATGGTCAAAATTTCAAAGTTACCACACAGAGTCAACAAACACAGAGAGTAACATTCAAAAAAAACAAAGAGCAATTTTTAGCAAAATCAAAGAGCAATGTTCAACGAAACGTTCAACACCTTCACACAGGGAGAAGAAAGGAATTCAACACCGCGCAGAGAGGCAACGTTCAATGCCTTCACACAGGGAGAAGGAATGAAAGCTCAACAAAAATAATGCTATGAATCCGGTAAGAAGAATTTAACCCATAATCAAAATCAGTTTTATAAGCACAGACAACGATGAAATTGATTTGAAGAGTTGATTAAATTCTAGGGTAAACGAGGATTCTAGTTTTGAGAAAATCTGGGACTAGATGTGAGAAACGCGGAGATGGAATTCAACTAAACGTTGAAGCCTTCCAATAAAATCCCAAAAATTGAGTGGAGTATTTGAGTTTGGTTAGGAGCTGAATGCAGACTGTTTGTTTCTAGAATTTAAATACTAGCAGTGTAGGTAACCACAAACTCCAGTTGACAACGTGATTTAAACTCTGAGCTAGCAAACGTTTTGGTGGCAATTTGAGCTTATAACTGTGTGGTGGATCCATAGGCTCAAGTGAAAGCTCCAGGTGTGTGAGTGCCAACACCAAGACTCCATTCACATTAGCTTACCCCAGAAACAAGTCAGAAGTGTGTGGTGATTGTTGGAGAACACCCATAAAATCTATTTCTTTCCAGGATTTGATTTCTAAAGAGATAGTGTATGGTGATGTTAATTAAAAGTTGAAGGTAGAAAAAAGGAGATGAGTACATGAATTTAAGGGCAGCTGCTCAAAATTTGATTTGCATAGATCGATTTCTTAATAGGGTAGTGACCAAAAGGTCATTTTCTGGGGGTAGTGACAAGGTATTTTCCAGAAAAAATTGTTTTCAAGGTATTAAAAAAAGCAGTGATATCAGCAGAGACAGAGGTGAAATCTCTCCATATCAGCAGATATAGATGTGATATCTCAGACCAAAAATATTTTGATACTTCAATTCAAGGTTTTTCTCCTCATCATCAAAGGTGTTCAAAAAATCAAGAGATTGCTTCATATACTTCTAAAAACATCCAGATCAGGTCCTCGTAAGTAACACCTCTATGTTATTTAAAAGAAAATTTTGTTTTTCATTACATCCACCAAGAAATACATCCTCTAGTCATAAATATAATTTCTTTGTTCTATTAAAGTGCAAACAAATCTCTTTAATTAAAACACAAAGCTATTATGAGATCATTTACAGTTGAAGGTTATTTAACTTGGTATAGAGACCAAATAGATCAAAAGCATCTAGACTTTAGTATGGGGAGTAAGATTTAACCCACTAAATTTCAATTGGAAAGTTGGAATAAATAAACTATAGAAAAACTCTACTAGGGAGGCCTATTAGAGTTTACAAGAAATGTTAATGGACATAATGGAAAAATCATAGAGGAATTTGTAGCTAACTTTGATAATGAAAAGAATAGAGTAGGAAACATTATTGTTCCCATTACTCTAGAATATATTGATCAAACCACAAATTTGTCAATAACTTGAGAAGAATATCATAAGGGCCAACATTTTAAAGAGAAGTGGTGGAGTTACTTCTTAAAAAAATAAAGGAAGGGAACATTTGATAAAACTAAATGAATTCCTAGGGACTGGATAAGAGAACCTTGGGCATAATTGGTTCTTATTACTCCAAAATACTTTACATATGATGGGAGATATAGTATTGCAGACCTATATCACATCAAATTTCTCCTACACACTAAAGGTGACTGTAAAGTAAACCTCCCCTATTTCTTTTCCAAGAGTTTGATGAAGATTATTAAAGGGTTGAAAGGAAAGACATAAAACAAAGAAGCTAACTAATATCAACATTGGTTGATCAAAATGTTGATTGAGTTTCAATTGAAAAATAGGGGAGAAACATGCGAGAATTTATTAGACAAAAATCACATTTTAGAAGTCAAAAAGGAAGAACAACCAACCGGAAATGAGGAACAATTGGATGATTTCATCTTTCAAGAAATCTTATGCAATCCCCATTTTATCCAAGAACCAAAAACAAAAATAAATAAGAATACATAGCCATTTAAAAGGAGAGATCCTTCGTTACTATTCCAAGGAGGCCATGAAAGAAAGAAATAGAAGAACCATGTGAAAAATATCAAGATATTGAACTAGAGATCCTAGAGGAAATGCCTCTTAGCACACACCAACAATCACCTCATGAAGTCATTGAAAAACTAGAAAGGGAGGTGTTATTGCCTAAATATACCTCAGGCTGAAAAAGGCAGAGTTCAGGGTAACATCAAACCAAACTCAGTTTGGTAGCTAACCCTACCAGAACAGGAGAGGGCTCTCTCCGAGTCAATCTCAACAAAAATATTCAATAAGGCTTGAGATGACTTGAAATAAAGGCTGATTTTAGGCTAGGTATATAATTAAGAGAGTTTTATTTTGATTTTGGGGGTTTTGTTGGAATCAAAGGGAAAGGCAGTTTTGGGTTCAGGGATGAGGCCTAGTTTTTGCAGAGTTCTGAATGGGGAAAGGAAGCCAATTGTTTTGATGCTTTGGATTGAATTAATGGATGGATCAGACCGGTGAGGAGCTGAAGAGGGTAAGAGGCTTTCAAGAATCCTCTTCAAACAGATGAAAACATGGAAAATTAAACAAAACTCAAGGCAGAGCAAAGAAATCTAATGAATTCCACCTTTATAACTTGTTTGTTTAATTTGAGAAGAAAGGAGAAGGAAAATGATACACATGAAACATCAGTAAACTTACAATCACAGAGAGAAACACACCATCAAAACATAGAGCCACATGGATCCCAAAGAGTGCTGCAAACCCTGGTCTATTCCTTTGCCAAAATTGCAGAGATGAAATGTACAATGAAGTGCCAAGCAATCCCAAGTGTCCAACCCTGAAAATGACTGAGAAAATACATCATATAGACAAGACTAAATCCTTCCCATGCCTCTAGGGGTCGAGCTCATCATTCTAGGAGCTGTTTCAACCATATCTAAACTAGGAACTAGAAAATAGGCAATGAAACAACTTGCCTCTATATGCTAGGAAACTGATCCATTCACTTACATTTCACCATTTGGTGAATGAATCTTCTAGAATGAGTAAAAATGTGCCAAAATTAAATCATGGTTATGAAATTACATCAAGGTACATCAAGAGTTACATAAAAAAGTGAAACTGGCCAAAACTAGGCGAAATTCTGAGCTGCTGAGTGAAAAATAGGCCAAATTCCTCTATGCGTCGTGCTTGGAATCTCTATGCACAACACAAGGTTGGAGCTGATTTTGAGGCCCTTCCCGAAGTCCAAATTGAGCGCAAGATAGCTCGTTGGAAAGCCCTTCCTATCTAATTTCCAACCTAAGTGGAATTTCTGGATTTGGTTGCCATTTTCCCCTCCAAAGGTTAAATCTCCCAACACTGCTTCCTGTGTGTGTAAAAAGTGGCAGAAAGGCCATTTTTAGGGTGTTTTTTACCCTTTAGGCAACCCAGAACTTGATGAAATCCTTAGGTAATTCATGAGCATGCATAAATTTTGATAAAAAATCCAAAAATGAAAATTTCCCCCCCTGAAGAGCTGCCAATTATAAGAGCGCGCCAAGTGGCGCTACGCGTCGGGCAGGAAAATCTATTTTTAGGCACAAAAATTCAAAATTGACAAATTTTTTTCCAAATTTCTTGAAATTTGGGCTGAAGGTCCCTCATCAAGTACTATGCTCAGCCAAAGAAGCTTCGGCCAAAATTTGGAGCCTATCATGCCTTTTGCGACGCTTTAGTGCCCTCCTTAGCCTTGCCTTCAGGATTTTGATCCTCGCTTTGCAAACATGATGTCGCGCCCAATAATGATTCTTCATGTGCCTCAACATGTTATTTTCCTTGTTGGCCTTCTATAACAGCTTCTCCAAGTGAATATTGACCCTTTCAAGCCAATTTTCGCGATCAGCCTCAATCTCTCGCTCAATGGATGTCATCTCGATTTGGCTTCTTTGGGCAGCTTGCCGGTTTTGCCTTCATGTTTTTGAGGGCCATGGATGAGTGGGACTGATGAGGGGAGGGTTTGATGCTAGTTGTAGGATTTTAGGGAATGAATGGGTTTAGGGGATGATATCTAGGATTTGGGATGGAAATTAGGGTTTGGGGATATTTAACTAGGATTTGGGATAGTGGGATTAGGGAATTAGGGCTGGTTGATTAGGGATATGGGAAATGTGGAATGGGTAGATGAGAATGTAAAGAGAGGGAGAAAATGATTTAGGAAATGAAGGAGTGAGGGAGTGGGAAATGGATAGGAGTGGAATTGGTAGTGAAACATGCAATTTGCAAACCCTATGCAACTGCTTTTGGCAAGAAATGTAAAGAGGTAGGGTTTTGATTTTTTCTCATTAAAACACCATAAGCACCAAGAGAAATTCATTCATTGGTGATGGAGGGATGTTAAATTATTTGGGAAATGAATAATTTAGCAATTTGAGAGCTTTGGTGGAATATTTGAATGGATTTCAAGCTTTTTAGCCCAATGCGTAGCGCCAGTTACAAAATTACATTGCAAACCACTGCCCAATGCGTAGCGCCATCTCAATGCGTAGTGCCTTTTTGCAGGAGGCTTTTGGAGGAATTCCCGGTGTCCAAATTGGGCACAGGATAGCTCGTTGGAGATATTATTGAGTCTACTTTCCAACCCAAGTAGAATTTGTCAATTTGGAGTTCATTTGACTTGTCAAAAATCAAATCTCCCAAGACTGGTAAAAATGTGCAAAATGAGGCTGCCTCAAGGCAGAGTGCTGTTGCAATAAACTTTTTAAGGTATTCGTCAACTTCAAATTGAGCTCATGATAGCGGATTGGAAAGATCTTTGTGTATAGCTATCATTTGACTCATCAAACAAGTAATTTTGCCAACCAAGCTAGGATAAATATTGATTTTCCCAAGGTCACTTCAGAGGTGCATCAATTCTCTTGAGGCAACTGTATTTTTGACATATCTCTAAAACCATGACACTTGTGTAAAAAGTGAATGAGGTTTTTCTTCCTTGGCATATTTTGGACAAAAAACTCTCTCAAGTTTCCCAAATTCATCTTTTATTTCTTAGAAACATCATTGGAGTGAAACCTATCCCGATGTGTGGAACAAGGGATTTGTCGAAATGAAGCGAAATGAAGGGGATAAGGTGCTTCTAAATTATTGAGAAAATTTTAGGAAGTAGGGAGGGATGTTAGGAAGTAGGGGAAAGTGGAATTTCAGATATTGAGTGAGGGGAAGGGGTCCAAAAGGGAAAAACACAGGCCTAGCCTAGAAAATTGCCAAGTTGTAGCAAGAAACTAGGGTTTGTGTGAAAATGAGGAATTCGGGGGATCTCAATGATGGGAAGTGTTTAATGAGGAAAATTAAGGATAGGGGAAGGTGTATGAACATCAGGATACAAGTTTGGCTGATGATTTGACCATCCAAGAGAAATTACCTTCAAAACCTTAGGAGAGGGAAATGAACCTTACCTAGGCACAACTGAAGCATGAACAAGGTGTAAAATGACCCATTGGAACTTGACATGATGATGAAAATCCTATGAATGATGGTACACTCAGCTGAATGGTGGCATGGACCGACATTTGGACAACTTTGAAAGGAGTGAAAACAAACCCTAGACCTAATACCTAGTGACCAAATTTTGCTTGAAGACTCACTGAAATGACAAAATTTGACCTTGACACCTTAAAATCAATTTTTAAGAGCATTTTTTATCACTGGAGGAAGGCTGAAAAGGCTGACACTAACATTGGCTCCAATGGGGATGGTAGCTCCTTGGAGGTGCCAAGAACTACAGATCTTTGGAAAGCAGATAGTGCCTTCATCCATTGGGCAATGGAGTCAAAAACTCAAGCTGAAATGCATGAATGAAAACTGATGACTTGAAGACACAAACTGACTCTCACTCAACTAAAAACTGACTCGATACTTAAGCACAATCGACAAACTGGAAAATATGCTCAATATGAAGCTTATTCAATACAACCTACTCTAACAGTTTCATTCATCACCTGATCAAGTGAAATGAAACAGCCAATGCAACCAGGTAAGTATTCCAGCTGCTGTTTGAATTCTCCGCAAGTGCTCGCTTATGAACAACAAGAGAGAACTACTGAAAGGCAACTCCCATAAAAACTTGTGAACATATCCGTTGAATACTATGGATCCTCTATCTGCCTCCAAAAACACTGCATAAGGATCTTGAAGTTCATGCACGCTGGGACTTAGCTCATCCAATGGATTAATTTTTTTCTCCTCATACCACGAATGAAAACTTTGATCTGAGCTTTGTGACGAGACTCCTGCTGAAAATGACAAAGAGACCAGTTTCCGGATCATGTTTATATCAGCACATGTTTCAAGCTTACATATAGTCAATGGTGAAAGACTTTGACTGAAAAAATCATCCAACACATCAGCTATTGGATCGTGAAAAACATGAAAATACTGCTACAACCCATTTTCTATTGGTTCCAATGAGATTAAATGATTTCCTACAGGATGCTCATTTGAAGATTTACTATGCAATTTACCCTTCAAAAAATGAAATGATTCAAAACAAAATGGTACGGAATCATCTTGTATCATTTGATCGTATGTGCCAGCTTCCATATCTTCATCTGCAACTTGACAATCAATGGCATTCGGGGGCTGCAAATCTGAATATGAGAAATCTTGAACAAGGTTTTCATTGCCCTCAAGATGGTCCAAATCAAGACTTGTTGACAGTTGATTTCTGATTGCATGAAAGTTGTCTTTGATGAGCTGAAACGAATCAAAACAAAAAGGCAAAGATCCTTCACTTACTTCAAAATGTGCTGCACTTTCCTCATCATTGTCATAGCTGATATGCATCGGTTGATCACTGTACTCAAGCTGCTGAAAGTGAACTTCCTCCTTCCACAAACTAGCTACTGATTTGTCTGCAAGATTAGCTTTTGTTTGGAGAACATAATCATCATCATACTGATCAAACTGAGGAAAATCTTTGGTATTTACAATCTTCAAAGGGAAGGAATCAACTGCAGGCCGAGGGTCTTTTCTCAAATACAATATACTTTTCAAAGCCTTCTTGACATTCACGGGAAAAGAAAAGAAATAATTTATGAAAAAGAACAAAATGTCTTGGATGAAATTCCAACTTGAATACCTGATCTTTCCATATTGTCCTTTCATGTTTCTGCTGGTCAGGTTCATCCTCTAGTGGAGTCCTTGGATCTGATCTCGAAACTGATTTAGAGTCGCCAGGTGAATGATTTCAGCCTTCCGATGTCTGATCGTTGTCCACCATCAACAATCAGATCTGAACTTGATTAGATATTTTACTGAGGAAACCAGATGTTCAGTTCATAAACTAGACCAGAGATTGACTGAAGCAGCATTCATCTACTTTCGCTAATGCAAAGCAAGAGAATTTCGAAGGCTACCTGGCTAACTTCAGGCTCCGTCTGTAGTTTATAAAGCAAACAAAAAACTTTTCTTCCCCAGTATGGTCGCCACTATGTTATTGCCTAAATCTACCTCAGGCTGAAAAAGGCAGAGTTCAGGGTAACATCAAACCACGCTCAGTCTGGTAGCTAGCCCTACCAGAACAGGAGAGGGCTCTCTCCGGGTCAATCTCAGCAAAAATAATCAAAGGGGCTTGAGATGACTTGAAATAAAAGCTGATTTTAGGCTAGGTATATAAGTAAAGGAGTTTGATTTTGATTTTTGAGGGTTTGGTTGGAATCAAAGGGAAAGGCAGTTTTGGATTCGGGGATGAGGCCTAGTTTTTGTAGAGTTCTGAATGGGGCAAGGAAGGCAATTGTTTTGATGCTTTGGATTGAATGAATGGATAGTTTCAGACCGGTGAGGGGCTGAAGAGGGCAAGAGGCTTTCAAGAATCTTCTTCAAACAGATGAAAACATGGAAAATTAAACAAAACTCAAGGCAGAGCAAAGCAATCTAATGAATTCCACCTTTATAACTCACTTGTTTAATTTAAGAATAAAGGAGAAGGGAAATGATACACATAAAACATCAGTGAACTTAAAATCACAGAGAGAAACACACCATAAAAACATAGAGCCACATGGATCCCAAAGAGTGCTGCAAACCCTGGTCTATTCCTTTTCCAAAATTGCAGAGATGAAATGTACAATGAAGTGCCAAGCAATCCCAAGTGTCCAACCCTGAAAATGACTGAGAAAATACATCATATAGACAAGAATAACTCTTTCCCATGCCTCTAGGGGTCAAGCTCATCATTCTAGGAGCTGTTTCAACCATATCTAAACTAGGAACTGGAAAATAGGCAATGAAACAACTTGCCTCTATATGCTAGGAAACTGATCCATTCACTTACATTTCACCTTTTGGTGAATGAATCCTCTAGAATGAGTAAAAATGTGCCAAAATTACATCATGGTCATGAAATTACATCAAGGTACATCAATAGTTACATGAAAAAGTGAAACTGGCCAAAACTAGGCGAAATTCTGAGCTGCCGAGTGAAAAATAGGCCAAATTCCTCTATGCACCGCACCTAGAATCTCTATGCGTAGCACAAGTTTGGAGCTGATTTTGAGGCCCTTCCCAAAGTCCAAATTGAGCACAGGATAGCTCGTTGGAAAGACCTTCCTGTCGAATTTCCAAACCAAGTAGAATTTCTGGATTTGGTTTCCATTTTCCCCTCCAAAAGTTTAATCTCCCAACACTGCTTCTTGTGTGTGTAAAAAGTGGCAGAAAGGCCATTTTTAGGGTGTTTTTTACCCTTTAGGAAACCCAGAACTTGATGAAATCCTTAGGTAATTCATGAGCATGCATAAATTTTGATAAAAAATCCAAAAATGCAATTTTTTCCCCCTGAAGAGCTGCCAATTATAAGAGCGCGCCAAGTGGCGCTACGTGTCGGGCAGGAAAATCTGTTTTTAGGCACAAAAATTCAAAATTGACAAATTTTTTTCCAAATTTCTTGAAATTTGGGCTGAAGGTCCCTCATCAAGTACTATGCTCAACCAAAGAAGCTTCGGCCAAAATTTGGAGCCTATCATGCCTTTTGCGACGCTTTAGTGCCCTCCTTAGCCTTGCCTTCAGGATTTTGATCCTCGCTTTGCAAACATGATGTCGCGCCCAATAATGATTCTTCATGTGCCTCGACATGTCATTTTCCTTGTTGGCCTTCTATAACAGCTTCTCCAAGTGAATATTGACCCTTTCAAGCCAATTTTCGCGATCAGCCTCAATCTCTCGCTCAATGGATGTCATCTCGATTTGGCTTCTTTGGGCAGCTTGCCGGTTTTGCCTTCATGTTTTTGAGGGCCATGGATGAGTGGGACTGATGAGGGGAGGGTTTGATGCTAGTTGTAGGATTTTAGGGAATGAAAGGGTTTAGGGGATGATATCTAGGATTTGGGATGGAAATTAGGGTTTGGGGATATTTAACTAGGATTTGGGATAGTGGGATTAGGGAATTAGGGTTGGTTGATTAGGGATATGGGAAATGTGGAATGGGTAGATGAGAATGGAAAGAGAGGGAGAAAATGATTGAGGGAATGAAGGAGTGAGGGAGTGGGAAATGGCTAGGAGTGGAATTGGCAGTGAAACATGCAATTTGCAAACCCTATGCAACTGCTTTTGGCAAGAAATGTAAAGAGGTAGGGTTTTGATTTTTTCTCATTAAATCACCATAAGCACCAAGAGAAATTCATTCATTGGTGATGGGGGGATGTTAAATTATTTGGGAAATGAAGAATTTAGCAATTTGAGAGCTTTGGTGGAATATTTGAATGGATTTCAAGCTTTTGAGCCCAATGCGTAGCGCCAGTTACAAAATTACACTGCAAACCACTGCCCAATGCGTAGCGCCTTTTTGAAGGAGGCTTTTGGAGGCCTTCCTGGTGTCCAAATTGGGTACAGGATAGCTCGTTGGAGATATTATTGAGTCTACTTTCCAACCCAACTGGAATTTTTCAATTTGGAGTTCATTTGACTTGTCAAAAATCAAATCTCCCAAGACTGGTCAAAATGTGCAAAATGAGGCTGCCTCAAGGCAAAGTGCTGTTGCAGTCAACTTTTGAAGGTCTTCCTCAACTCCAAATTGAGCTCATGATAGCACATTGGAAAGATATTTGTGTATCGCTATCATTTGACTCATCAAGCAAGTAATTTGGCCAGCCAAGCTAGGAGAAATATTGATTTTCCCAAGGTCACTTCAGAGGTGCATCAATTCTCCTGAGGCAACTGGATTTTTGACATATCTCTAAAACCATGACACCTGTGTAAAAATTGAAGGAGTTTTTCCTTCCTTGGCATATTTTGGACAAAAAAATCTCTCATTTTTCCCAAATTCATATTTTATTGCTCAGAAAAATCATTGGATTGAAACCTATCCCGATGTGTGGAACAAGGGATTTGTCGAAATGAAGCGAAATGAAGGGGATAAGGGGCTTCTAAATTCTTGAGAAAATTTTGGGAAGTAGGGAGGGATGTTAGGAAGTAGGGGAAAGTGGAATTTCAGAGATTGAGTGAGGGGAAGGGGTCCAAAAGGGAAAAACATAGGCCTAGCCTAGAAAATTGCCAAGTTGTAGCAAGAAACTAGGGTTTGTGTGAAAATGAGGAATTTGGGGGATCTCAATGATGGGAAGTGTTTAATAAGGTAAATAAAGGATAGGGGAAGGTGTATGAACATCAAGATACAATTTTGGCTGATGATTTGACCATCCAAGAGAAATTACCTTCAAAACCCTAGGAGAGGGAAATGAACCTTACCTAGGCACAACTGAAGCATGAACAAGGTGTAAAATGACCTATTGGAACTTGACATGATGATGAAAACCATATGAATGATGGTACACTCAGCTGAATGGTGACATGGACCGACATTTGGACAACTTTGAAAGGAGTGAAAACAAACCCTAGACCTAATACCTAGTGACCAAATTTTGCTTGAAGACTCACTGAAATGACAAAATTTGACCTTGACACCTTAAAATCACTTTTTAAGAGAATGTTTGATCACTGGAGGAAGGATGCAAAGGCTGACACTAACAGGAGGCACAAGAAAAACTAACAGAGATAGATAAGGATTCTTGTCTTGAAGACACATGGATTGAAGGATCATCATCCCATTCATATGCAAAAGAGATAAAAGAAATTTCCAAGGAGGGTCATAATGAAGAATATGACAAGAAGGTAGAAGACTTAACCACTTAGCTTCAAGTCAATGAAATTATGGAAAGACATCTAAAAAGGGAAAATGATATGTATAAAGAGAAAAATAACAAAGTGGTGAAAGAAAAAGAGAAATTGAAGAAGAGAATGAAGAAGCTAGAAACACAAGATATCCTAATTTCAAAACAAGCTTACCGGTGGTTAAAAGAGAAGAAACTTTGGAAGTATAAATATGAGAAACAAAAAGTGAAGAATGCAATCTACAAGGAAGATAAAAAGGACTTGAGGGCATTGATATCCTTTTGTAGGAAGCTCAACATGAAGCTTCAATATCAACGGATAGATCCATAGGTACAACATTAGGAAAAACAGGATACAGAGGCAGAAAATCAAAGAGACAGAGGAAAACATGAGAACATGCTTGAGACTTAGCAAGGGGGAGATGTTGGCCCTCAGGTTTGACATTTTTTACCATGCATAATCCATCTATCTATCATCCATTACAATCATACCATGGTCATATTTTCCATATTTTTTCCTCTTATTGCACATTAAGATAAAATAATTATGTCTTTTAAATTTTAGATTTTTTAGTAAAAATTGGGTATTAAAAATTATTTTTGACTAGAACAAAATTTCCTGTAATGGCTCCATTGAAGTCGTATGTGAAGGAAACCTTGGTGGAAATTGGAGATATATTCAAGAATCATGGGAACCAAGGATGAAAATACTCCTATTGGCACAGTCTAAATGAGTCCGAACATGTTTTGTCAACGCTGGTCAAACTTGACCAGTCACCTATAAATCCCTAAATAAAGGGGAAATTTTGTGATTTAGTGGGATTGTACCATATTTTGTGTAAAAAAAGGGACGATTTAAACCTTATTAGATGGATTAGGACTCTTATAGGTTGTTATACCTATTTTAGTTGAGTTTATTATACTTTTTGCTTACTTAAGCACATATATTCAACAATTATGAACATGTATTATGATTATTGAGACTTCTTTATTTATGAATATAATTTGAAAAAAATTCCTTCTACGTCTTGTCGTGGGATGTGATTGCTGATATAAAGTAGATGATAATATTCAAGTGTACCAAGAAAAGGGTGGAGGGCCCTCATTCTAAGCTAAGTATCTACAATGTATTTTTGTGCATAATTGTGAATATCTTAGATTGTTGAACATTTCCTTTACAAATTCTTGTGAATACTTTTATGAGTAGATTCATTGTATGCCATGGTCATTTATTTTTATGAAATGATTTCCTTTCAGTAATTGGTTTAAGTAGGGAAGGTCAACCAAGGCATCTAATTATATCCTCTTCCTTATGAATTAAGAATTGATCTGGAAATTGTGTTCATGCATTTGATCTTTACTGCTTTCTTAATTTAATTGTGTTATGTTTTATGGTGGAATTGATATTTTTGGAATAGGGATAATGAGGAAGGACAACCAATACATCTATTTTAGAGTCTCTTTCTTGTTGGCTATGCTCCAAAAAGATTCATTGCACTCTTGCTTCTAGATCATAATTTTAGTGTTTTCTTCTCAGAAATTTATATTTGTAATATGCATTTCCATTATCTTCACATAAACAACTACTTCCTACATTAGTTTAATCTAGGATCCATATACCTTGGTGTGATTCTAATTTTACCAACCCAGATTGATAAGTAAAACATATGATCTAATTTAACTCAATAAATTAGACTAACAAACACCTCCTAGCATATCGTAATTCCAACAATGCATGGATGAAGTAAATAGGAACAAATACTGCCCCCTAGGAACACATTCCATCTCCAATCTATAGAGATACCAATTGTTGGGATGAAATGAACGCTTCTCTTGCAAAAAATTCTTCCTTTGACAAATAGAAGCACCATATGGACTGAGACTCCACATAACCATAACTCAAGTGACATATACAATGATAAATACATGGTGTAACAGTGATACAATATACCTCATACATAACTCATATTTCCATAACATGTCCTCGTGATTCATAACTAAATGACCCAATGATAGTAAAATACAAGTACATGGATTCATGAGCATTTTACATGAATATCAATAGATACATGGCTGCTATGATAATATCATATGGACCAATGACTCAAATACATAATACATGATGAAAATTACATCATCATTAGCCACACATGTGGCTGCAATATGACTTCATATGACTCTCCATAACAATCCTATCACCATGACGACTTCAACAACTATTGACTAGACTCAATACCATCATAAAACGATGAAACGAAAGTAAATACACAACTATAATTAAAAAAATGACAACCTATACCTGGCTGGTCCATGTATCATCTTGGAGTCATGATCATAATCTATGCATGGATGCACATATTTTAAACCAATTATTAGTGGAAACCAACAACATAAAAATGGTTGAAAAATGTGCTCATTTTCACTCATGAATACATATGTAAATCTTCCACATAAGTCTTAGTAGAAATAATGAGAAAATTCCAAGTAAACTAGGAAAATATCATACCATGCATAGCTCCCCCTAAGCTCAATATACCTCCAATAATATGAAACGATCCTGTGAAATTGAATGTGCATGAGGCTAAAAAAACTCATCAATGTTAATATAAACTCCATCATGCGCTCCCCCTGAGGTTGTATATCTCTCATGATCTGCATTCCTCTATATGTATGTAGGAAATAATCATTGACTGCAGGAGGGAATGCTCTTCACTGTTGAAGAGTTGAAGCTCCTTCTTTCTCCACACGGTCTTGGGCTGCTTATTTTCTTATTTGATATGCTTCTTCTCCTCCTTTATCTGCTTACTTTCTTGCTTCACTAGTTTGGTGCTAGATCCTCTTTTATTTTTATTCCTTTAACGTTTTTACCTTGAATAATGGGGAAACAAACAATCTCTTGTCATATGGAAAAATATATGGAAAATAAAACACTCCACATTTCCAAGAGGATCCACTCTTCTTCTGCTCATGCTAGAACTTAACCATGCATGAAATGCATCTCTACTCCAACGGTTAGACGTGTAATCTATTGCATTATGGCGACACATGTGACATGAGTCACAATAACCATAAAAATAATAGTTATAACTAGCTAATCTTAATAGGGTGCTTAGAACTTGGTGGGAAACCATCCTTGCCTTATTTACTTCCCCCTCTAGATGTGCCTTTCAAACCCCACCTAAGCATTATCAAAGTCCTAGAAAAAAAACCTGAGTTGTGCATAATGGCTGGGAAAACAATATTTTTAGAACACCCTATGGTATAATTCATTGGTTTGTTAAAATGAAAAATAAACCCTTACCACTTATTTATGCACCTATGGTTACTTCTACTATCTCTTTTTCCCATTGAACCCAAATAATGATAAGCAATCTCTTCCCAAGCATCCTAGAGACAAAGTGAAGAAACCATTTAAAGAGGTTCCATGTATTGAGTTTTCTTAGTCAACTTTTGCATATTCAAAAGAGAAATCACAAAAGACAGGGGATGAAGGGAACATAGAAATTTTATTTAAAGAAATATTGCTAGAAATTTTATGATGTGATGTTTATTTTATTTTCATAAGAGTATTCACATTTTCGATATTTGAGGCACTGAGTTTTTAGCTAACATTGTTAATATGGTATTTAATTTTGAAGAAGACACAAAATATCATATTTTTGATGAGGCAGACGTGTGAAATAATTACAATTATGATCATTCATTTATTGAGATATATTGTTTCCATATATGATAGTTATGTTTTAAAAATAGGAGTCATAGTGATATTTTTATGTGTGATGAAGTTTTATCAAATAGAGTATGGTGGAATCCCACTTACTAGTAGTTAATAGTATTTTAAATCTTCATGACATTTTTATCTCCCATAAGGTTTTCTAAAATCAAATATTAAATAATTATTAAAATATAATTACCAAATAATTGTATTATACAAGTTTAAAAGAAAATATAAGTCACAAAGATGGCGATAAAAGCTTTGAGTGAAGGTATGTGCAGGCATTAAGAGTGATTTTATTATTATTATTCATTTTATATTTTGGATTTCTATGGATTGAATTTTTATGTTGATAGTAGGGATATCTCAAAAAGTGAAAATTAAATATTAACATGTAATTATGGTGTTGTTCAAGGTTTTCAATTCTCTTTGTATATGACCACTTCAAGAGATGTGATTCTACAAGGCTATATATGACAATGTTATTATTGGCTTGGTTTGATAGTGGAATAAGTATGCAAGAAGAGAAAATTGCAAAGTGGGAGAAGAAGATTACATTAATTTCAATATGTGTTCTTATAAGAAACTATAGTGAAATAAGACACAATGAATAAGATAATAGAGAGATGAATGAGATTAGGGAAATGGGGACCATTCTATATGTGCCAGAGAAGATTCCTTAGGAAAGATGTCTATTGAAGATAATATATTTTACAATAATTTATTAAATAAAGCAAGGAAATGTTGGAGTTTTTAATAAAAACTCAACAAAGTACGAAGATTGTCAATATGGTTTGTGAAAAATAAGTTAGAGCATGTGTATATAGAGAAGGCACATAAGATTGAATTAGCGAAAATAAAATAAATTTCTAGAAGACCTCAAGAGATACAATAAATTGAGAAATATTTGGGAGAGATCAAGAATATTTAAAATCCCAAAATAGAATGCTTTGTTGAAGACGAATATAAACACAAAATCATGCAAAACATGTTGTGCTAAGTAATGGAAGAAAACATGTTCAATCCAATGGTCCCTTTGGGAACTAGTGATATTTATAAGGCTCTTTATATTTTTACATTTGCAGGTTTATAAGAAAACATTGATTAATATGGCCCTAAAGATCATAAAACTATTGATAACTAATCTAAATATGGAATAGGAAGAATTGATAGCATAATTCAAGTAGAATATTACAACAAAATAGATGCTACGTATGATAACCTTAAGGTTACAAAGATGTCACTAACAATAATGTTTCTATATTCCACAAATTCTCAATTAAATTGGGATGATCAAATAATAATTGAAGTTCGAGAAGAAACAACAAATCACCATTTACAAAAATTGAATCTTTGTGATATATTTTCTTTTGGGTCACGACCCTCCTCTTCATATTTTTGCATCAAAATGAAATTGTAAAAGGTTGACATTGTGGATCAAGATGGTTGGATGTTGTGCTCCTTGAAACACATAGTTTTGTTGA
Source organism: Pinus albicaulis (assembly GCA_034641835.2). NCBI lineage: Eukaryota > Viridiplantae > Streptophyta > Pinopsida > Pinales > Pinaceae > Pinus > Pinus albicaulis. Next base: position 310,183,568 of record CM076582.1, on the reverse strand, counting down.
GATTGTTATTGAGGTAGGCCATGAAGATTATGAAAACTTATTTCTATGCAATGTTAAACAAAAGGTAGAGGTCAAATAAAACATTGCTACTAATTTAATGCAACAACACTTTAAAAGTAATATGTTGAAGAAATTTCCATTCAAGGAGGAAGGAAAATGACCTAGAACATCTTGATATTTTGATGAAGAGAAAAATGAGATTAATTTAGATCATGGAGATATATATTGTGTAGGTAATGTTAAACTTGAAATTTCTGTCAAGAAACATGATAACATGGAGAAAATTGTTGTAAGAGGTAAGTTACAATTTTTAAAGCTAATTGAAATATTGAATGTCACTTGTGAAACAAATTTGATTGGTGGATGAAAGGTGAGAACAACTTTGGTTAAGAAATTATCAAAATTTCATGGAAGTTGAGGTACAACATCACAAAGTGTTGAGCTCATGATTAATTAATTACTGTAGAAAGTGTGTACTAAGAATTAAAAGAATAATTGAATGGGTGGAGAAGAGGAATAAATTGAAGGTTGACTAATATATCCATAAATGTTAACAATAATGAAATAAATAGAACACCTATTTTATTTTCTTCATTCATAAAAGAATTGATGAAGTCATATTAACAAGAGGACTAGAATAATGTTGAAGCTACGAAAGATGATTTCTTTGAAAGAAGCCATGAAGGGAGTGTATTGTTTCCTATAACAATTTTTTGTTATGTTTATAGGTTAATAGGAAATTTTTAGTGATGCACACTTGGAGAGAAGAATACAATGAAATTCATGCACTTGAATATGTTAAGGGTGTGAAGAGAAGTGTACTCCCAAAGTAGAAGAAGAGAAATTGAAGTAAATGAAGCCTTTAATGAATTTTTTTGAGTATTGTGTAAGTCAAGATAGAAGAGTTATGGAAGTTGAGAAAGGAATGCACTAGTACCTTGAAGACTTCAAGATTATATATATTCCCGAGAAGATACTTTCCAAATAGATTTACAAGTTACAAGATAGTGCTAGTGGAAAGTAATCAATAGAGGAAAATGGTGAGTAAATATATTATGTATGGAGCTATACATCTTAGTAATTGGTAGATAGAACATTGTATCCAGTAAAAAAAGATGTTGAATGAAGATTTTCCTCCAGAATATTATTGAGATCACCCCCTAGCTGATAAGGACAATGGATGCATTGGTACAATGGAGAGGAAAATTCAATATGTTACATATTTTGAGCATGTGTTCTGAATCATTCTAAAATAAGACCATAAATGTGTCATAACATTAAAATGGGTGCAAATAGAAGGTGTTAATGTTTATTTATATTTGATGGAGGTTACGAAAACCTATAATTTGTTTGATGATTTTAGGGAAAGTACAAAGAAGGATGTAGCACATGAAATTGTTGAGTTAATGAAAAGTAGCATAAAGAATATGAAGAGTCTTTGAATACATCTTTGATGGGTTTGTTTGATTCCCATGATGTATAATATGTTGAAAATAAAATAAAATATGGAGATCAAGAGAAACCCAAATTGAAGGAATGAGTTTTATTGGAAATTTCATAGATATACTTTTCAGGATTGAAGATATTACAATAGAGTGGAGAGTTAGTGATATTGAAAAATAATTTTTTTCTAAGACAATGTTTTATATATATCTAATAACATGGTATTTTACATGGTTTATAAAATACACTTTTTTGTAATTGAAAATAATGAGGACATATAGAATGAAAGGAAGTTGATGCTAAAAATAAAAAATGTATAGTTCAAGATAAAGAAGACATGAAGCATTAATGATTATGTGATGGATGATGAGAAGGAAACAATTGTCATTGAACTTGGACTACAAAAATGGCAAACAAAACTATTGGGTTAAAGTATTTGAAGAAGTAAGCTACTAAACTTGACAATAGTAGTAAAGTTGCAACAATTAAAGAAAGAGAAGGAAATGATGTTGATAAATATGAAAGTGTGTATTAGCTTATATAAAAAAGAAGAGTTGAGAAAGAGTAAAAGAAAGAAGGTAAGAGTTTAAAAAAGAATGAATAAGAAAATAAAAGAAAAAATATTCAATTATTTAATGATGATCCACTAAGTGAGATGCTCAATTTTTTTTCAAATAAGGGAGATTAATGTAGGATCATTTTTGGAAAATTAAACTATCCTACATGCATTTTGAGTTCATTCATAGACATGGAAGGCTTACAATTAATTCTAGTTTAAGTATCAAGATATGACATATTCATTTTTCCATAGGTGTGCATTTTAAAGCTTAAGCATGCATTTTGATTTGTTGAAATAAGGAAATTTTATTTTCAAATGGAATCATCAATTAAGATGAAACGAGTTTGTGGAGGTTTGAATCCATATCATTACCTTGTTGCATTTTTCTGAATAGGGTTTTCATTCCATAGAAAATTAAAAAATAATTTCAAATGGATTTTGCATAAAATTGCATGCATTTGGAGATCAATCAAGGAAATCCTAGACATGAGTTTTGTGCATAGCATGGAAAATTTTCCAACAACGTGGATTGTTTCCTTATATATTACACAATGAAAATGTGAAACACAATTGTGTAAATCATAGTATTTTTTGAACACCAAGTAGTGCAAATTGTATTATGTTTGTCTGGAAACAAATTTTAAAACTCAAATTGGCAGTCTAGAAATGTAAAAAATGTGGGAAATGGAAAAACACACTCCTTCAACTTACATCACTCAATTTTGATTCGAAATGAACCTTAGGCATCCATTTTAGTGTAGCAAGGTAGTTTTTGTCAAATTTAGTAAAAAAATTTAAATTTATTGATTCATGAGATTTGATATGGGTAAATTAAGTGAATTTCAAAATTCCAAGATATTGGTTTAGTCAAAATAACAAAATTATTTATACATGATATATTAATTCCTTAAAAGGAGACTTGAATGGATTTTGACATTATTTTTACCCCTCTTAGATATTTTTGTTATTTGTTTCAATAAAAAATTTCATGTGGCCATGGAGCCTTCATTCATAAATGAGGGCTTTTAATGATGAATTTTGTCTAAAAACGCAATAATTTGTAATGTAGTGAAATATCTTTTTATCCTTAATTTAGAAGCATCAAGTGAAATATCATTTTGTCCTTGGTGATTTTTAACAAGCCCCTAGATTATGAAAAGACAAATTTGGACAATTTAGCAATTGAAAGGCCCAAGATAACAAGCTCAAGCATAAATGTGATGATTATAAATGAATAAGGGGCCTTTGGGATCTCACAAAATAACTTTATAGACTTCGTTCCACATAAAATCTAGAAGCTATAATGATTTTGTGAGTGCAATAAAGCTAGGATTTTGAGCCATTGCCACTAAATACAAGACAATGGAGTTTTTGTTGATGATTTATATGTGTATATTTTTTTTTTTGGTGTTGATTTTTATTGATAGCATTATTTTTATTTTTGATCATTTCCATTGTGTGAATTTTATTGTAGCCCCTTTCTAGATCACATAGAAAATAAAATATGACAACACTGGTCATTAAATTGGTTAGGAAATGCACATATAGGAAATTCATTTATACTATGCAAAGTTTGGTGTAGACTAAAACATTGGAAATATGTACCTAACAATCAACCAAAATCATCAAAAACATGCAAAAAAATTGTCTTTCCAAATAGGCTGATATGGGTGGATATTGGTGGCCACCCATCTATTCCACCTAGGCCTCCAGCAGGTTTCATCAGTTTCATAAGCTACCATCACTTGAGATAGTGGATTTCCATTACGCTTGTAAGCTTATTTTAGTTCTTTGATATTAATGAAATGAAGTTTTATTTCTACTGCATCTCTGCGTTTATTTTTATATATGTATTCTGTTGCGTTCATGTATAAATCCAGATCACAAGCATGAATTATGGTCAACTATGCTACCACAAAAATCCATTTTGTAATTCAATTATTGTTGGTTGAAACTAAGTTGTATTAACACAACCACTATTTGTTGCAAAATGTTAGTAAAATGTTGAAAATATTCCTCTGCACACCCATCTCCATAAAATTAGGGATATGATATTGAATCACATCCATCTCCATCAAAAAGTGTTAGTAGACTATCTAAACACTTAAGATATGTGATGTCTTCACGACCACCAACTTTGTTGTAACATTCAAATATCCATTGAATGGAAGATGTATTTGAGCCGATTGGGAGAGTTTACAACATACTTCTGCAAAATAAACCATATGATTTTTCAAGATCTATGCATCAATATTGCATTCATATATTACTATCATGTCCTGGGATAACACATAGAAATTTATTAGTAGATGTGACCTATTGGGTGAGCTAAAAATATGTTGTTGAAGTGCATCATGGTCACATTGCAATATCATCTTGTGTTACCCCTCAAACATGAGGATTTCCTTCAAAATAGAAGTGTGTGCCTCTACAAGAATGACATGCTTCTTCCATAAGCTCAAATTACATTAAAAAGGGCTAAGTAGATGTTTAATGATTTTTGTCTAATGTAACTCTACTAGATTTAATTCTTGTATGCACTTAATGAAATTGTCTTCTCTGGATTTGATTGTTTGCATGTGATTCTTTAATCCTAAACTTATCTTCTATTTTGATTAAATTATCTCTTTAAATCCATCACAATGGTACACAATGCTTCGTAAGTTTTGATATTATATTTAGTTTCTTTAAGCATGTTATAGGTTTCTACAAGTTGTAGTCTGAATTTCAAATTCTTGCATTCATCTGAAATTTATAAATAATTTTTTTAATCCTATCATATATCATGTTATCCATACCTTCATCCAAATAAAAAAAATGGTTCTAAGGAACCATTAAGAAAAATATCTTTAAACTCTTCTTGACTTGACAATAATCTTACCAAGTTGAAACTTGTTATGCCACACTCTAATGCATCTACTCCCAAAAACCAATAAGGATGGATTAAAGAGGATCCTTGGGTGCACCTTTTGGCAACATTTACAGGTTGTTAAGATATTTTTGTTATGCATTTACTTGTTTCTAATCTAGAGGATGGCTTGGTATTTAAAGAAAAAGGTAGTTGATTTTTCATAACGAGGGGAAAGGAGATTACTTTGGGAATAGAATCACATGTAGATAATGTTTTAGAGAAAAATACACGTGCGCGTTGAGTGTGGTAGAGTGAATTAACTTCTTGGAGAATGAAAATATGGTGTTGTTTGAGATAAGGGTAGGAAGATAATTGAATCATATGGGAGTGCATTAGAGGAAAGTGAAAATTCTAATATGGACTTGTTATGTTACACTCTAATGCAGTAACTCCCAAAATACATAGACGAGGATGGGTAAAGGAGGAACACAAGGAGCACACTCTAGCGGCACGTGTCCATTTTTAAGTCATGGTTCTACATATTAAGTTACTAATATTAACGAGTATTTTGGAGCTAAATATTTTAGTAATATATATTTACAAAAGAAGGGGAATTGAAATTTATTTTGGAATAGCATCAATACTAGATAATGTTTTAGGGAAAAATATATGTTCAGGGTAAGTGGGGGAGAACGAATTGCATGTCTGAAGAGTGTAAATATGTTGTGGTTCTAAATTAGGGGTAGGGAAGATGATCGATTCATCTGGGAATGTGTGGAAGGGAAATTTTAAATATAATGAAATATTGTTATGTTACAGTCTAATGCATTAACTCCTTTAATACAAGGAATATGATGGATGAAGGAGGAAATTTAGGAGAACCTTCTAGTGGAACGTGTATATTTGTAAGTCATGGTTGCTAAAATTATTGTTATTTATAGCATTGAGCAGGATTAGGATCTAAACGCAAAATTATTTTATCTTACAAATGGAGGGGAATGGAAATTTCTTTGGGATGAGGGTCACAGGTGGAGAAATTTTTAAAGAAAAATCTGCATGCAAGTTGAGTAGGGAAGAATGAATTAGCTTTTTGAAGATTGACAATATGTGTGGTTCTGGAGTAAAGGAGGGTAAGATAATTGATTCAAGTAGGAATATTTCAGAGGGGATTGAAAACTCTAATGTGGGACTATTGCATTACACTATAATGCATCCTCTTGAAATACAATGATGAATATGGAAAAAGGAGTAACATGGGGACATCTTTCTAGCAACATATGTCTAATTTTAATCCACAAATAATACATCTTTAGTTATTTCTAATAATTAGGAGGATTTAGGAACTAAATATATAAGCACTTGATCTTGTATACAAAGGAAATGGAAATTTCATTGGGAAGAATCTATGTGTAAGTTGAGTGAGGAATGGTATAGTAAATTTTTGGATAATGGCAATATAGTGTGGTTCTAAACGAAGGGTAGTGAAGATGATAGATTCATGTGGGATTATGTGGGAGGGAAGTGCAAACTATAATGTAGGAAAATTGTGTTACACTCTCATGAAACAAATTGTGAAATGCGAGGAGGATGGATGGAGGAGGAACCTTAGGAGCATCTTCTAGTGGCACATATTTTTTGTCAAGTCATGGATGCTACACCTTCAATTGTTGGTAATATTGAGGATTTCATCTATCATGTACCTAGGAATAAATAATTACATCTTGGAACATTGATGTATTTTGGTCACAACAACTAGTCTTCTAGTCGACCATAAGGTGGGATCTAGTCACTAGTTGACTAATATTTATGCACTAGTTTTCTAACAATTGCAAAGAGTTTTTCTTCTCCATAACTTATTATTCTATGGTTAGGCACTCCAATTGTTTCATTTCTTCATTTTTTGGTAAACCTTGACATTTAATACTAATAATGAACATTATTCCATAATGTCTCAGTTTGGTATTAATGCTCCAACAATTGGAAATTTCTCATAGTTGGTTTTCTGTCTCCTAAATTTTTCCACTTTTTTGTCTAAAATATTGATGCACCTCAATTGATCAAGTTAATGAGTCACAAAAAAAATGATTGTGTAGGTGGAAACATAATGTATATTTTATATGGTGTGATTACTCTCATGACAATACAATAGCATCATGTGCATGTTTTTTCCCTTTCTTAGGGAAGTCCTACCATTTCTGACCACCATCGAAATTAGTTTGTAATATTCCATGATATTTGAAGAATATCAATCAACATAAACACTAATTTTTTATTTTCACTTTTCCCCTTGAAGACTAGTCAAACATATCTTGATTGATCTCCATATCCTTCGTTTTCTTGAGAAACTATTTTTTTCCATCTTTGAGCATTCACCACAACTTTATCAATTTATTTGTTAATATCAAAAACTATCTTTTGCAGGATGGAAGAGTTCTCCCCATAAAAAACATCTCTATTAGTATCTCAAGGAATATTAACAATGCCTGGCTTGTAATCTTTTAGATGTATGGGGGCCATCTCTTAAATGTTTAGAATACCATCCAAAATATTTTCATTAAAAGGGAAGCATTAGATGGCATCAATGAAAATAATAATTTTTTTATTATCTGAATGGAACTCACAAGTAGTTCCATAATTCTTTTATTTTCTAAAATTAACCATAAGTAACATCATATCTTTTTTTTTTTTAAATTACCCATGAGCATCATTTCAAGTACATTGGAATGATTGTCAACTATTTGAAAACACAAGGGCACATCGGGAGTATATGTTTGAACATATATTAAGCACAATTTCAAAATTATTGCTAGGTGTCCCCTTTTTAATATTTTTGTGATGTTATTAGAGCTTATCACTTTACATGGCTTCCCTTGTATAGATTTTTTTTCAATTCCCTTACCTACCAAGGAAAATATTATGAAAAGTTCCTAAAATTTCATAGCCTTTGTTCACAACTATTTTGACCATTGGACCCATAAGAGCACATCAATGCCACCCATTTGGATTGCAATCATAATTGAAATATAGTCCCTTTTATCTTCTTTCATCTAATTTTTGAGGCATCAACCTTTTAAATCGAGTGAGATTAAGATTGTGAACATTGCATTCCTTGTAGGTGTTAGTGGCAACCCTTCTTGTAGTCATATTTTTACCTTCAACTTTATTTTCAACAATGAAATATTTATCCAAGAATTTAGGCTCAAAGAGATGCACCTCATTTTGAATGATCTCCTTTAACTGACCCATAATTTAATATATCTAATCATTTATCCTCTAGAAAGTCCTTCAATTTAAGGCTCAAATTTCGACAGTATTGAATGCGCTCTATAACTAGACCTATTTGCCTCAAAATTCTGAATTGACTCAAGAATGAAATATTCATATTATATCCATAATTTGTTGTCAATACTTTCCTAAAAAATAACCAACATACATTAAATTCCTTTTTGCATTCATAAAGCCATTAATACTAGGAAAATCGATCAAGGTGTAAATATAAATATGCAATAGTTACTTTTTTTTTTGTAAATTTGGCACTTGGTGTAAACCAAATAATTCCCCCATTTGGAGTATCCATATCATGTGATTATTACCATAAAAAATTTTAGTATCATTATTGTGAATGAAAAATTCCTTGGTCCCTGGTTGAAACCATGATGGTCTAGATCTTGGAGTGACAAATGATTAGTTGTCTGACACCCACTCCTCTTATTATCTCAAAGTACTAAAGTGTTCTCTATATGTGATTGGTACTCAAACCTCTCTTTTTCTCCTTACCATATTCTCAAGGATGATAGTTTAGGATAATGAGGCTTGCTTTCTCCTTAAAAATATCTTCCTTCATATTTTTTAGATCATATTTGCTTACCACCTCTTTGATCATCATCTTTTCTTGCCATATTTAACTTGATATCATTTTTTAAAGTTTGAAATATAATTTTACTTACCATATTTACAATGTAAATCTTCTTTGTTGCTGTAGTTCAAATGCTTGGTATTTTCTCATTTAGCTTTGACACCTTAATTCCACATCTTCATTTTATTCTTCCATCACAAAAGCCTTTAAAAGAGTCATATTTGGTTTACTATGTCTAGACATGAAGATTAGAGTTTTTCATGGTATTATGGGAAATAAGTGTTAGGTTCTATATATTTTTGACATGTCATTGGTTTCCAATAGTATTATTCAATTGATCTTTCATTATGCTAAGTAAGAGGATAGATTATACCCTTAGTTGTACTCCTTGATTCCTAGGTACATGGCAATGATTTGCTTGAGTGTTAAACTAAACGTACTATAAATATAAGAAATTGAAAGGTGATATAAGTATGGTCTTAGGTATACTTATGGGGCTTTCATTGTACCCGAAGGTATGTGGAAGATCAAATATGTAAACATATTATCTCTAATGTGATACTACTTGTTTGGTACCATCAAAAGTGTACAAGGACATCTTATAATGACCTCACCTGAATTCTTTGCATGTAAGATTCATATTTTTAGTTTCACGCATTGAATAATATATCTTTATCTTTCTATACATGGATATGTGTCTCTAGCCTAAAAAAACCACTCACTACATAATAGAGAAAAACTTATAAACTTGTGGTCCCTTGAGAACCCTTATAAAGACTTGAATTGGAGTCCAATCTACTAGTAAGCCTTGAAAATAATGTAAATATGATTTCATTACAATGATATATATGGTATTTTATATTGTAATAACCTAACATGTGCTCTTTAAATTCCAACCATTCTTATTCAATTTCAAGTGTTCATGAAGAAATTGGGTCCATGCTACCAAAACCTGTTATTTTTTATGTCCTTAAGGTATAACATTTGTTTGGACTACGACCACATAAATACTCCTATAACATGCATGGATTTTAGGCCTAAAACACTTAGATATATATTTTGTCTAATCCCACAATTGACACTCAATTTGGAGCTCACAATCTTCAAATATGATTATTTAACTAAAACCACATGTTTAATCCTAGTTTGAGGAATAGACAAATCCCTTGATTTGTATAGCTTGGCCTTTGAAAATATGTGAAATAGATTCTAAACTATTTTACTGATTGTACTTAGTTATTTCCTTTGTTAACACTAAAATTTACATGCAATTTTAATGATTAAACAAAAGAAGAAATTGGTAAAATGGCTTGTTTGAAGGAGATAAACCAAGAATTGTTCCCTTTAATACCAATTGCTATGGAAAAAATAGACAATAATCATAACATATCTGATTTATTAATGTCATTCCTATAGCAAGTGAAAGAGTGAATTAATAAAAATATATCTTGAAGGGGGAAACCTCTTATTACAAGATATCAAATTCCCTTAGATAAGATGAACTTTCAAATTAGGAGAAAAAGAGAGTTAGAAAAACATAATAAGGCAACATAAATAAAATTAATCTATTGATAATAAATGAGGGTTATGGTTAGGGACTTAACATATTTAATCACTAAGAGTGCATGACCATAAGAGGAAAACTAGATTGGTGAAGGTGGGGACTAGTGTTATAGCCGCCACTAGGGTTTGATCCGTTAAAAAGGTGGTTGGAAATGACCTAAATGGAGTTTGTTGATTAGGATATCCATCATTTCCATTAAGTCAAATTGGTTAAGTGTTACATGCCCGAACATGAATGATATAAAAATATCAACCACTTAAGATGTGATTGATTCCCAAATTTTTTCATAGAACTGTTTCTCAAGTTTCTTACTAATTGTGAACTTTTAGGGTCCACAACTAAACCACCAAATATGCTTGTATTACAATTATTTGAAGAAAAAAGTATGTAGAATGTGAATGGACATCTCAAACGTACTCAAATTTCTATATCCAATACATATTTGAAAGATGAAAATAGGTTTGCACTCAAGCACTAACCCCATATCAATAAGTGAACCTTTGATTTGAATTTTAATTAACTTTTAATATTAACTCTTAAAGTTAACAATGGATTTATCTTTATTGACATGTTACTTTTAGAAAGACCTCCCAGATGATTGCTGATAGAGTTTTTTTTTGTTACTGTGGTGTGATTGAAAAGTAGATAGAGGAACAAACAATTGACGACATCAACAAACACAATTGTGGGTCTTCTTCTATCTGCTTTCGATTAGTGATAAAATCAAGCAAATTAAGAAGACAAAATTGGAATATTTTCCAATTGCTAATAACTTATATTTTTATTTTTTCCAATCTCGCTCTCGCTCTCTCTCACATGAACCATATACATCTTTATCCTATACCCTTTAGGTTAAAAAAAATATAAGATTAAAAGTTAACTTTTATTAATAGATATCAAAACTAATTTTAAAATTATTAACATTAAAATTATAATTTTTGATATTGAATTTAAATTATTATATAATAATACAATAACCATTTAAAAACATGATGATAACATTTATTTTAAAATATATTTCTTAATTTATAAATAACTTGTATGGAAACTAAACATAAAAATCCTTTCCTTCAATCATAAAGGTGAAAATTTACATTACACCCATAATTTAATAAATGATACAATCTTTCAAATGCACATATTTACTTTTAAACCTACTTTCATTACATTAATTTATATATTTTAAACATTATTCACAAAATTTAGTAAGGAAAAATATAATTTTATAAATTATCATATTGATTTAAGTGATTAGTAAAATTTGTAAATTCCTTTATTTATTTTATAAAAAGCTAATTATGATATTGATGTAAGTAATTAGCAAAATTTTGTAAAATCCTTTATTTATTTTATAAAAGGGTTATATAATTATTTAAAATGCTTGTATCTTGCGAAAATCCATTACTAATGTACTTGTGTATGCACTATATGCAGCATGAAGAAGATCGTTGCGAGGTATATGAATTTTTCAAACGAAAGTGAAAGTGGAGCTCCCTTTCAATTGGAAGCTCGTGTAAGTCTTACTTTCTTAACTATAAAATTTCCAAAGTTTAAAGAGACCAAAGAGAAAAAAGAAATTTAAAAAGTAATGTCGTGATGGAGGGAAAAAATCATTTTTAAACTACTTTTTTCAATTTTATGATATGGTGAAAATAAATTAAAATAATAATATAATTATAAATATGTTATATATATTTTTCAAATCTATCAAAATATATATATATATATATATATATATATATATATATATATATATATAATTTTTTAATAGGTAATATTTACAAGTTTTACTTTAAAAAATTAAGTTTTTAGTGTAACTTTTACAAACAACAAAGTGAATTTTATTGGAGTAAGAAAAATCTAAGACATTTTGTACCAAAGTCTAAGTCACAAAAAAGAACAGGAAAAAGCATTGGCTTAGGCCAAGTCTAATTTAGTGAATTAAGTTAAATCTATCTTGGTTATTGACTTTGGTAATGACATTGAGTTTTGACTCATTAAATGTTAGAGACAAAAGCAACACAAAACACATTAAGGAAATTGTATTTTGCTAACACCATTGGTCCTTATTAATGGTTATGAAAGAGCCACCTATGAAATGGCACTTGACAAGTTCTCCCGTTCATATCTAGGAAGGTTGATTCCCCAAATGTGGCCTAAAGCCACTCGAGAGTTAAATAAGAAGCTTAAGGCTTCAACTATTCTTTTTGAATGGATTGAAAGAACCTATCTCCTCAATATCACACTTATTGATAAATAGATTGGTTATGCATTGGAACATAGGATTTCTACACTATTGATGAATGTTGGAGAAAAACCCTTAGCCTTTAGTACCCCTAGAATGAACGGCCATTCAACTTAGTCATAGGACTTTTCAAAGTAATTTTTGATGAATAGAACTTGTAGGCTAGAAGAACATGTCCATTTCGTTCCCTCCCAAACAACATTAACATTATGAATATTATACCACCCTTGGATGAACCTTGTCCACTTAAGGTAGGTGATTTGAGGAAAAATGGGCTTCAAGCATAGTGCAAGGGCTTTGGCCAAGAATTTTTACAAAGTGTTGAGTAGAGTAATATGCCAATAGTTAGTGATGATCTCAAGGTTCCTCTACCATATCATGAGAAAATGGGTCAAGGATAGCTTATCTAAGGCTAGTGTTAAGTCACAAGCCCTTTAGTGTTCATAAAAAAGATTAGAGGGAACCGCATAAATAATTTTCTGGATGGTCTCCAATAGCTCTAGGAATAGACCCTAGGATTATAAAACCCCTTGGTAGTTCCAAAAATATCATGTTCAATCTGCTCTTGCTTCATCATCTAAGCTAACGATGATTTGAGGGGGACTATGGTTTCCTTGACTTATTTGGTGGCTAGGGATTTAGGAAGAAATTTGGTTTGCACGTCTCCCTACTTGATCTAGTGTATCCACACACACAATTGTATTCCTCTTACTCGACAAACATCTTCAACACATAGTAGACAGCATAACTTAACCACCCTAGCTTGCTTTGACCATCCATTGTAACCCTTATATGATTCCTTTGAACTTTCTACACATAGCATAGTTTTAGTCCTAATGGATTTTAGCAATATGCCTCACGTAGCCCCCAAAAAATGCTACCATGTTGGAGTTGGCACCTTTTATTAGGTGATCTACCTAGAGCCCTTGCATGGTTGGGATATTAAGTTTTACATATTAGGAATGTAGATTGAACATATAGGGCTTATGAGGTGGGAAACATTCATAATGTAATGAGTTTAAGCCATGCATGTTTTCTCAACTTCCCAAGATATAGAAAACAAAATGGGTTGGTGGTGAGTGTTGAAATTTGCAACAAGAAATATTGAAAATGGAAACAAGAAGAGGCTTCTAATTTAACTTTCCCTTAATTAAATTAGAAGGAAATTGTAATTTCACATCACATGAGAGCTTATACGAGTTAACTAAGTTAGGAAGACTTAGTTATCTTAGTCAATTCGAGTTGAGGGTCAAACTAGAGACATGTAGAGTGTTCCCTAAGTTTTAGGGAGCCCAGTTACGATTTATTTTGACTTGTAATTAATTAAATTAATTTATTTGAGTTAAAAACAATTTAACTATTTATAACTGGTGAGAGGTCAAGTGAATTAAATTTGATTTAGTTCACATGCAGTGACCAATTATATAACTAATAATTCACTAAAAATAACTCATGCATGACAGTTATGAGAAAGACCCTGTTAAGATTAGAGTTAAAAGGAAGTGTACTATCAATTATATAATTATAAAATTGTAGAGGTGGTGCATGTAGTCAAAAGAAGGCCTAAAATAAATCATTCCTTAATTAGATAAAATTTCCTTTGAAAGGAGGAATGAAGGCACATGTTTAATCATTGTTTCAGTGAGCACAAGTTGGTGAGACCAAGAAATAGGAAGCACAGTTTGTGTGTGGATCTTGTGAGAGAAAGGTGTGCCAAGAGAAGCTTGTGCAAATGCTGGTAGTGAGACAGACAAAGATAGTGCAGAGAGCTCTCAAGCATGAGCGAAGCATTGTATTGTTCTCATATTCTTTGACTTATGCAATATACAGATGGCAAGGTTTTTAGCTGAGTCTTTCTCCAGATAAATATTTGGGTTGTGCAATTGAAATTCTTTCACTTTTTTGTTCGTGTGATTTTGTGATCATAATTGGTTTCCACAATTTGTAGATTTGATTCAAGTATTTTGTTTTAACATATTACAAATATATGTGGATTTTCTACACGGTATTAGAGAAAGATTTTTCTGGGTGGCGAGTTTGCATAACAGATCTGAAATTTTTTGTGCAAAATTTTGAAAAAAAATAGCAGATTTGGATTCTTTGCGAAAAAATATCCCAATTAAAAAAAATGACCGAATGGGAGTTAGAATGAGGGAGATATCACCGATTTAAAATTAACTATTTTTTCAGAAACGTTTGTGATGCAGAACAATTACAACGCAGATATGAGTTTCCAGAGTGCCCAGACGATATGATATTTAGCAAAGGGAAGGTTTTCCTTAGACACATCACCATGGGATAGATGTAACAGATTGGTATGCACTTGAGGTACTAGATGCATGCAAAGCTTTGAGGAGCAAGGAAAAGGTTGGAGACTTGGTGGTTGAGAGGGAGCAGGAATTACCTCTCAACATGTAGCCTCAGAAGAAGCGTCAACAACTTGTGGAGCCAAGTGGGCAGAGGGAGCACATGTAGGCATACATCTAGGAGAGAGGTGGGGTGATGTAGAGAAATAGTCCCAAGTGTGAAAAAATTTAGGCAGGGTCCATTGAGATGTTTTCTCTCATGGATCATTACCTTGCGACGAGAGCCCACAATGCATAGTAGTAGGATGAATCAATGGCGGTTTATGTAGTAAGATGTCAGAGTGACAAATGGAGAGACAAGCAACAATTAGATACTAGGGCGCACAAAGTAGAGTTGGCAGCAATGTAGATGGCACAGTGTAGAGTTAGCAACAACACAAATTTTTCGGTATACAATGCAGTAGCTAGTAGAAGTTAGAGACTCTAGTGACAAATGCATCATACTAATCGTAGTTGATTCAGTTTGGATGCAATTGATTTTTAGAATTTGTAGTAGCAAAAATACTAGAGAGAAGTGTTGCATGAAAAACATTCCAAAGGTACTAGATCGAGACAGAGTTGAATTCATTTCTTGATGAGAGGGAGTGTTTAAATTTGCAACAAGAAATATTGAAAATAGCAACAAGAAGAAGCTTCTAATTTAATTTTCCCTTAATTAAATTAGAAGGAAAGTGTAATTCAACATCAAATGATTATGAGTTAAATAAGTTAGGAAGACTTAGTTGGCTCAGTCAATTCAATTTGAGGGTCAAACTAGAGGTATGTAGAGTGTTCCCTAAGTTTTAGGGGGCTAGTTACAATTTATTTTGACTTGTAATTAATTAAATTAATTTATTTGAGTTAAAATCAGTTTAACTAGTTCTAACTAATGGAGGAACTAGTGAGAGGTCAAGTGAATTAAATATGATTTAATTCATGAAGTGACCAATTAGATAAGTGAAAATTCAATAAAAATAACTCATGCTTGTCAGTTTTGAGAAAGACCCAATTAATATTGGAGTTAAAGGGAAGTGTACTATCATTTGTATAATTAGAAAATTGTACAGGTGGTGCATGCAGTCAGAAGAAAGCCTAAAATTAATTAGAAAAAATTTCCTTTAAAAGGAGGAATGAAGGCACAAGTTTAATTATTATTTTGGTGAGCACGAGTTGGTGATGCCAAGCAATAGGAAGCACATGTTTGTGCGTGAAGCTTGTGAGAGAAAGGTGTGACAAGAGAAGCTTATGCATATGTTGGATGTGAGATAGACAGAGATAGTGCAAAGATCTCTCAAGCCTAAGAGAAGCATTGTATTGTTCTCATATTCTTTGAATTATGAAATATATAGATAGGGGGGTTTCTAGCTAAGGCTTCCCCCAGTTAAATCTTGGTGTTGTGTGATTGAAATTATTTCTCTTTCTTGTTCATGTGATTTTGAAATTGTATTTGGTTTCCGCAATGTGTAGAGTAGATTCAAGTATTTTTCTTTAGCATATTACAAATATCAGGTTGAATCCAAGTGGATTTTCTACAATCAAAATGAGTAGAAGTGCCCTATACATGGACATGATGGCTCCCAAATGGTTTAAAAAAAAGGTAGTATTGTAAAAAAATAATATCCCCGTCTAGCCATTCATAATATTCTCAATACGTTTGTAGAAGTTGGTTAAAGTGAAATAATTATTTTATGAATAATTTTTCCTCTTATGGTTAGGGTAAAAAATCCCATGGAAAACTTTCAGAGCAAGTCAGGTTTCTCTCATTATAGCTTCGAGGTGCACATGAAGTGTCAATTTGATTACAATGGTATTCATATTCCACCATGTTAAATTCACTACCTATAATCCAATGTGCATTAGGGGGTAATCAACCATGTAATGATAAAAGGTTGCATGCTATTAAACATCATTAAAGGCATATACATTGTCCAAGCCTAAAATACCACCTTCTAAATTGAGAAAAATCCACACAAGACAATTGGTGTGGTCTGTATCACACCCATGACATTGTTAACCAATTAAGAAGGCACAAGGAAGGAGACCCCACTTTTCCATTCACTATGATGAAAGTGAGAAAATATCCTCCATCTAAATATTTGATAGGGTAATACAAAACACAAAACCAATGGTCCCTTTCTCTTTCTACATGAATTTCATCCAAGTGTTGTTACTCACAATGTCTATGGGAGCTTAAAAATCTTGAGTGGTGAAGGTGGATTGAAAGTATGGAGTTTCCCTATAATTTGTCTAGGTAATGTGTGAATAGCTTATATTAGACAATAATTGATTTAATGTTTAAAGTAAGTATTGAGAAGGGTAAAGTAATAGACTGGTTAGTGATGGATATGGCTACCAACTTCAATGCAGACAAATTCCTTGATACTTGAAAAAGTTGACTCTCACACAAATGTGGTCCCAAAAATTGGGGCTAAAATTATTTTTGGGGTATTCATAGATGAATTATTCTATAGGCATGAAAATATAATGGATAGCTGGACAAAATTGCATGGGCGAACCATTGAAGTCTATCTAGAATTGGTAGGTTATTTTTCCTTCACATTTAGTCAAAAGTTATGATACCACTAGTTCATCACTACCAAAGTGTTCTTGAAAATCGATGTGTCACACCCTAAAACTTCTTAGACATGTGTAGGGTTACTGACTAGAACAAGAAAACCCCTTGGTTAGGTTGCACATGTGGACACATTTCCAAGTGTAAGGCTCCTAATTCATATGGATCTAGTTCTTGATAATTTCTTTGAGAGGCCCTTGACCCACAAAGTATCATAAAATGTAACCCGTCCGAAATAAATCATAGAAACTTCAATATTATGTTTCAAGGGAGGGTCATAATTATTCCTTGGTGTATCTTTGGAATGAAAATTTAGGTATTCTTAGCTGCCATCATAAGTCATTGATTCAAAGACAATATTATGTAGAATAAGGTGAAATGAAGGAAGGCCATCATGCCTCACCTTATTTCAAAATGATTATTTACATGTTAAGCTAGCTAGGCTACATTCAATTCTTCTAAGACAATATGAATACTTACACATGCCAAAATATTATTATCTTCAAGCCATTAAATCACCATATATACCAAAATCCTATAGAAGCTCTCCGCTCCCATTTCTTCTGTTATCATATCTTCACATTGATACATCTATTATTTATTTTTTATTTTAATATTAACTCACCTTTATATTTTAATATTATTATTCAT
The DNA here is from genome assembly GCA_034641835.2 of Pinus albicaulis. Lineage (NCBI taxonomy): Eukaryota > Viridiplantae > Streptophyta > Pinopsida > Pinales > Pinaceae > Pinus > Pinus albicaulis. The sequence goes on along the minus strand of CM076582.1, from coordinate 310,165,482 downwards.
TATGAATTCCAATAAATGTGTTGGACCAAAGATCACATTAAGAGGAGGGGTGAATCAACATGGCAACAATTTTACGATTTCACAACTTTTCATAAATAAACAATTATATGACAATGAAACATAACCATTTGCAACATGTCGATGAATAAAAAATTACATCATGAAGTTATAACCACATCAATTATACATCAAGAAGCCATCAAATCATCACAATGAGACACAAAATTTTACGTAGAAACCCATATGGGCGAAAACAACAAATTCTTCTTTTTCTTTTCTTCAATTCATTACATAGATTTGCAAGCACCAACCTACTGGAAGTACCCACCTCCAAGATATAAAAGTTTCTACTTGTGGTAGGCTACAACCTAATTGAGGAACCAACCTCGAAAATGTGCAAGCAACAACTCATTGTAGGCTACAACCTAATTGAGGCACCAACCTCAATGACTAGCAAGCTCCGAATTGCTCTAGGCTCTAATTTGATTGAGGCAACAACCTTGAGGATGAGAAAGCTCTGAATTTATCTAGGCTCCAACTTGATTGAGGCACAAAACTCAATGATTAAAAAGCTCTAACTTTGTCTAGGTTGCAATCTGGTTGAGTCACTGACCTTAATGGAGAAACCCACCTCTTTCTTCAACTTCTTGTGGACCAATTTTTTAAATATTTCAAATTGGATATACCTTCTCTTCATACAATATAAATCTTCAATTTGAATAACCTGATGCTATCTTACTAATATCACACCTATTAGGGTCCTATAAGTATTGGATTCATAATTTGGAATTGACTTATGATAGGCTTTTGAATATGTACATACCTTGTTTTCCGCAAGTTGTTTTCCCATATTTTGTAAAAAAAAAGATAAAATAAAAAATAAAAAAAATAAAAAAAATAGAAAATCAAAAAGAGGGTAAAATTCCTAAAAGAAAGATCAAAGGACTTAGAAAAAATAATATACCCCAAAGAAAAAGAAATAAAACATGAAAGTGTGCAAATTCAAATGCCACTACTTTTTACTTTGTTACTGATGATTATGGCAGAGTGTCAATAAATGCCATAATCCATGATGAGTTGAATTGTTCAATCTTGACTTGTCATGATTTCAATTTTATTGTTGTAGAATAGTGAATAAAGATTAGTCAGACAGTTTAATCCTGACTAATAAATAGATAGGTAAATATAAGGTAGATTTAGATAGTTTTTATGCTTTCAAAAGAATAAAATGTTCAAGGTTGCTAGCTCAAATGCACCTGCAAAATGGAATAAAAAATGTTAGATTAAAGTTGGGTAGGTAGAAAGAAGTGGGAAAATCATTGTAATATTTGTTACCAAGCAAAAATCACTAATTTCCTCTCCCCTATAGTTATTCTGCATTCTAAAATTTCAGTGAAAGAGTCTCAGAGCATTTCTCTAACTTCTGTTGGGACCGGACGTAAGGCTCAATGAATGTTAAGTTAAAAGTGTTGAATTCCTATATTAATCCCTAATTATCATTATTTACTCTACATTCATCCATTACACTTCAATTTCATAAGTAAAGACCTTTTTACTTAATGAAAAAATAAATCCGCTTTTGATTAATCTCCTTCATTCATAAAAACATAAAAAATCCTCCAAAAATATTATATTCTAGGTCAAAGTGGTCAAATTAGAAATGATAAAGCTTTGCTTTTACATTATCACTTTACTTGGTCATATAATTATATTTTGGTGTTTTTCATTGTTCTTGGTCATATTAACTTCTAACTTATTTATTAAATCCCCATAAACAAACCTTATCCTATTATTATAACCCCTTTTATCTAAATTATCCCCAAAAACCCACTATTATAAGCTTTTTTGCCAAATTTAATTATCCACGTGTTTAAATAAAAAACCCCAATTATACCCCCTTTGGCATAAAACTAACATTATGTAAATATCCCGCCCCCTATAGTGAGTAGACATTTCCATAGTCTAAAACTATATAATAAAAATATAAATAAACTCTCAAAAAGAATAAATTTACCATATCACCTATCCCATTATAACCTACGGTTTATTTGCGAAAAAATTAAAGCTTGTATCATATTTCGCATTGGCTTTCATGTATTAGCCCCGCGTTGTGCATATCTTAACCCCAGTTAATTCCATCAACCTGCCTCATGCGCATTTTTTTTTATATATATAAACTTTGTTTATATATGTTAGTATGAATCTTTCGTCGTAAAAGATCACTTTAGCGACACGTAACAAATAGCCCTAACATCGATTGTGGCTACAAAATATCTTTAAGTCTGCTGCACAAATTTAGATCTAAGCACAAAAGACATTAAGCAGATAAAATATAATATGGCTCCATGCATCCAATAGATAAGACAAGAACACTGTGTTTAAAAGAATGTTTTATATTATATTAAAGAATGGGGCACCTGAGAGGAAAACAAGAAAGGTGTTTTCCGGTTCTCCTCAATGGGATGGGTTCTTGAAAGTCCTCAGTGTTTCAGATCTAAAATTCCTCTCTCTTATTGTGGTAGAAAACCCTGACAAACATAGAACTCAATGGGAGCTCATAAAGCAAAAATGGAAAATGGTGACCAAGAGTAGATCTAGTGTGATCTAATGCAATGAAGGTGACTCATTTGGGGAAAACCCTCCTATTTATAACAAAATATTAGGGTTATCTAGAACTTGTTGCATGAATAAAATATTATTGATCAAATTCTACAACCACCCTTTAGGAATATTTTATTATATTTGTTGGAGGGAAAAGGTCTTTTGACTTAGGTCAATTACTTTATTTATAAACAATAAATAAATAAATGATTTATTTATTATTTTAGGGAGATGATGGGGATGAATAATGATTTATTTAATTATTTAAAAATGATTTAGTCAAATTTAACTAGGAATGTTATTAAATAATGATTTAAATAACTTATTCCTAGGAAATAATTAAATAAATAATGATTTATTTAATTAATTTCCTTGTTTTGGGTTAAATGTGACCAAGAAATATGAACAAATGTTATTTGACATGGTGAAAGCAATTTTACTTAGGGTAAAATTGGTCTTACATGTGTACTTGGGTTCATCTAATGATAACGAGTTAGATGACCAAAAAAATGGTGTAACAATATATATACCACCACTTAACCCCTTTCGAAAATATGTGTAGACTCATTCTATACATAAAATATTTGGATTAAAACTTTGGTTATAAATGTATATCTATAAAGTTTTTATATCTGCCAGCGCATAAGTCACCCCGGTCCCACATAACTTTTAACTGCAACTTCTAAACTAATCCTCACCGTTCACTCCCTTCCCTATGATCCAACGACGCAAAATCCTTTTCGCGCTCATAAACCAATCGTTCACCCAAACGAAAATCGAGTGCGAAATGGGTGGTTTTCCCATTTCCACCTCCTGTGACGTGTCACAATTTGATTGCGTCACGTTCATTTTGAGAAATACCATTTACTGTGCAATGTCAGCACAAAACCCACCAATGGTTTTTCACATTCGAAAAATGGAAATTCCCCCCCGCTTTTTGATGAGACATCCATTTAATGTATTAATGGAAACCAATTTCCAATGTTAAAACCTTTGATAACATTATTTTCATTGGTTTTCCACGCATTTGAACTGTAAAAAGAGCTCCGCTTGACTGTTTTTAGCCGTTTCAAAACCCTGTTTACCCATTTTCATTAAATACCAAGTTTTGACCACTGATTTTCATTTGAAGACTGGGTAAGCCATTTGATGCACCAGTAAGCCGAACCAGAGCTCAAATTCAACTTACAACGAATTGCAGAAACTCTTCCAACTACCAAAATACCTGCAAAAAAGGTATTTTCTCGAATTTAGCCTGCAATATTCACGATTTAAACCTCCAATTGAACCAATTGAGTTATAATTAGTAAATTTTTCCATCCTAGTATGTCTGAAACCTTGAAAAAATAGGGCAAACCCTCGCAATTTTTTCCCAGAAGGTGTTGTTTACAGAAAGCCTCATTTTAAAGCCAAATTTTGAGTCCAAGACCCTTGAAAGATCAATTCCACAGTTCAAAAAGGTTTTAAAACCTACATAATACCTTAAAAACCCCTTTTACAGTCAATTCAGAAAACCTATGTTTTCTGTCTCAAACTTGTTGCATGTGTCCCAAATTCCCAATTGAGTATTGAAGTGCCCCACTGTCATCATATTTGCCTATAAGATTGCTCAATTGCCCTCTTTTTCAACAAATTAGCTATTGCAAACTGTGTAATCTTGCTTTAGTTATCTCAAAATGACAAAGAATCAAATGACACCTAAAGCTGGAGGATCCAAGCCTATTAAACCTAGAGAATCCAAACCTCCCAAGTCTGAAGCAGCAAAAGCCCTAAAATCTACACCTGCATTCACTGCAAAAACCAATGTGACTGTTAATATCCTTCAGCCACCAGTGTCTAATGAAGAGATTATCCCTTTAATTGATTTGTATTATAAAATTGTTGACCCTCTAGTAGAATTCAACCTATTAGAAGTTCACAATTGGTGTTATGAGAAGTTCCTAGATAAAGAAGACATGCCTCTCTGGGATACAAATTTACCCAAATATGTTGTCCCAGTAACACATCTTGGTCAAGACCTGGTAAGAATGTGCCAAAAGTACTATGTTCCAGACCAAAGATCAATTGTGAATGCTGACAGGGAATTTCTTTTTTCTATCACTGTAGAATCTATTAATGAAATGTTGCAGTTACAGTTTGACCCTAGGGAAGTCCTCCTATCCATTGAAGCATTAACTCAGTTATATTTGGGATTATATTTCCCTAAAATATTTATGATTTTTCAGAACTTTATGCCAGCTCATGTGGACATTCCAAAGTTGAATCCTCCCTATTCCACTTCCAAGTTTCCAGAGGGTTCTAGGCATGTAATTTCAATGTTATCCTTCATATTAGGATACTTCACTGATGAGCTTACTGATGAGTCCATCCTTGGGTTTTTATCCACTTTATCTCCTGGTGAGTCTCCTGCTATAATTTTTGACTTTGCCAGGTTTATAGCTGATTCCATACATTATCAATTGACAAAGTTACCCACTGAAGGGGTAATCATATATTCTTCCTATTTATTTCACTTGTTCTTATTCTCACAAGCTAATCACTTTCCAATAGCATTACAGAGAATGAATGTAAAGGGCCAGCCTCAATCAGTTGTCTTTTGGACATCATTGTTGAGAAAATAAGGAAGTGAATACAACTACAGAAATTTTACAGATTTGATCATCAGGCTAGCTATGAATTTGCTACATAAATCAGAACAACCTAGGGTAAGTGAAGAAATGAAAAGGATATTACAACTGTCAGAGCAATGCAAAATGGGAGATTGGTACTTGTATGAGAAACACACTGAATTGAGAATATTTGGAACCAATCTGCTTCCATACAAATTACCTAATTTTTTATTATCAGAGTCTTTGATTTAGAGTATTTGAGACAGGTTTTGAATGCTGATGCCATCAATTTCAAGGCTTCCAAAAAGAAGACCCAGCTCAAATTAAAAAATCAGATTGGTCCTTTCATAGTGAATAATAGAGATGTTGATAAAGAGATAGAAAGAAGATTGTCAGAGCTCAAATTTCAAGTCAGTTTCCCATGGAATTATGATCCCCAAGGTCTTCTAAGTAGTATAAGGGTCAAGTGTAAACTACCTCCTTTTATACATGAGCCAAAGCTTGATATTGAAAAGTTTGCTAATCAGACAGAATGGGCAGAAAATACATTGGTAGATGCAATTGCAAATGAACAGCTAACAAGAAAAATGGATACCACACTTGCTATGGTAACTTCTAAATAGCTAGAATCTTCAAACAAAAGAAATAGAGATGAGGGACCCTCGCTGCTTCTTGATAGACTGATTGATAGCAGGCGAAAGGGCGGCTGGCTTGCGAAACTACTACAGATACTAACTTCAAGATCATCTACAACAAAAGGCTCAAATTTGGTTCCATAGGGAAAGAGAAAGTTATTGAGGTTGAAGATGCCAATGAACCAGAAGTCAGCAATGATGAAGCCACTGAGATAATTAAAGAGACTTTAACAGAGATAGAAAGGGAACAAGCAGCAGCTAAAGAACATAATACCCAGATGATTGAGAAACAGGTTAATATAGAAGCTTATTCTTCTCAAACAACAGAAGAAAAAGATTTGGACATCAAAGAAATATATAAGTAGATCAAACAAAGGAATGAGGAAATAAAAAGTGATATTTATTCTCAATTTCTCAAACAGAAGCAATGAAATCAGAACAGGTTGCTTACAACATTTGATTACTCCTCAAATAAAATGATCATTTCATATTTGCAACCAACTACTTCAACTCCAAAAACAGTGGCTGACTATAGAAAGGTTGAATTAGAAGTAGATATTGAAAAATTACATGAAATGGATCAAATAGAATTCCATAGACATAGCTCTCAAATGCTATATTCTACTATGGTTACAAAAGCCATGAGTGTGAAAAATTTGTAGAATACCATTATCAATATGCAAGACCAAATGAAACTTGACAAAGGCTCTTTGTATGCCAAATATTTAAGGATAAAGGCCTTAGAATATTTGATTTTACAAATAGGAGTTGACCCATCAAATGTACAAGCTGCTGAAGTATTGATCAAGAAGAAAAATGATGATATTGTTGCTTTAAGGAAATAGTTAAAACTTCCTCAAAGTGAGCACCCATAGAGTAAGGAGATACTTCAAGAACAGAAAGAAAAAGAGGATATGATGTAGTTGATCATAAAGCTAACTGCCCAAATCAAAGATATGGAAATTCAAATGGATATACTTATAAAAGAAAAAGAAACTGTGAAGGGAACTGATACTTCTACCATTTCTACAGTCATACCTGTTATTATTGTTGATGTTCCTTCTACACTGGGAGAAACGTTAGCACCAAAAGAGCCACTGGCAATTGCAGTGTTAGTGCAATCAGCTACTACCTCCAATAAAGAATCCTCAACATCACAGATACAACAGATAAATGATGCGGGGCAGATAGTCAAAGCAATGGAGGAAATGTCTCTGAAAAATAATGAAATTAATAGTTTGAAGAAAATGATTCAAAATATGGAAGTTTCTAAAAAAGAAGCATTAATTAATGCCAACAATTATGAGCAAAGGGCCAAAAGGCTTCAAGAGCAAGTCAAAAGCCTTCAAAAAGATTTAAGTTTCACTGCACAAATTTATTATATAAGAAATTACCTATGGACCAATATAATTGAGGCTATACATATTCAGTGGCCATCAATCCAGATCATATATGAACAGAGAGACTCCTTCTAGCAGCACAAGTGGAAATACAAAAGACAATAGAAGAATTAGCAGAAAAACCAGCACAGGCATTAAAGCTAATCACTTTCTTAAACAGTAAAAACATAACAGAGCTAGAAGAATTGAAGATACATGATAGGACATAGAATATTTCAAATCAAGAAAGTACTAACAAAGAAAACTCTGATGAAGAATTTGAAAGAAAAATGTGATGCCATGAATTTTTCTATTACTAAGTTTCTAGCAAAATACACTATGCTAAGACAAGCGGCATTCCAGATATTCATATCTTCAATGAGAAATTGATGGACCAAAAAGAATATGACAAAAAGATAAGGGATCATGCTAAAGAACAGGTCAACAAGCCACTGCCACAGGGCTCTTCCACTGGAAAGGTTGTTCTCCAATATATTGAAGACTTGTTTTTCCTTCAACATGAAATCAAGCATCTGTTTGTTATCAAACCAAAATTTTCCAAGTATACTGATGCTGATGAGAAATTTAGAAAACCAAAAAGTGTAAAAATACCAGATGCTGAACAATGGCAGGCTTTTACAGATTTGTTATAGCAGCAAAGAAGTAGAACAGTGAAAGAAAGTGCAGGTGAAACAGTCAATCTGAGAAATAAATAATAAAACAATTATTTGATTTTGATTTTTTACTGCTAAGAAGTCTCTTTTTACAGCAGTTAAAGGTTAAAAAATCAGTTAAAAGAGTATCAGGGTGAAAGAACAGAGTCAAAGTGTATCAGAGAGAAAAGCAACAGCCAGCTGATTTCGACTGTTGTAATTTCCCTTTTTACAGCAGTAAAATGATAAATATATAGTGTGAAAGAACATCAGAAATGAAGTATAGTGTTAAATAGTATAAGTGGAAAGAGTATCAGTTAATTCATCTTTCAAAAAGATATTTTTCAATGTGCCAGCAAGCATGGATAGCTAGTCAACAAACATTTTTTGTTAGATAAGTTGGTTCTATATTTTCTAGATAAGAGGATAACTTGCTAAAGTTGTTAAGCAGCTGTCCCTCTTAATGTGTAAAGGTATTTTATATCTCCTAGAGTCATTCCTAGATCTCTCTAGGATATTTGTAATAAAAATTTGTATAAATACTTCACTCTTTGAAGTATTTGGTGTGGAATAAAATTTCTAAGATTACTATAGATTTTTGCTGATACATTGGAGGCCTAAATGTGTTGATTTCGAAAGTAGCAGACTAGACAAAGCTAATAGGACATCATAATTCAGGATTCTCGTGATAAGTTAAAGAGTAAAGTGCATATATCTTGTCATTGTTTATTTTCTATAGTTCCATTCATTTCATTATGTGTTTGTTCTTTCTTAATGAGTAACTAGGAATATTACTTCAGGACTAGCTTATGGCTCCTTGTCTTAACTAAGTTACCATTTAAATGTTTTCAACTGATTTCCGGTGGTAGGAATTATTAACTGCTCCTACTCCCGTTTGACTTCTGCCTCCTTCCTCTATTGTCCGGATCAAAGGATATTTCATTGCCCTTTGTCTCGACTTCACCATTTCATAAAAAACCTTTTACCAAAGCTCTGAGGGTTATCTATCTTGACCTGAATACATTTGCATCCTTTTGGCCTTGCCTTCTAGTACTGCTATCTAGACTTAGACTCCATTAGCCCAATGGTTAAGTAGATTCCTCCCTAGTTTACCTTTAAGTGATTTTTTCCCACCAAACCAATTCAAAACCAAAATCATTTGTTCTATCATAACTAGCCTAAAACATAAAATCAAAACAAAGTTAAATCATAAAGAGAGAGCCCTCTCTGAAATTTAGGAAGGCTAGATCCTAAATTTCCAAAGTAGGTTTGTGGTTACCCCTAGTTTTCTTTAACTAAAAACCAAAAGCCCACAATCTTGAGAAATTACTAGGGTGATAACAACACCTTTTCCAAATTCTCTCTCCAACTTACTCATCAATCTGGTCACATAAAACCTTCTTAAAACCTATTTTTCAACATCAACAATAGCCTGCTCATGAGTTCTCAAAACACATAGGATGGATTTTGCTCATCAAAAATACATTAACCAAAAACTTCATGTCTCTAGGGTTATTCACCACTAAACCCTCATCATCAGGCATAATCTAATCATGGAGCTTCCACCATAAAATTCACATTGAGTTGATCATTGGGTCATGAGATTTTAACACAAATTTTGACCTCAACGGGGATTCGTTCCTTTGATAAATACTGCAAACGACTTCCATAGATAAACTGGGTCAACAAAGTTCCTAGCTGCGACTCACTCCTCTGATCAACACTTCATACAACTTTCATGGACCGATCTATACCACTGATTCTTGGAGCCAACACTTGCTACCACTAGCTCTTAGAGTTACCAACTCTCTAAGGCTACGACTTACTGGCTCGGCAATAAACAATATAATCGGAAAATCCTTGCCACTAGCTCTAGCTCGACGAAAAATAATACAAGCAAATTCCATAGACAAGTATTTTCCATCGGCTCTAGTTTGACAAAAAATAGCCTCCACAAACATAATTCGAGTATTAGAGAAAATACTTCATATGATATTTAATTAATGGTTTGATGTATCAATTGGACCGAGAGCTTACATATATATAGTGTGGTTGCGGTCCCATGTTTGCATGGGCTGACATATGACCAATTCATATTAAACATTTTAATGTTTGCACTATGGCACTTTGGGCTCAGCCCCCCAAATTACCATATGCTCAACCAAGTAATCGTTGCCTTATTCTTTGTGCCATGGAACTTCAGGTCTAGATCCTAATCTCCAAATGATCGTGCATGTAACTGAAGCCTTAACCTTTGCTCCATGGCTCTTCAAGTCTAACCACTCAAGCTACCATATGATTGTGCATGTGACCCATTCCCAATGGTCACTGGTCCTATGTATGATGACATCAACATGATGTCATCATGTTGCGTGGTAGCCTATGAGGGGTGCCATGTGTCACCTTATTTTGGCTGATTAACCATACATTTCCATATAGACATGCCACTTGGTAGTCACTGGATGGGTCACATTAGTTGTTGATTTCATCATATCCTATCAACCAAACACAACCATGTGTCATACCGAGACTGCCTCACCTCTTTCTAGTCAGATTGTACCATGTGTCACAATAGGATTGGTCACTATGGCGGGGTTGCTCCTGGTTAACAAGTGTGCATGTTGGTATGTATCCATTGTATGATGTGAAAACATTAACTCTGCTAAACAACGTGCTAGTTTGAATATCATCCACTGTGGATCTACCAAAAGTTGTGCATTATTTAATGAATTAATGTTAGTGGGTTTTTACATTATAGTTTTGGGCCTTCAAATAGATGATGAGCTTTTATTGGTCATAACTTCTAATTTAGGAGGAGTTTTACAAAGTGGGATATATTGTTGGAAAGATCTCGATGAAGACTACTCAACCATGCTATGTGTAGGGTCATTAGGGCATCATAACATTGCCAAAAACTTAATAAACTTCAACCTTCCTTTGACTTCACTCGATGAGGACATGCAAGATATCCATCTTTCATATTGCTTTCTTTGACTCAAAAACGACATTGTTACTCTCTTAGACATCCCCTTTGACATCAACGACACTTGTTGTCATAAAAAACAACACTATGTGCAACACACTATATCTTCTATTTACTTTTATTATTTTCATGATGTAAATTTAATTTAAGAATTAATTGTTCTACCAAGAAAAATATATTTCAACTTACTAGCTATACTTTAAATATATACTTCTCTTTAACGATTTGACTATTAAAAGCCCACTAGGAAACTCAATTGGCAATCTCCATAATTTGAAGTATTATGTAAAAAATAAATTTCAAAATTCAATTCAGCATGATTTAAGCCAACAAAATTTGACTATTAAAGTCTATTAAAACTTACATGTCCTATTTGAATATACATAATTTACCTGAAATTTGATTTATAACTTTATATGAGAAAATATATACTCTTAACCATTAAACAAATGCTTAAATTTAATTCACTAGCTTCACCAACTTTGTTACCAAAGAGTTATCATTGAAGTTGGATTTAGTTGATATATGACGTCTATGATTATGCTTACCTATTAGCAATTGTCCCAATTAAATCTTGCATGATTTTATGTATTAACATGAATGGGAAAATCTTGCATGATTTTATGTATTAACATGAATGGGAAATGTTGATCAGGCGGATCAAAGTGAGTTGGCAGAGCTGAGAAAGCAATGTGAAGAGCTCGACCGTGTGTGTAGGTAAGAGAAAGAAACATTCCTCAAGTTTGATTACTTGTTGCCACCAAATTTTTTGATCCTTTGAATATTTATCTCATTTCTTCCATAACCATTTCTTTCAGGCAAATGACTGGCTCTGACCTTGAAGATATCACATTGGAAAATTTACAGAAGTTGCAGGAGAAACTTGAAATGGGATTGAGAACTGCTCGCCTCAGAGAGGTAGCTACAATAACTTGTTTATGTGAATGTGATGATATTTGATCAATTCTTCTGATTTTAACCACCTTTCATAAACCACCTTCTGATCAATATCAAGCATGAACCACCTTTCATAAACCCTTTTTTTTTTGTTTATTCAGCGTGAATTGCTTCAAAAACAAATGGATGGGGGGCAACGAATGGTGAGTACTCCACACTGTTTTTTATTTATTTTGACATTCTCGGTTATAAAATCATTTTCGTAGGTAAGTGAGGAATATAAGAACGAGGCCTTCTGTACGTATTTTAGCTTCTAAATACTACTCGTTATAAACACAGATTGGCAAAAAAATAGGAATATATATGCTATTTTAAAAATGATGTGATTTGGTATCAAACTGCTAAACACTGTCCTATTACATGTGCATTGATTTTGCATTTCCACACTGTAGAATATGATCAAATATATTTAAAGTGATTATTTTATTTCTTATTTTATGGGAATAAACACTCACGGAAGATGCTGTAACCTTTTAGCATAAAATGTCTTAACAAAAAGTGATTACTTATAAAGAAACAAAGTGCTAGTCTGTGAAATATGATCTCATATATATTTAAATTGATTACTTTTATTACCAACAAAAATATGATGATATGCATATTTTAAATTATTACTTCTCTACAAAGGGCATCATCTGTAACGGAAAAGGAGAATAGGTTAAGTTTATGCTACTAAAAACAGTTCGTGGTTATTAAAAAAACTAATGTTCGTGGTTATTAAAAAAACTATAAATATTTAAAGAATATTATTATTAAAATATTTAAAGATTATTGTTAAATATTTAAAGATCATTGTTATTTAAAAAAGTGATAAATTTAAAATTTTAGAAGTGATTTGGTAAAGGGAAAGAGAAGAATAGGTTAGGGTTAGGATTACATTATATATCAGTCTAGATCCATCTTAACTCGGGATTTATCAGACACCGAGAGGAATCAAATCTCTCGAGGTGAAAACCTTTTTTTTAGTGCAAAATTTGAGAAAAAGTTTTCACCTTGAGAGATTTGATCCCTCTAGGCGCTTGATAGATCCGAAGTTAAGATGGATAGAAAAATCTATCGATAATATGAGGAACATATACTTAACTTTATCAATAATATGTAAATACATCTAATATTAATATAACCATTTTAAATATGTTAAATGTGTCTGAGATTGATTGAGTCATTTTAATTTTAAACTTGATTAGTTACCTCAGTTTGTTGAGATGATAAATATTGTAAAATAACTTTAATGATGAAATAAAAATTTTGAATGCAAAGTGACAATGTAATAATATTGAATGATAGAAACTGTGAATAATAAGAATGTAGTCAATTACGAATAGTATTCATTGTGATCAATTTCAAACTATTTTCTTCTGCTATTCATATTTTCACCCTTGTTATTTGAAAAGGACAGTTGGAATCGTAAACCATTTAAATATTTAGCTAGAGTTGTTCCAGTAAACATCATACCTTGTCTCTCTTGCTCTCCAATATTAATAGGTTTAATTACTATAACACAAAAATCAATGTACATTGTCAATAATTTTTTCTGCTTACACTGAAATCATTGCACACTATTAATCCAATGACTTCAAAATTAATGTACCATCATACATCCAATTACATCAAATCAGAAATCAACATATACACTGAAATCAATGCATCTAATACAAGAAATCAAATAATAATTGAAAACAACATCTACACAGAAATCAATGCATCTAATGCAAGTAATCAAATATGATTAGAAATCAACATCTACACTCAAATAAATGTGTCTAGTGCAAGTAGGAAAATAGGATTTAAAACCAACAACTACACTAAAATCAATGCATCTAGTGCAAGAAATCAAATAGGATTAGAAATCACCATCTACACTTAAATAAATACATTTAGTGCAAGAAATCAAATATGATTATAAATCATCTACATTTAAATAAATGCATTTAGTTAAATCATCTACATTTAAATCAATACATTTAGTGCTAGAAATCAAATATAATTAGAAATCAACATCTACATTGAAATTAATGCATCTAATGCAAGCAATCAAATAAGATTAGAAATCACCATCTACACTGAAATCAAGGCATTTAGTGAAAGCAATCAAGTAGGATTAGAAATCACCATCTACATTAAAATCAATGCATTCAGTGCAAGCAATCAAATAGGATTAAAAATAATCTACATTGAAATCAATTCATGTAGTGCAAGAAATCAAATATAACCATAAATCAACATCTACATTGAAATTAATGCATCTAGTGAAATCAATAAAATAGGATTAGAAATCATCATCTACACTGAAATTAATGCATTTAGTGCAAGAAATCAAATAGGATTAGAAATCATCTACATTAAAATCAATCCATCTAGTGCAAGTAATCAAATATCATTAGAAATCAACATCTACACCAAAATCAATGCATCTAGTGCAAGCAATCAAATAGGATTAGAAATCACCATCTACACTGAAATCAATGCATCTAGTGCAAGCAATAAAATAGGATTAGAAATCACCATCTACACTGAAATCAATGCATCTACTGCAAGAAATATTCTTCCCTCTCTCCCCCCATATATATCTATATATCCCTCCATCTCTCCTTCTTTGTCTCTTTATATCACCCCACCAAACACATGCTCTCTCTCATTCCATATCTATCAATTTCTTTGTCCCTCCCTCCTCTCCATCTATCTCTTTTTCTCTTCACCTTACATCTATATCTATATCTCCCTCTATCACTCTATATCAACTCCAAAACATAAACTCTCTTTCTTCAATCTATATATCTATCACTCCCTCCTCCTCCTCTCTCTCTCTCTCTCTCTCTCTCTTTTCCCCTTCCCTCCCTCTCTCTCGCTTCTATATCTCTTCCCTCCTACTACCCTTTCTCCCTCTCTCTCCATCTTCTTTATCACCCTCTCTCTCTCTCTCACCACCTTTCACCCCTATGTCTTTATTCTTACCTCCCCCTCTCTCCCTCTCCATCTCCATTTCTCTTTCCCGACCTCTCTTCACTCTCTCTCTTCCTTTCTTCCCCCCCCCCCCCTTCTCTCTCTCCTTATCTTCACCTTCCAACTTTGTTACCATATGCCTCTCTCTTTCCTTCTCTCCCCCCTTCTCTTCATATCTCCTTATTTGCCTCTTTATCTCACCCCAAACGTACACACTTCCTCTCCATCTCTCCCTTGTCACTCCCCCTCTCTCTCCACTACTCACTCTCTATGTATTTCTTCTTCCCTCCCTATCTCCCCATCCAACTCCATCTCTATATCTCTCCCTCTCTCCCCCTCTAAATCCATATTTATATACCTCCATCTCTCCTCCTCTCTTTAAATTCCCCTCTATTTTCCTTCCTCTCTCTCCCTTTCTCTTCCCCCATCTCTCTCTCTCTCTCTCTCTCTCTTCCTCTCTCTCCCTTTCTCTCTTGCCTCCTTCTATTTCCCCCCCATCTCTCTCTCTCTCTTTCTCACTCTCAAACTATGTTACTATATCTCTCTCCTCTTACCTCTCTCTGCCCATTTTATATCTATATATCCCTCCATCTCTCCTTCTTTGTCTCTTTATCTCACCCACCAAACACACACTCTCTCACACTCCATATCTATCAATTTATTTGTCCCTCCCTCCTTCTCTCCATCTATCTCTTTTTCTCTTCGCCTTACATCTATACCTCTATCTACCTCTACCCCTCTGTATCAACTCCAAAACATAAACTCTCTTTCTCCAAAATATCTATCTATCACTCCCTCCTCTCTCTCTCTCTCTCTCTTTTCCCCTTCCCTCCCTCTCCCTCGCTTCTATCTCTCTTCCCTCCTGCTACCCTTTCTCCCTCTCTCTCCATCTTCTTTATCACTCCCTCTCCATCTCTCTCCACCTTTCACCCTCTATGTCTTTATTCTTACCTCTCCTCTCTCCTTCTCCATCTCCATCTCACTTTCCCTACCTCTATTCACTCTCTCTCTTCCTTTTGTCTCCCCCCCTCTCTATCTATCTTCACCTTCCAACTTTGTTACCATATGCCTCTCTCTCTCCTTCTCTCCCCCCTTCTCTCCATATCTCCTTATTTTCCTCTTTATATCACCCCAAAACATACACACTCCCTCTTCATCTCTCCCTTGTCACCCTCCTCTCTCTCCACTAATCACTCTCTATGTCTTTCTTCTTCCCTCCCTTGTTCCTCATCTAGCTCCATCTCTCAATCCCTCCCTCTCTCCCCCTCCAAATCCATATTTCTATCCCTCCCTCTCTCCTCCTCTCTTTCAAGTCCCCTCTCTTTTCTTTCCTCTCTCTCCCTTTCTCTCCTACCTCCCTCTCTCTCTCTCTCTCCCCCCTAAAATCATCTCTATTCCCCCATCACTCTCTTCCTCTTTCTCCCTTTCTCCCTCGCCTCCTTCTATTTTACCCCCCAACTCTCTTTCTTTCTCTCTCTCTATGTCCTCCAATATTCTCTCTTCCCCCATCACTCTATCTGACTCTCCAACTATCTTACTATTTCTCTCATTTTATCCTTCTCTCCCCCTTGTCTCCATCACCCCTATGTATCTTTATCTCACCCATAAGAATATACACTCTCTCTCCATCTCTCCCTTGTCACTCCCTCTCTATGTATTTCTTCTTCCTTTCCTCGCTCCTCCTCCAACTCTATATCTCTATCCCTCCTGCTCTCCTCCTCCTCTCATCCTTCCTCTCTCTCCCTTTCTCTCCTACCTCCCTCTCCCTTCCCCCTTATTTCTCTCTCTCTCACTCTCTACCCTCCAATCCTCTCTCCTTCTCCCCCCCTCTCTCCTTATCTCTCTCCCATCTCCATATTTATGTATCCCTTTCCCTCTCTTACCCTTCTCTAACTCTCTCACTCTTCTCCCTCTCTCTGTCTTCATTCCTCTTCTCCCCTCTCCTTTAATTTATCTCCATATCTCCCTTGTCACTCCCTCTATTTCTCCACCTTTGTCATATATCATGATATATTAATATGTATTACAATATAATAAATTTAATATTGTATTAATATAAATTTATTAAATTTAATAATATTAATATTTTAATATTAATGTTAGGGTTCACCAGATGCGGATGATTAATGCACACCAGGGAACATGGCACCCTGTGCACTTCCCGATGGGGTTCACTTGGGCAGCCCATGTGGCTCCCGGTACTCGCATTTATTTGTCTCTTAACTCACCACCTTGTGCGAACGTTAATTCTCTCGGTCGGCTCCCCAGGCTCCTGGTTATGGCGGTTCTCTGTGAGATGGATTACATTTGCAATGGCTCGACTAGTGTGGCGGACGGTCTCGGATTTCCTCCTCCCCTGCACGCGATTTGCTCTCCAGGCTGCGCTGATGCAAGTATTAAAATGAACACTGGGAGGCGTTGTTCGTTAGCCGCTTGCTTTGAACCGGTTCCGGATTATCATTTTTCTCACAGTCCATGGTGCAGTGTTAATACTCCCTCTGTTCGTGGTCTTAGTGGTCTGGTTCCTGCTCCCTTAGCTCCGCCCAGTGGCGTCCCGAATCTTCATTCCTCCCCTGCCAATTCAGTTTGTTTCGTTGAGTCTAGTCCTGCGTCTGTCACCATGCCTCGTCTCCGCGAACGCATGAGATGCAGACGCGGACCCAGTCGTGGGAATTCCAACCAGCGGCACCCTCCTCCTAGCCATGGCTCTGTCCCTACCTTGCCAGAGGAAGATGGTGCCCCTGTTCCTGCGTTTTGTGTTAATTCTGTCGTTACTCCCGTCGTTGCCCCCGCCCCTCTGCCCCCTGCTTGTGAGTCTCCCTGTGTCTCTCCCCCTCTAGTCTCTCCTGTCGCTCCTCGGCCCCTTCGACCTTCCATCAGACAAACCTCCCAGCGTGCTGAGCTCCGGTTTGATTGCACCTCATGCAACGCCACCCTCACTGCTTTTATCACTGTAACTCTTCGTGAAGAAGTTCCCAATTTGGTTCTGCCCTGTTCTCCTAATCCTCTCTCCCCTCCCAGCTCCAGCTTCCCATGCGCGGCTCCAGCCACTTCTGTTCCACCTTCTCAGCACGAGTACAGCATGGCGATGGGGCGCACCAGTAGAGGGAGAGCTCTCAGCGAAGGACAAGAGGACAGAAGCGACGCTTATGCCTGCAGAGTCATCGAAGAGCCTCCCTCTCCTATTCATGGATAGCAGCTGAAAAGTTACTCAGGTTTTTTTGTTCTGTTTCTGTAGAAATCATATGCTTCCCAGCTTTACTGCTTTGCTGCATAAGCAACTTACTATTTTTAATATTTACTTTCATGTTAGTTTGTTTTGTGTAAACTTAAAACCGGTTTCCCTTTCATGGGCGGTTCAGACTTTGTGGTTTAAAGGACTGGTTTCCCATCCTGGGTGGTCCAGACACTCTTTGAATTGCTTGATTATCAAGCCCAGTGCTCAGGCTCACCAAGCTGACGCTGTGGCAGTTTTGTACCAGTAATTTTATACATAATAGAATTAGTCATACTTAGAAAAAAAAAATATTAATGTTAGGGTTAATAATGTTTTTTTTGGCATGGTATTAATAATAATTTGGTCCATGGTATTTGGCCCATATACTTCAAATATAATTAGATGTTGATTTCTAATAGTATTTGATATATTTTTATTTATTTACCTTACCTCTTTATACCTCTTTTATATTTATTTATTTACCATACCTCGTTTATAAATATGTTATTTGTTCCATGGTATTTACCCATGGTATTATTAATAATTTTTCCTATGGTATTTGGCCCATGGTATTAATAATAATTTGTTCAATAGGCTTCACCAAAATAAAACCTCTTTTTGAGTTTTTGTAAATATAAAGTGGTTTATTGAGTAAATATAAAAAAAGGTTTTATTTATTTACCATACCTCTAGTTTATTTATATGTTTATTTATTTACCATACCTCCTAAGTAATATAAAAAGAGGTTTTATTTCTTTACCATACCTATGGTTTATTTATATTTTTATTTATCTACCATATATCTACATTATTTATATATTTTTTTTTCACATCAGGGTCATATTGGGCACAATAATTGAGTAAGTTTTAGTAAAATGGGTTGATATAAATATTTATATTTAATAAAAATATTAAGGATTATTGTTAGATGAATTTAAAGTTTTATAAGTGGTTTTGAATTTTTTTTAGAGAGTAAATAAGATATATGGTTTCATTAGAGTTGAGTAAAATAAATATGGTGACTATATTCAATGTAATGTAGATTAGGTCTATAATATTAGTTGTTATTATATAAGGTTTTATTAGATAAAAAGTCTTTAATATATGTAATGTGGCTACATTGAGGAAGACTCGCTAAGTCATTAGCATTTGGCATCTATAAGTAAATATGGAGTCATATTAATGAACACATATAAGAATATTGTTATATTGGAGCTTACTCATTGGGATGTTGACCAAGTACATAGGAGTAGATCCACTTACTGGGTAGCGTTAGAGGCTTATTAATGTATTATAGCATTCTCTACTATCTCCATTGTTTTTATAGATTCATTTGAAATATTTGTACTATTGAGGGGAATTGAGGGGTAATGCCTCTTGTGGCAAACAACAACCAGAATATTTTTTGACCTATTCTACTTCTCCCTAAAGGATTTTCTATGAATTGAAGAAAGGTAGATGAATCATAGATGAATCATTAGCTAAACCTATATTTGATATAAAATGTCCCTAAGAGGTATACGTGATGTTGAATCGGAAAATACCAATTCCCTTGAACATATAATTGTTATTTAGGAAAAATATTGACTTCGATGATATAAGAGATGATGAGAGAATTCCAATAAATTCACCTACAAAAAAAACCTCAAACAAACCTAGTACCAGAACAAGTACCATTATTTTTCTTTCTAGCTAAAAGAAAGGATCCAAATCCCTAAGCTCTATTGGTGCTCTATTGATGCTCAAAATTGTTAAGATCAAGCACCAATAGCCAATCTATCATGGACCTACGATCCTACCCAAATTTTTCTTTACTTTTAGCACCTAAGGTCTTGCAACATTTCCTTTCCTTACCCACAAGGGCTTGGCCAACATACATGTACTATAACCAAGCTATGCCTCTTCACTTAAGACGTTCTACCCATAACTACACCTTAAGCTATAGTGTGTTATATTGAAATCAATTTCAACAAAAGAAATTTCAATCAACACTAGACACAGATTGAACTGCAACCTTGGCCAACCTATGACTACTACAACCAAGCTATATCTCTTCACTTAAATATTTCCCATAAATACACCTTTAGATATAGTATGTTAAATTGTAACCAACTTCAACAAAAGCAAGTTCAAACAAAGCTAGACGCACATTCAACTATAACCTTAATGTATACCAGCAATACTTTTATTCTTAGCCAATAATTCTACTTAACCAACATGCTTTGCAAGGAACAATAACATTCAACAACATAAAGAGTCCATAACATAAATGTATAGGAAAATCCTTAACTTTATTTGTATGAAAAATGTCACAAGATAGAAAAATGGAGTGTTGTTTCATGTTTGCAAATCTATATATAAAGAGGATTCTTTTACACTTAGCCAATTAGTGTACCTAACCAACATGCATTGCAAGGAACAAAAAAATTCAAAAACATAAAGATTCCACAACATAAATTTATGGAAAATTTCCTTAACTTTATTTCCATGAAGAATGTTTCAAGATACAACAATGTAGTGTTGATTCTTGCTTGCAACTTAATTACATATTGCAATGTTTCCTATTGCCTACTACCTACTACCCAACAAAATTTCATAATCTAATATTTGAAAAATCCACAGGCTTGCCTCCTATAGCTACCAACTCTTCCTTAGTTCACTCCAATAGTATCCAAGTCCTCCACTATGCCAACCTTAAACTTAGCACAATCATTGAGCTCCTTGTCCACTCTTGTGTGAAAGAGTAACCTTGAGTATCTTATTTAGAATTTTGAGGCATCCTATTTATATAGGAGATAATTCCTTATCTATTTATTCAAGATAAATTTCCTTATAACACACTCCATGCAAAAGTGGACCCATCATATCATCTGTTTATTGACTTTGGTTGTGTGTGCTTAAGGGTGACTTGTGCTCATCAATTGCTTATGCCCAATTATGCCTTAATATTCAATGACGTATGTTGATGTGCCCATGAGTCCAATGATCATGCATCTAATGGTTACAATCCCAGGTAATGGAATACCCATGTCCTTAGTTTTGCATGCTACCTAAGGCATCAAAGTCTATAGGGCTACCCAATTGTCTTTGTCCATCAAAGTGGGATCGCTTGTAATAAATTCCAATTTTTCCTACCTTAGAAAATATCTTCGTCAACCTTCCTTTTGAATGTCAAACCACTATGAAAGGCTACCTAATTGTTTGTGTAGTTACCTACCATTGTGCGAGGGCATGTGATAAGTTTGTGGCACCCCTTGCTATCATGTAAAGGTGCCCAAGCCAACTCACCCACTAACCAACCTACTATTGCATCCATCCATGCTTTTCAATGAGTTCCAAAGTTATCATACAATAAAGTTTCTTGAAACCATTCAAGACTAGGGCCTTACATCCTACCTCACTTAAAATGATTGTCATCCTTGACAACATCTCCAAGAAGACATTGCCCTCGACAAATTGCTGCTAAAATTCAATACATCCATCCATGGTTAACTCCTTCAACCTTTATATAATGCCATTACTAGAATCAATGTGAACACACATGCTTCTACTCCATTTTTTCCAAGCATTACTTCCTATATGCCTATGTCAATGTTGTTTCCTCTTGTTACTACTACAACTCAACCTTTACTAAGAAGTTCATACAATTGGGCTACTAATACGATAGAGCTATCTAATGCTACTATTTTTTTTGTGGTTTTAAATCAACCTTTACTAAGAAGGTCATAAATTTGGTTGTTGTTATTACATGTTGTTACTGCTACAATATAAGTATGTATCACTAATATAGTGGTTATAACTCATCCTTCACTAAGAACTATATAAAATGTTTTAAGACCTATATAAGCCCCATGTTAACCCTAAAACCCATTATTAATCCCTATATATTATCTTATTACATTTATATTGTTATATTTTCATGTAGGATAGAACCTTTCATGGTCCCATTTTATTATAATTTCTTTGTATCCTATATATACATTAATGAGAAATAGCCTTGGAATCACCAAATATTTTCTTATACATTGTATTCATTAGAAAAAGAGGCTACCCTTTGAAGTGGACTGTAATTATTGGTTTCTTTTCATTTCTAATATGTAAGCTTCATAAAATTTGGTTACAAAGCATACGAAGCAAGGGTTTTACTGCTTCAAACATGGCATCATGCTAGTCTCACTATAACCTTTTTTTAGAACACTTTTGATGGTAAAATTTTGAGTGTATCGAGAAGTGATTTTCGCAAACATCTAGTTAAAATTTCATTATTTTATTCACTATAATTTCTTATATATATGATATGTAAATTAAGTTTTGTGATTGGTTCTGAAATCTGTTTCAAATGAGTCATCTTAGCTTTTTCACTATATTTTTTTCCACATTGTTTGAGAAAGTGAAATTTAGTGAATAGAGAAGACATCATAAGATACATAAATTAAAAAAATTATATTATGGTTTACTATACTTTCAAATATATATCCTATGGAAGTTAGGGTTTGTGAAGATCCTAAAATCAATGTTATACAAGTGATCTTGGATTTTTTGTTATAATTTGTTTTCTATGATACCTCAAAATATGAAATTTTCTGAAATATGCGAAGACATAATGGAATATGTAAATTAAAAATTTCACAATTATATTTGAAGAATCAAACACTTGACACAATATACAAGTATTCTCTTTGGAAGAGGAAAAATAATCATCGAGTTTTAGGAAAGTTACCATAGCTTTCAATTGGAACATAAAATTCTAGTTCAACCTACTGAATTGTAAAGAAGAAATACTAGAGTATTTTTTTATTTTGGTAAGTTAGGCTATTCTATTAATTCGAAAATAGAGAAGTTACATATGCTTTAGGTTGGGTTGGAAAGCTGTTCTTAGCCAATCCCAGCCTTAGTAACACGGTTTCTAGGCTGTCTCAGAGGAGGAAACCAACCTGAACAATACTTAAAACAGAAAATTACATTATGCGTAGTAACGTTGGCGTATCTAAGTAGCACAGAGTAAACAGTAGAAAAAAAGCACTGATGCCAAGCTTGAAAAAAACATGGAAGAATTTTGCAACTGTGCAGGCTTCAATTTTCGTCTTCATCATCACTGTTGGGGGACCTCCTCCTTAATGGGGCAAGCAGGAGCCTGTGCAGTGGCTTCCTCCGCATCTGCCTGTGTACGCCTAGGATTGTCGACCGATGCGTAGAGGATGGGGGAGTCTGGATCTACGCCGCTGGGGACATGCGTCCAGTTTCTATCGGAATTCATCACCCAGACATATGAATCCTCATATTCCTCCTTCTGAACTGGCATCGGGCTAGTTTTGTGGTGTTGGAGGTGCATCTGGGGAAAGATGGTGGACTTCCGTGGGCCGCGTTTTCCTCTCTGCACAGCTTTCCCAGGGGCTACTTCATTTTTCTTGAGATCGAGACTCTGATGCGCAAAATTACTGGATGAGGAACCTTCCATCAACAATAGACGATTTTCCTCGCCATGGTGATAGTGACCAGGGAGAGCCCCTCTCTGTCCACCTTGGATAGTTCTCTAGTGAAGTTTGGGGGCCATAGCGCGAAGAGACAGGGGGAGCGGTTCAGGAAGGGGTACACAGGTGGGCAAGCAGATCTGGGGCTCAAGGGGTAGGAATAGTAGGGGGGAAGGTGTGCAGGAAGGGATGCAGCAGCCGAAAGGAGATTGCACAGCGCAACACTGGGTATAGAGCTTCGCAGCCTTATGAAGTCAGGGAGAAACCCGAGCAGATTTTAAGAGGCTAAAGTCAGAGAAAAAATATTGTGTATTGAAAGGGGTTAGGGTGTGTGCGAGGAGGATAGCAATAAGTAGGCTTCACACGCAGTTGCATGCCATGTTTGATCACTTGAGCAGGCTTGAGGGAAGGGGGATGGTTGCAATATGGGTTAATCATGGTGACCATTTATGATGATAGATGCAAGGTGATTCTCTAGACATGGTGATGCAATTCCCGTCCTCTCATCATCATTTCTGATTCTATGAGTTTCATGCAAGTTGCTAACGGGTTGAGGATCCGCAACAGGTGAGGCTCTGCGCAGAATATCTCATTCCTCTGGGGAGTGTGGGATGTGATTGTCAAGCGTGTCAGTTCTGTAACCCACATCGAGGGGGAGGAGATGCTTCTGAATGAGAGTGATACAATCATGTCTGAGTGAGTCCTCCTCAACCTGTGTTAGGGTGGAGTGATGCAGCTCAGAGTTTCTTTCCACCCCTTTGTTCTCCAGGAGGTCCGCAACGGAGTTGGCCTTCCTGTGAACATGACCAAAATTAATGGCTATGTGGTTGTGAATCAATTGTTCGAACACCTTGAGCTTATGGGCAAGTTTCCATCTGTTGGATACTTTTGAGGAAGCCGTCCCTTGGAGGATTTTTGTGGCATCCACAATTATGATTTGTGAGTCTCCCTCCATTTCTAGAGGGAAGTAATGAAACTTGATGGAAATTTGAATACCCTGTATAAGCCCCTCCAAATACGTCGAATTATTGTTATCCCAACCTATGTTCCCGTAGTAAATCTGAAGAGGGTCTCCTTGAGAGTTCCTGGTAATGCCTCTGAATCTTGAATTTCCAGGGTTGCCTTTGGACGCACCATCGAAATTTCATTTGAAGAAGCCATTATAGGGGGGAGACCATTTTTCAGGAGCAGGGGTTCTACCTGCGCTTCTAGGATTGATGTCCAGGGGGGTGTTTAGACCCATTTTCCAATCATTCCATATGTGGCACTCTGCTGCAAAGGTGGGGAGGTCCTCTTAACTCCAGGCGTCTAAGGCCAGAGTTTCAGAGAGGTTGTTGTGGATTCTGTCCCAGAGCTGATCTAAAGTGGATGCCTTATCTTTGAAGATGCGGTTGTTTCTTTCCTTCTAGATGTTCCAAATGAGGATACCTGGAATGATCTGCAGAGTCTATTAAGGAAAGTGCTAGTGTATGGATTATCCTGCCAACTGTTGATGGTGTTAATGATGTTTCCCCTAGCTCGGTTGGAACGTCGGCATAATACTGCAATTCTGTCCCACAAGAAATTGGCGGTAGGGCATTGGTCCAACAGGTGGTCGATGGTTTCCAAGTTATCCTGACATAAAGGGCATCGGGAGGGTCCTACAAACCCCCTCTTCAAAATATTCTCTCATGTGAGGATGCGTCATTTGTTGAGAAGCCACAGGAAGGTAGCTATTTTAGGCCATAGATTGGCCTTCCATTTCTTTTTCCAAATGAGATTTGTTAGTCCAGGGTTCGGCTTATGAAGAATGTTGCAAGCTTCCTTGGTTGAGTAGTTTTCACTGGGCATATGCCCCCAGCTGAGGATATCAGGTCCTGTTTTTACTCTTATTTTTCTTTTTGTACGGAGCTCCTCCTAGATGTATGTGTGGCTCCAATTGTTCCAGTTGTATTATCATCTACTCATGTGTAGCCATTGCCTATAACCATGGGAGGTTTCGTCCATCCAGAATTCTTGAGCCTTCTCTCTTTTCCTTCCTTGGAGATCTACACTCCATAGAGGTCTGTGGAATATGGAGGAAAGGCTTGGAATCTATTGCCAGGATTCCTCCCATAATCTAGCTTGATTACCACTTCGCAGCTCCCAGAAGCTGTGATTTTGGATCATCCTTTTTTGGTTGCTTGTTGCTTTCCAGATTTGGGATCCAACCAGATCTAGGTTATAACTTATGATATCCTCCTTTGGCTAGTAGTGTGCATACTTAGCTACCCATAAGTTGGCCCATGGAGTGTTAGGGTTGGAGACCCATTTCCACCAGATGCTAGCTCCCATTATGGTATTGTTGTGCTCAGGGTCACTCAGTCCTAGTCCTCCCTGAATTTTAGGGGTACAGACATCCTTCTAATTGACTAAGGCCCATTTGTTTTTTTCTTTGGTGCCTCCCCATAGAAAATATCATTGCAAGTTGCGCATGGCTTTGAGGACCCATTTGGGGACTGCAAGGACTGAGAAGAGATAGATAGGGAGGGATTTTAGAACAAATTTAATGAGGACTAGGCAGCTAGTAATGTCGAGGGATCAATGTGTCCAATTGGATAACCGAGTTTCCATTTTGTCCAACAGAGCTCTCCAAGAAGAGTGATTGATGGTCGAGTCAGTCAACGAAGCTCCTAGGTATTCGAAGGCGAATAAGCAATGGAGAATCCAATGATGCGGGCGATAGTGCGCTGAGTAATACGGGAGGTGTGAAAGAAGAAGATCTGTGATTTTTCAGGGTTGACTTCTATGTCGGAGGCCTCAGAGAAGGAGTAGAGAATGGATTTGAGGGATTGAGCTTCCTAGACCGAGGGGTAACCCATAATCATATTGTCATCCAAAAATTGCTGGTGAGAGGAGGGAGGCAGGTTATGGAGGGGTAAACCAAGCAGGGCACTTGTCTGGATGGAGATTTTGAGAAGGCGACCCAAGCCTTCTGCCATAATGATGAAGATAAAGGGAGAGAGAGGGTTCCCTTGTCTAATGCCTCTCAATGGGTTAAAGCTAGAAGAGGGGATGCCATTGACCAAAATGGAGAGAAAGGGGGAGGTGATGAGACTCATGATCCATTGAACCCAGGTATGGCTGAAGCCAAAGGCTATAAGAACTTTTTTGATGTAATGCTGGCTTAGTTTATCAAAATATTTTTGCTAGGTAAATTTTGAGAAGCATGCCCAGTTTTTTGGTGGTTTTGAGGGAGTGAATGACTTCATGGGTTAAAATGATGCCATAAAGAATTTTCCTTCCTTCCACATAAATTGTTTGCTTCAGGGAGATGATGATGGGAAAGAGCTTCCTTAGCCTATTAGCTATAACTTTGGAGATAATTTTGTAAATGACATTGCAGAAAGCTATAGGTATGTACTTACTTGGCGAGGCTGTGTTGTATTATTTTGGTACCAAGGTGATGAAGGTGGAATTTAGTGCAGGTAGAAGCCAATGGGTGGAGCGTGATTCCTCCACTATGTCCCAGACTTCGTTTTGGATGGTCTCCCAGAAAAAATGGAAGAATTTGGTGGTAAATCCATTAAGACCTGGAGCTTTCCCTGCCTTCAGCTAGAAGACTGCTTGTTCCACCTCATCCAAAGTGGTAGTTGCGAGCAACATCTTGTTGTGTTCATCCGTTATCATCTTGGGGATGTGTTGAGTGATTTCCCCAATGGCCTCATGCCTCTGGTGGTTGGGTTCCTAAAGAATGTCCCTGAAATAATTGCGCATCTCCTCAGTGATGGCCTCTTGTGTTTCCAACCTTTCCCCTGTTTGGTTCTTGAGGGCAGTGATTCTATTGTGCATCCTGTGCTGAATGGTGGAATGATGAAATAATTTGGTATTTCTTTCTCCCTCTTTGAGCTAGCCGATTCTTGATTTTTGTCTCCAAAGGGCTTCTTCCTAGTTCCATATTTCTTCCAGTTGAATATTTATGTTTTTCTCTTGATTTTCTGACTCATCTGAGCGCCCCCTCTTGGATAATATTTTGTTGCAGTTTCTTCATTTTTTCCTCCAGTTCTTTCTATTCTGTGAAGATATTTCCAAAGGTTGTTTTGTTCCAGACTTTCAGTTTTCCTTTGAGTAGTTTCAATTTTGTTTGGAACTGGAGCATTTTAGTACCTTGAGGAGGTGCTAAGGAGGACCACCATTTGGAAACCATTTCCTTGAACCCTGGGTGCCATAACCAGCAGTGTTCGAAGAAGAAAGGTTTAGGAGCATGCTTACCTGGTTATGACCATTGAATTTGTGTTGGCCAATGATCAGATCCTACCACTGAGATGATGGTGGAATCTATGCCACCTCTGAGCTAGATGAGATCTTATGTAATGAGTAATCTATCCAATATTGAGACTATCTGATGGGCACCTCCTCTTTTTTTGTTCCACGTGATGATTCCATTGGAGGTGTGTAGATCTATGAGGTTGTTAATATGGATGAATATCTTGAATCCATTACTATCTGATTCCAGATGCATCCTTCCGATTTTATTTTCCTGAAGATTGGTTATCATGTTCAAGTCTCCTCCCAAGATCCAGAGTGGAAGGGCTCACTGTTCGTCGATTTCCTCTAGTTTGTACAAGAACACCATTTTTTGTTAGGTGTTTTGTGGAGAGTAGATGTTTGTGAGCAGACCATGGATGTCCATGCCAATCACGTGAAATTTGCCCTGCATGAAGTGTCTGTTAGCATGAAAGCTCTCTAAGGAGATGATTTGGGGGTTCCAGATGATTTCCAGGCCTCCAAATGCCCCGTTGGCATCAACTGCTATTGTATTGCTGCCTTTCCAATTTTTTTTGAAGATGGTGTCTAGAGTAGTGCTAGAACATTTGATTTCTTGCATGTAGAATATTATCTGACGTTCCTTAGTAATCCTTTTCTTTATTATCATGTGCTTCGTAGGGTTGTTGAGCCCCCTTATGTTCTAAGAGATGAGCTTCATGGGATATGATTGGAGGTAAGGGTGTAGAATCTAGTCAGCTTGGGAAATCGCCGGGAGTCCACCATTTCTTTCCCAATTTCTATGGTTCTTTGCATGGTTGTTTTCCTGCCCCTTTTGTGGGACTCTTTCGTGAAGTATTTGGTGTTAATGAGAGTGGCCCCCTGGATACCCAGGGAGGGGAGCTGCTGTGATCTGGTGAGGATTTCCTCCATTTTTTGGATTTGTTGCTCCGAGATAGATTTGTAGTCCTTATTAGTGCAAGTGTCCTCTAAACCTATGAGATCCAGGGTTTCCAGATCTATGCTTTCTGGTTCTTCCTCCATCACTTCTGGGATCGACTCTGTGATCTATTCTTTTCCCTTTAGTATATTTTTTTCCCTACGATGTTTGGAGTTGGTGGTTTCAAGAAGTTCTCAAGGGGGACCTTGTCCTGTTGAGCCTTTGAGGACTGGGCCTGCTCTGTGGAGGTATGTTCGGCTTCGATGACTGGTTCAATTTTGTTTTCATTTAGTTGATTTAGGGCTGCAAATATGTTGTTGGTCGTGTGTCCTTTTTTATTTTGTTGAGGGGTAGCTCTCCTTGTTAACACTGGAAAATCGTACGGCAGAAGACAACATCAATTAATGTCGAGCCTAAGGATTTACAGGACAGGAATACATTATGGAATCAAAAAGTATTTAAAATCTCTAAGGTTTTAATAAAATCATATTGAACTAGTCATAAATGCTCAAATGCGTGCTTTTTCCTTCGATAAGAGAGCCTTCTGTGCGCCTTTTCGCTCGATAAGCGCACATTCCTGGAAATGGAAAAATGTCACTTTTCGAGACCACAACAAGCAAAGGACAATTACTCCTTATGTGAAAGTTTCCTAAGGAAAGCCACCAACGCCTCCTTAGACATTATGTGAGCACACAAAAGAATATTTGAGCACACAATGGAATCACACCTCTCCCTTGGGTCACCATCCATCATGTACCAAGGGAGGAAAGGAGGATTTGAAGCTCACCTATATAAACCCACCAAGAGATGAAAAAATGGTGATCACAAGAGTATGCTGGCCAAAGTTGCCCAAGCAACACCAACATTGTGTGTGACCCGGAGCTGGGGCTAAAGAGGACTTGATAGTTGGCCACCCAACATCTTAGCCCACCACAACAGAGAGAGAGAGTTGGACTGCATCAGAGCCAGAACTTGAAAGAAAAACATCCTTGCATCGGGACCTAGAGCCATTGCCTAGGGGCCCTTTGGCAAGTGGGTAAGCTTTTCTTTTATTATGAACATTCAATAAGAAGAGGCCATCGAGCCATCGTTTGCATTATTACTGTTTGGAACTCTCTATATAGCTTCTTTTGTGTTTTTAGTCTTAGTTTTTTAACTAGAGCATACTTCAACATATTATTTCATTTAAGTTTTATGCTTTTGAGCTCCCCCCACATACTACCTGTTACCAATAGTTTAGAGAGTAGACCACACTCTCTAAGCTCGTGTGATTTCGTACACCTGTGTGTCAAATCTACCACAACAGGATTGGAGACTCCATTGACATGTTTCAAGTTTATGTGGTTGTGCCATCTTTTGCAGGAGACCCTTAGTATATGCTGGAGTGGAGCTGGAAGTCCTCTGACCCATCTTGCAGTCCCTAGATTCACTGAGGTGATAGACTGAAGAAGGCATCTCCTAATATTTTACTTGCAGGAGTTTTTCACGTAGTTTTTTCACACAGAGGCGCATTGCGCGCGTTCAGGAGTGACTTGCGCGTAGGAAGGTGCAGCTGTCAAGGGTTTTTGCGCGAAAATTGCAGAGAGATTTTTTTCTCCCTATTTTCTGCATTTTTTCTACTTGTAAGTGTGTTGAGAAACCCCTAATGTATTTTCCAACACCTGTGTTGATACCCCACAGCTTCTGAGAATTGATTTCTTGCTGCTTTTCATAGGCATTTAGTTAGTTTTCATTTAAGATGGTTTTTGCAAAAAATATTCACATAGTTTAAGTAGGGGGCGAATTAACCATTGCTTTCCGAAAAAAAAAAAAAATTTGCACATTCTGGTATGCACACTTAGCTTAACTAGTCCAAGTAAGTGGCTCATGACCACACATGCATAAGCTAGTGTAGAAATTGTTTAGTTTAAATTCAATTTTTGCATTTAGGAAATTGCAGGACTAGGATTGAATCGCCAATTTGAGAAAGTAATCTCTGCTGCCTTTGCACCATTTAGTGACCCTAGACAAGCATATGAATACTCTACATTTTTTATTCGCCATCTCCCTTTAGCCACTCACATAGAATAACTAGAAGGTTTTGGAATCGGCCCATTATCCGAAAATGCTTTCTATTTGAGCAAGGAACAACATCACATAGTTTAACTAGGGGATTTTTGTAAAGGATCACCGATATCCATATGTTCAAATTATGAGATTTTTCACCATACACTCACACACATTCACCCACTAAGAAAATAAAGCCACCTAAAAATAACTTGAATCAACTCACTAAATTCTCCCCACAGGGGCCACAAGAGAAATTATAGATTAAGTTAGGATCAAGGGGTAGGCATTCAATAAGCCGCCTTGATCACACTTCACATTTGAAACATAGAATTTTCGTTTTTAGGGAGCTTTAAAATCCACCTATCAGCCCACGGAAAAGAAAACCCGAGCGCGGGAGAGACCCGATTCAGAGGGGGTTAGGCTTAGGCTCAATGCGTGCGGTATCAGTTGGGGCTACCTGACCCGGTTGATACTCGATACTGTTAGATTACTACCAAGAAGCACAAGACTCGAATTCTCATGTGGGATGATCGTTCTTAGTGGCCAAAACTACGGCATCCTTTACCCTATAGGTGATGGTGCAGGCAAGCACCAGACCCTCTACCCTTACCTTGGTTGATTCTCTTCGGCTGACTGGGGGCGTCGCCAACTCTTACGAGACGTTGTGCCAGCACTCTCAAGAAATCCTCTCAAGGCCCAGTTACTTTTGAGTGTGTGAGGACGTATTAAGTCTTCTATGATTTTGAGTATCACGCGCAAACAAACAAAACCATTTTTTACTTGATTGATCACATAGATTAAGTTAAAGGAAAATTCATTTCATTTCCGCTTTGTTTTATGTATGTGTCCATAAAGTTTTCGTGATCACAGACTTGATCCCCTCAAAAAAAATTTCCAAAACCTAACCTGGTCGACACTCAAACGGTTCCAACAGAACCTCATCTGTCCAGGCGTCTTTTGGATCTCCCCCATTACCGGGAGGGGCTCCAGGTCTTTCGTCATTTAGGTGTCAAAGACGGAACGTTTCCACAGTGGTTGGTTCCTCCTTTCTTGGAGAAACCTTAGTTGTGAACCCTAGTCGGTCTCCCAACACCACACCACACACCACTCCCCTCTCGTCCCCTGGGGAGCAGAGGAGTGCATCCCATATGGGAAGCCAGCTGAATTCACAATAGGGTACATCACAAACTCACCCTCATTCTAACCAGAACTTTGTGTCCTCACACGTTTCCATGGTGTCAACCTCCGAGTCACCCTTCTTAGCGGCGTTAAATCTACCATATTTGACTAAGCTCACCCATGACCCCATCACACACGATTCCAATTGGCCTCCCATGCCCACGAAGCTCCCTTCAAACATACCAAATTTTGAAGGCAAGCAAGCGGAAGACCCAGGAAATCATATAATGACCTTTCACCCGTGGTGCTCATCGAATAGCATCATCGATGATACTATTCGGTTAAGGCTATTTCAACGCACTCTCACAGGAATGGTCGCGAAATGGTACGAGGAGAAACCTCCTGCTTCACATAGAACCTTTAGCGCCCTCGCTACTATGTTCCTCACATACTTTCAGTTACCCATTCACCACGATTCGGGAATGGAGTTACTGAATCATTTCAGACAATCCCTCTCTACCCATATTTAAGAACATCTCCATGAGTGGAGATGGAGTCGTAGTTTATGCAAAGCACAACTTGACGACTGAGTCCTTTTAGATTTATTCTTGAAAAATTTGACGGTGGACATTTAAAAGGATGTGGCGCAATGTAACCCCACATCCGAAGAGGACGAAATCAGTAAAGCCCAACAGCTTGAACTGATCTACACACAATCAAGATACATATACAATATCCTGCCTAATGCCCCGCGCTTGCAATCTTATCAAGAATTTACAGGCGCGTCGAACTCTGTAGACGGAATTATTGGGTCAATGACCCAAGGGTACCTAGGTAGCAGTAGTCAGAATCTCGGTTACACACATGGGTCTACCCAGAACATGTCTCAACCTGGATTTCAAAGTCATCATATGCAGCAGCAAAATTTGACTAATAGGGTGCCAACGTATCACCAAGGAGGACCTTACCCTTCGGTTGAGGGGACCCAGTATGCAGGAAGAAAAACCGACGGAAAAACTCCCCCCAACGGCCAGGTGCAAACATAGGATAGCAGTATGTTCAGTCCCAAGCACATAACCCACCAATGCAAAACAATGCACAGGTGAACTTTGTGCAGTCGTCCCAAAATCAACCACACTAGTATGATCAGGAGAACTACCCTCCTAACATGGTTAAGATAAAGGTAAAAAACAAGCCCAAAGGGAACCCTGGACAGGCGGGCAGCAACCAACAACTCCCACCGTGATCCCAGGCTGGAGGTAACTCCAACTGGAATCAGAACCAAGAGTCAAGCAAAGCCCAAAAGCAAGGCAAAAGGCCACCTCTATGAACAAACCATTCTTGTTCAATATGTGGTGAGTACGGGCACTATATTCACCACTGTCTTGAACTACCTGAGCTTAAAAAGCTTCAGAGTAACCGAGGACAAGGAGGATCTTCCCAAAAAATTGCGGTTATGCAAGAACCCTTCTCCCATCAAGGAACGGTCAGCACTCAGCAGCAAAACCCCGACGATTCTGAGAAAAAAAACCATTAAATTTACATGGATAGGGAAGAAATGTTTTTCCAAACTCGGAATCATAGCTACGACACCCCACCAGACACCAGTACGTCAAGGACTAGTACGAGTGTGCTGACTGCACCTTTAACCATTCTAAAGATTCCTTTGGAACCATTGCCAAAAATGGTAAAAGGGCCTAATAGGCGAGCAGGTAACTACTCCAAATCAGCCCACAATTATAGCATCGTAGATGATTTAGCTCAGTCACCCACTGCTATGTCCGCTTTAGAGGTACTGCAGTTGTGCCCAAAGCAACGGAGAGCCCTACTTTCTGCATTAGGCGTCGTCGACCCTGCCGACACACGCATGATGGCTTTTGAATTAGACAAAGCCACCCCTAGGCTTCCCTCCATGGTCGCCTTCCAAATACTAGTATCGGTACATAATATCACTATTCACTGATGTGTCATTGACGAGGGTGCATCCACATGCATCATGTCGAAAAATGTATGGTAAAAGTTAGGATCCCCCAAACTCGAACCTTCCGTCATCACACTCAGAGCATATGACGGTCATCCCTCGACCCCTGTTGGCCTCTTTCAAAATGTATCGGTTTGCTTAGCCGGAAAGACTGTCCACATAGACATCGAAGTCTTGGATGCTCACTTGGATTACAATATACTCCTTGGGCGGAGTTACATGTACGCCATGTCTTCCATAGCATCCTCTGTTTTCCACATCATGATGTTCCCCCATGAGGATCGAATCATCACAGTAGACCAGCTAACGCACACTGAAAAGCGTCCCTTGACCAACACAGATATGGTTCTACCCTATGTATATACAACCGCAAATGTTCTTTTACGGTATCAAGAATATGGCCCTGGCAAATTTAAACCGTCGTCCGTCCTAGGGTCATTGCTAGGAGACCCTCCTATTATCCCTGAGGTATCGCCCGATGCCACAGGGGCCCCGGTATGCATGATGTCCACATCAAGCATCGAGGTTAGTTAGGACATAGACTCAAGCAGTAACGACACCGAGGCATCAGCTACTACAGCCTCCGTAGTCTATACCACCTCCCAAACTCCTTTCCTCTACCCACCTCCTAGCTTCACCTCCCAGCAGGTCTTGGCAACACTAGTATTACCCAATATATCATTGGCATTCCCAGTGTGGTATCTCTTTCCTCCTCCAAGAACACCAGCTACCAACGTTACTGCATTTGGGTTAAAGCTCCCTGGTCCCGAGGAGCCCCAACCTACCCAAGTGGCAGTCGAAATCGCCCCCGCAAGGGAAATTCCAACTGCGAAACCGGCGATCACGATAAAGAAAATCGCCAAGAAAGGAAAGAAAGTGGTGACCCCCACCATGTAGAGGGAGTCATCAGCCTACACTATACATGATGTCACAGGACACCCTAATCACATATGCCTGGAGTTTGACGAGTTAAAACCACTCCTCGGCTGCGAGGCAGGCACCTCGACATGACGTTCCCATAAAAAGGAACTTGCCACCAAAAGTACAGGGAAACTGTTGCGTACCAATCACGCATGCGCCCTATGTGACACCTATGGGAATTATACCCACCATTGTCCAGAAAAACCATGGTATACAGACACCTTACATGCAATCGAGCGATCCTATCAAGAGGATCCCTCCACCCAATCTGTCGAAGATGAACCTCATGTTGTCCTGTACCTGCAGCGACAGTCATTATAAAGACAACCATTTGTCCCTCCTCCCCCCAAACCAACATACACCAACCAGGAATAGGGGAACCTGGTCACCTCATCCTCTTAAGTTATCAGGCGTATCGATTACTGCAAACAGTTTGATCGAGTCTTTGGCCCAAGGTCACCTAGGCAGCAGTAATTTGTATTCGGGGAGTTACTAGGTGTGTCGTCTACTGTAGACGGTTTGATCATGTATTTGACCCATGATCTCCTAGGTAGGAGCAGCACCCATGGCACTCAGGGAGTTACCAGGTAGGTAGATTCTGCAGACGGGTTGATCGAGTCTTTGACCCAAGATCACCTAGGCAACAGTAGTACCATGCGCATCGATTCTGCAGAAGGTTTGATCAAGTATTTTTCCCAAGATCACCTAGGCAACAATAACACCATGCACGTCGATTCTGCAGACGGTTCAATTTGGTCTTTGGCCCAAGGACACCTAGGCAGTAGTAATCAATACCCTAGATACTCATACGATTCTACATAGAACGTATCACAACATAGCTATCATGAAAGTCACCTCGGCACTCATATACCAACTAGGGACAAGGTAACCAATATCCCCCATTCCTCGCACATAATGGACCAATGGCACAGCGTAATGCGCTAGTCAATATAGTGCAACCCTTCCTAGGCTCATCAACAACCATACAACTAGGAGAATTATGATAATCCTCCAAATGCTGCAAAAAGAAGCCGAGGAACAAAACAAAAGGGAGATCCTGGACAGGAGGCAGTAACCGACAACACCCCCCCTAATCTCAGTTTGGGGGAAATCCCAGCTGAAATCAAAACTAGGAGCCAAGCAATGATTGCCAAGGGAAAACTGGAGCTGAGAGTATCCGATCACCAGACCGAAAGCAACACTGTGATCAGCACTCCATAACAAACAGAGGCGATGCCACACATTTGCACTCCTGAAAAAATATTTTTTTCAGTGCTGGCAGGTATGCACCCTCCCATATTCCTTTCCAAAATTCATGTTTTCCAATAATATTGGATGAAAAGAAGATGATTTCACTTGAGGTAGTTATTTTTTGCAGGAAGAACCCGCAAACCATTCACAACACCACCCACTAAAAGTTC
Source organism: Pinus albicaulis (assembly GCA_034641835.2). NCBI lineage: Eukaryota > Viridiplantae > Streptophyta > Pinopsida > Pinales > Pinaceae > Pinus > Pinus albicaulis. The sequence goes on along the minus strand of CM076582.1, from coordinate 310,129,379 downwards.
TGGAGCAGGTATCATTCTACCCTCAGCATGATAGAGTCTCAGAAAAATTTGCATATCCTGACATCATTTCTCCAATAGAAATAAACCATAGGGTCCTCATACCCGACCACTTTTATCATCACCCCACCCTACATATGATAAACGTCTGCGATGGTCGGTAGAGCCTCCCCTCCATGGCGATTGTCATCCAAAGTAGACCATACATCACCCCACAAGTGACACCATGGCCATACCATTTTATTCTGGTAAGCACCTCATGCCCATCCACATATCATGCATAAGGTCAAGTTCACCATTCAAAATCAACCCCCTTCCCAGACGATCAGGTTGTACAAGCAGAATGAAAGTGCACCTCCACGCACCGCATTTGGCCCACCATACCTCCATCAGCATACTCCCATCTATGACATCTTTCGCTTCATCAACCCCGCACATGAGACCAACCAATGGAACCCCTACCCCCAAAAAAACACCGTCCTCACACCTTCAGTGAGCGACCCTCTTTCATGTTTTGGGGTACCTGTCTCTGTGTTTTGTACAAATGAAACCCCATTATTTTATTCTTTCGGTAAGTGTACAAAGACCGCAAACGATTCCCTTCACCCCTTCGCCCTCATATTTCACCTTTTCTCCCATGGCAGTAGCCCCCCATCTCCCTTGGTCGAAGTATTTCACCCCCCCCATGCACACACCATTACGAAAATCATAGCCGATTCCTACCCGCCCCAGAAGTCCTACCAACTCCAGGGAATTTTCCCTTCAAAAATACCTATGACTGTCGCCAAGCTGCTCAAGTATACCTCGACCTCAAGCCACTGAATCCCCATCATATGTTTTCAGCTACCACTGAATAGCATGCCTATGTTAAACCCATCATGGTTCGGTTAAGGCTTCCTTTTTTTTGACCTCAACACCTCTTTTCCAAAAAGGAAGCGGTACCTTGGATGACCCCTACCCATGCAAAGGGGTATCCTCAGGTGGCACTATGGGAGACATCATTGTCCATAGATGTCATTGATCCTCTTGACATTCGACTACAGCAAAAGATTTCATGTCACGATGGTAACGTACCTTACAACCATTGCACTTTGATCAAGATCCGTCGAAGACCCGTGCCTTTATAAGCATCTCCGACAACAATGCTTACATAGGAAGGTCCCAGCCAATACATAGGCATACATCGCGCAAAGATATGCCATACCAAGATTACGCATATGGGTACCACATTCCACCTATCGTCAAAGAAAAAAATGCCCCTGAGGGCGTCAACAGTCGTCGTCAACAACCACCAGCATCACTACCATAGTAGTGACACAAACAGCACATGTATATGTCAATTTTGTTTAACTAGCCATAGCATCACGAGCACGAGACATGCCCGCCTCGTTGAAATTTTGCAAATATGTTGTATATTTTGTCTGCTTGCAGGGGGTCCCTTAGGCCATGGTTATCTCAGAAACTGTGCAAGTTGTTGTCTATTCAAAAAGTACATGCATACCTCTCTCTCTCTCTCTCTCTCTCTCTCTCTCTCTCTCTATGCATATGATACAAAAAATAAACTATAATGTATTTCGGCTATACAGTTCTTCCTAGACCTCACACATTAGGGGGCAACTGTTAACACTGGAAAATCGTACAACAGAAGACAACATCAATTAATGTTGAGCCTAAGGATTTATAGGACGGGAATACATTATGGAATCAAGAAGTATTTAAAATCTCTAAGGTTTTGAGAAAATCAAATTTGAACTAGTCATAAATGCTCAAATGCATGCTTTTTCCTTCGATAAGAGCGCCTTCTATGTGCCTTTTTTCTCGATAAGCACGCATTCCTGGAAATGGAAAAAATTCACTTTCTGGGACCACAATAAGCAAAGGACAGTTACTCCTTATGTGAAAGTCGCCTAAGGACAGCCACCAATGCCTCCTTAGACATTATGTGAGCACACAAAATAATATTTGAGCACACAATGGAATCACACCTCTCCCTTGGGTCACCATCCATCATGTACCAAGGGAGGGAAGGAGGATTTGAAGCTCACCTATATAAACCCACCAAGAGATGAAAAAATGGTGATCACAAGGTTATGCTGGCCAAAGTTTCCCAAGAAACACCCGCATTATGTGTGACCTGGAGCTGGAGCTAAAGAGGACTCGATAGTTGGCCACCCAACATCTTAGTCCACCATAGCAGAGAGAGAGAGTTGGACTGCATCAGAGGTAGAACTTGAAAGACAAACATCCTTGCATCGGGACCTAGAGCCATTGCCTAGGGGTCCTTTGGCAAGTGGGTAAGATTTTATTTTATTCCGAACATTCAATAAGAAGAGGCCATCGAGCCATCGTTTGCATTATTACTGTTTGGAACTCTCTATATAGCTTCTTTTGTGTTTTTAGTTTTAGTTTTTTAACCAGAGCATACTTCAACATATTATTTCATTTAAGTTTTATGCTTTTGAGCTCCCCCCACATACTGCCTGTTACCAATAGTTTAGAGAGTAGACCACACTCTCTAAGCTCGTGTGATTTTGTACACCCTTGTGTCGAATCCACTACAACACTCCTATTATTTCTTTTTTTGCTTGCTACCTTTGTGAATCCTTCTGCTTCCTGCTCGTTGGATTCCTTTTCAGCTATATCTTTCTTATTTAGGGAGTAGTCTCTGAAGATATGCCCATGTTGGTGGAACTTCCTGCATCTAAAAGGAATGTGCTCATAGTCTACAGTTTGTGTCCATTCAAAATCTTCATGCGTCAGACTTACCTCACCTTTTAGCGGTTCCGCTAGGTTCATGTAGACACATATGTGGACATAGGATGCATAGCAGTTGATCTTGGTCTCCTTTGCGATCTTGAAAAAATATCCTAGGGTATTTCCAATGTCTCTGAGTGTCAGCGCATCCCAATAGTCTTGGGGGAGAGAGTAGAGTCAGATCCAGACTGGTGCCCAAGTGAGATCCTGTTTGTCTGGGTTAAAACGCTCCATCCAGGGTCTGAGGTATAGACCTGCAGTGTTGAAAAAATAGGGGCCCCTCCATGATTTTATCTTTGTCTTCAGAGCAAGTGAAGAGCACATTGAAGAAGACTTTAGCACACAACTATAGGTCAATATGGCCTTTGGGTTTCCATTTTGAGGCTATCCATCCTCTCAATGCTTTTTCTGTGGGCCAGAAGCCCATGAAATTGCCTATTACTGTGTGATCCTTCATGAAATGGATTCTGCCATTGAGGTGCGTTGGGATTTCTATCACTGTTTTCTTGGAGTTATTTGGTATGCATGTTGTTGAGTTAGTGTTCGTTGCTATTGTTTCTTGTGTATTTTTCAGCTGCGCTGTGGGTTTCGCCCCTGTAGTTTCTTGAGACGGGCTAGATTTGTGTTGATTAACTGTATTAGTCCCTGCCGTAGCCCCTATGGGAGGCTGGCTTGTGAGGGGGGGAGCAGTCGTCCCCCCACTAGAGTTGATCATTGGTGAGCCTAAAGTTGTCCAGGTGAGGAATCACGATCTATCAGTCTGGGGGAGGAGGTCTGCCTAGGGCAGCCAACGCTGAAACCAGAAAACCCTAGGTCATGGAGGTCGTCCTGGTGCAGGGCTCCGATAGGGTTTTTTCTGAAATATTAGAGTATTACAAGCCAATATTTAAAATTAAAATGTATCAAATATTAGATGGATATCGAGAAAAGGTCATCCATTCAGATATTCTCCAAATTAAGGTTTTAAACATACACAACTTTCAACGACATAACTTTTGATTAGAAGATCCAATTTTTTTGGTGATTGAAAGTTGTGATAAGAGGAGTACTACATTTATGTATCCAAAGAATGATATTATACCAATTAAACCTACTAAAGGCTCATCCAATACTCATGAGGAAATATAAGATATCCATTATAGAGTAATCAAGTTGGAAGATCAGTTATCACAAATGCAAGGGTCAATAAAGAATGGGGAACAAATGATGGAAGAAACCAAGGAAGAAATACAAAACTCCATGACTGAAAAAATAAAGAAACATAAAAATCCGTGAAATAAAACAAGGAAGAATTAAAAAATAGACTATTACAAAATATCCTTGAAAGGGATATGGAGATACAAGGAAATCATGAACATAAGGAGAAGCAGGGTGTTGAGACTGAATCACATACGAGAATTGTTTTATTATAATTGGAGAGCAGAAATATTGAATTAGAGAACCATAATAATGATTTTTCACTCCAAGATCCACATCATAAGGGCTTCAAGTCATCACCAAGGAACTGCTATATTATGAAGAATGATATGAGAATGTTTGATGGTAATGATTGCATAACATGGATATTCGAGATGAATCAATACTTTGATCTACACCAAATGGAAGTGTTACAAAAGGTAAATATTGTATCCATTTTTTTTAACGAGATAAACATGTATGGTATCAATAACTTTGTAAAATGAAAAAATATTCTATTGTAGCTTAGTCAATTTTTACATAGGAATTGATACCACATTATTAGGGCATTAAGAGAAATAATTCTTTAGTTAATTGAAAAATATTTAATAAAAGGTCTAGTTATAGGGCGCATTCAACAATTCCAAAAGTTGAGTCTCAAGTTAAAGAACATGTCACGGGATAATTTGGTATACCTATTTATTGGAACTTTAAAGGACATCATCCAACATGAGGTTCATCTCTTTGAAACTAAGACTCTAGATCATGCTTTCAGTTTATCAAGGAAAGTTGAAAGTAAAAATAATGCCACTAGAAAATTGGTCAGTAATAACTATATAGAAAAACATTCTCCCTCTCCTTAGTCAATAAGGTTGACACCTCACAAATGGATGCAAGAAGAGAAAAGGGAATATGTTTCAACCGTGAGATAAAGTATAGTATGGGGCATAAATGTAGTGAAAATAAGTTATTTTACATATATTGTGAATATGAAGAAGATCAATAATTGGAATTATCCTAAGATCTAGAACTAGAAAATACTACTCCAGCAATATCTTGTCACGCATTGGCCAACATCAGTACTCCAAAAATACTCAAGATAGAAGGACATATCAAAAATAAAAAGGTAATCGTGTTGATTAATTTAGGTAGTACCTATAACTTCATCAATTACAAATTGGAAAAATTTCTTAAATACTTTGTATATCTAGCACCGTAATTTCAAGTAATGATTATAGATGGAGGTACCATCAATGGTTCAGGGAAATTCCATAGTATTACACTGAATATGGGGGAGTATTGATTGGATAGTCCCATGATTGTAGTCCTTAATTTTCAAGATATTTTCATAATATTTCCCTTAGAAGGAAAGGAAATTGATCTTATAGGTATCTGATGGAAACCATATAAAGTGATAAGCTCTAATAACATGACAAAATTGTTAAAAAATAGACACTAGGGTGTAATTGCACAATTTTGTTCGTTAGATGTTCAAACATCTATACCCTCTACTCCATTAGATCTCCAAAATTTTATCGACAAGCATTCTAAGTTATTTGTAGAGGTTCTTAAAGGTATTCCACTTGATCTATATCATGACCATAGTATTCATTTGCAACCTAGAAGTGTACCCTCTAAAATTAGGTTTTACAAGTATTCATATTCACATAAGAGTGAGATTCAACATATGGTTCAAGAAATATTAGAGGCTAGTATCATTAAACATATCCAAAGTGCTTTCTCTTCATCAGTTTTGTTAGTTATAAGAAAGGATGGTTCATGTTGTATGTGTTTAGCTTACGGAAAACTCAATAAAATGACAATAAAAGACGATTTTCCTATTCGTATAATTGATGAATTGCATGGAGAAATTTTCTTTACTGAGATGGATATATACTCTGGATACTATCAAATCAAAATGAGGCAAGAAGAAATTCCCAAAACAACCTTTATAACACATAAAGGTCATTATGAATTTTTGGTTATGCCATTTGGACTTACAAATGCACCTTCAACATTTCATAATCTTGATGGATTCTATTTTCAAGCCCTTCCTTAAAAAAAAAAAATTAGGATTTTTTGAAGACACAATAATCTATAAAAATATTAGGAAGAACATGTACAACATGTTAACAAGGTATTAACACTATTGGAAGAGAAAAAACTATATGCAAAGCCTTCAAAGTGTGCCTTTAGGGTTCAAGAAGTGGAATATTTGGGGTCATATTATATCCCATGCAGGTGTCAAAGTGGATCCTAACAAAATAAAATCTATGATGGAATGTTTGGTCCCCAATACCTTGAAGAAACTTATAGGATTCTTAGGATTAACAAGGTATTACCACAAGATTTTCAAGAATTATGGTCAAGAAACATCACCTCTAACAAATTATTGAAGAAGCAAACATTTTATTTGACTAAAGAAACAACTAAAGATTTTGAAAAACTCAAAGAGCATATGTGTACAACTCCCATCTTGGTGACACCCGACTTCACAAAATCCTTAATTGTAAGAATTCTCAACTCAAATAAAATCTCCTTTTGGAATTACGTATTTCTTGTGTAAGAGAAAATTCATGGTTTTTGAAGACATACCATAGGATCAAGAAATAGTTTTTTTGGGAAGTACATGTGATAAATTTTGTGGTTGAATGTGTGGTATGCCACCAAAATAAGGGAGAGACAATTCAGACCTAGAGGTTCCTAAAACGATAAGCCACACTAAGTTATAATTTGGAATAAGTTACAATGGATCTTATTACAAATTTACCCAACTGTTCAGGAAAAAGTGCCATTATGGTAGTGGTAGATCACACGGAAAATGATGCCCATTTTTTCACTCTTTCTCATCCTTTTGAAGCAAGTACATTGGAAAAATAATCCATGTAAATAGTCCAAAATCTATGTGGAATATCGAAGAATATTGTAATGGACAAATATCCAATTTAAATTGGAATTTTTTAGACTAAAGTATTTTCTTGTTTGGGTATTCAATTGACTCACATATTATCTTGCCATCATTTATGGGATGAGAAATATAAGATTTTGAATAATGCTAATTTGGAATATCAGTGACACATTCAAACCATGGGACGATATTACTCTTTTCGAGAGGACCAATTTTGACTATTGAAGTGCTCAATTTGGACAAGGAAAAGTGTATTTTTGAAGAAAATCCCACATGTGCACAAAAGGACAGGTAAGCCATAATAGGAAATTGGACACCCTTGGAAGCCTATAAATATAAGTGAACTCAAGCTTATTTGGACATCACCAAGAATATTCTTCTTCTCATCTTCATTTATTGGTTCACACAGGTCTGAAGTTGGGTCAATGAAAGTGTTTCGTACAGGTCTGAGATTGCAGGGTCCAAAGCTCACACGTGTGTTAGGGTTTTTGGTTTTCGACCATAAGCTTGACACAGGAAATTTTTGGCTATAATTGTAGGCTCATAGGCTGGCCTGTATGGTTGTAATATTTTAACCACACACATACCTCTTCCTTCATGCAGTTAGGCTTTAGGGTTTCATTTTAACATTTGCCTGCAGTTGGATGCAAATAAGAAAATTTGTCTCTGATATGGATTGATGTTGGGAACATATTTCTGAATATTTTTGGGTAAAATATGCTAGGTGATTTTTTCTTGGCTCATTGTACTCTCTTTTGAAAATTTATGAAAATTTAATATAAGAATAATTACAAAGGGTTTTCCCTGGTTATTGACAAAAAATCTGGTGTCTTTTATTGATGTATTAATTGTCTCCTTTTTCATTGCATTTATTATTCTATCTTCAATTATTGTTGATTATTGGAAATAGTAATTAGTGATATAATATTTTTAATTGAATAATTGAATTGGGCTAAAGCAATTGAAACAACATAGAGTAGTCTGAAAATTAACATGGTGTCAAAGCTAAGGTGAAGGACAAGCCCAAAAGGAGAGAATATTTGAAGCAGTAATCTTTGGAAAGTTGAAGGAGCCTATATAATCAAGTCAAGATGTATTCATCTTTCTTCAAGGAACATGAGAAGATTGGTGACTCGTCTAACTTTGCTGCATGTAAAATTAGGTTGGAGATCATAGCTAATAATAATGATATTTTGGAATTCATTCAACGAAAGGTGCCTGAGCCTCCAGAGAATGCTTCCACTGCTTCCAAGAACAAGCACAATAAAGGTGAGTTAAAATCAAATAAAATTATAGTTTATGGTTTACAAGATCATTTACTTGCATATGTTGGAAATTTGAGAAATTATAAGGACATGTATGATAAGATAGCTAGCATGAATGAAGTCAAAAAATTGAATGAAATCCTCTCCTTGAAATATCAAATCAAATATATGAAGATGAATAAAGCAGAGTTTGTGCAATCCTACATTATGAGGATATCTTTTCTTAGATATCAAGTGAAAAGAATTGGGGAATCTATGTCTGAAAGGGAATTGGTGATTATAGCTCTTAGAGGTGTCCCTCCCATTTGGGAAACCTTCATTATTGCTATAAGTAACAAAAATACCTTCCTGTCATTTGATGAGATTGTTGGAAATCTCACTCAAGAATAATCAAGGATGATATCAAGAGGTAGGATTCAAAATCATGAAGAAGGAGAGCCTGCTCCATTGTCACTCAAAACAAGAATAAGAAAGGAAAATGGGGTCCATCAAATTCAAGGAAGCCTCCTCATTGAAGGTTAAAGAGAAGGAATGACAGAGAATCATCTCACATTGAATTTTACAATTGTCACAAGAAAGGTTATTATGCTCGAGATTTCCCCAAGAAGAAAAAAGGTCAATGCTACAATATTAGAAGCACCAATAAGAAGAAGAGATGACTGAAGTACTGATCGTAATGGAAGAGATGAAAGAGTAAGAAGAGATTCTCCAAGTGATCATGAAGAATATCATCATCCTCAAAAGAAGTCAAGATACTCCAAGTGTGAAAGTAATGTTGGAAATCAATATGAAGATATTCTTATTTCTACTCTCCCTAGTTTCTCTCCCCCAAATTCGTGGGATAGTTGGTTGGTTGATAGTGGGGCCACTCATCATTTCTCTAGGTATAAGGAAGTTCTCTCTAACTTGATAAAGAGGGAGTCCAACTTAAAATCTATTCTTGGAGACAACTCCACTCATCTCATTAAATGATTTGGGTTCTTCAAATTTCATTTTAATTCCAGGGAATTTGTTTTGCTCCATGATGTGATGTATGAGCTAGGATTGAAGAAGAATTTGGTATCAATATCTACTTTTGAAGGCAAAATGATGAGGGTTGCCTTCATCAAAGGAAAGGTTTTTACTTGGCCATTTGGAACTTCTATGAGATATTCATTCACATTGGGATCATGATTTGAAGGACTTTATAGAGTCTCTGGTAGACCTCTTCTAGCATTGGTCCATGGTACTAATAATATAAGCGAGCTATGATACCCAAGTTTAGTCCATTTACATTATGATGCTATTTTTAAATTTATTAAATTGGTCTTTGATATTCCTGATTTTCAAGCCCAACATGATGGAGTATTTTCAGGCTGTGCCAATGGAAAGAAGACAAGGGGACCGTTCCCCTCTAGCGAGAACAAGACAAAAGACATCCTCTAACTAATTCATTCTAACATATGTTGTTTGATGGCCATACATTATATTGGTGGTCATCTATACTACATCACCTTAATTTATGACTTCTCAATAAATATGTGGATATATTATTTGAAGCACAAGGATGAAGCCTTTGAAATGTTCAAGGAGTTCAAATCTTTGTTCAAAAACAAAACAAGGAAGAAAGTTAAGATCTTCAGGTCTGACAATGGTCGAGAGTACATTTCAAATGATTTCATAGTTTTTCGCAAGAAGGAAGGTATCAAGAAAGAGACTATTGTTCCCTACAATCCCAAAAAAAAATGGATTAGTTGAAAGAAATAACATGCCTATTGTAGAAGTCACTCATGCTATGCTCCATGATCAAAAGTTTCTTAAGTTATTTTGGGAAGAAGCAATGAATTTTGTCGTATATGTAAAAAACAGGGTGCCTCATCAAGCATTAGACAAAAAAACCCTCAAATAAGTGTTCACAGGATTCAATCTCGATGTTTTCCATCTCTATATCATTGGTCGCCCCATATATTTCCACGTGCTAAAGGAAAAAAGAAACAAGATGGAAGCCATGGGAAGAAAAGGTACATTTTTTGGATATTGTGAGAATTATAAAGCATTTATAATATATCTTCTTGGTCAAAGGACGGTTTAAATTAACAGGGATGTAATGTTCGATGAATATGTCACCCTTGGGAAAGAAAGGGACTGTCCTCCACCTCCTCTTCCTGAGAATAGGAATGATGATATGGGTATTTTAGATGGTCCTTCCATGCTTGAATTTGAGAGAGACATTGTTGATGATCCCATGGATCCTATGAACCCCTTATGTCCTCCTACATGTGATCCTCCTTCTAAAAAGAGGCAACTTTGGCTTCATGACACACTACAGGATGATGAGAGATGCATTCCTGTTAGAAGATCATTTAGAGAAATTAAGAATCCATGCATGTACCAGGGATATGTTGCAGCTATGAGCACTATGACTCAATATGTTCCATCTGTTGGGTGCTAACAGATGTCTTGAAAAACTCCTAATTGCCTCACATCAATTATCAACTAGGGTAAGTCCTTTTATCTCAAGTGTGTACAAAGTATGTGCAAGCTATTCATATAAAGAGTAATGCAAAAAACCAATCGTTGAATATAGATACAATTATAAATCTTGAGGCTTAAAAGGAAGTGATTCATCTAAGAATTAGAACACAAAACTGTAATTCATTCCTAATTCAACTAATTCAAATGATAATCAACCGAGAGCACTGAAGCATTAACCGAGCTCTTTCAGCCGGATCTAAACTATTGAACAGAAGGAAAGTATTACAAATAACAATCTATGCTTTAAGTAATCAAAGCCAATTATTTTAACAATAAACTAATAAATTGGAAATGTGCACTCAAGGGAATAAATACAGAAATCTAAATTATCAAAAGTAATTCATTGTAAAGCAGAAAAGCATAATATACTTGTAGTAAACGGAAAATTATAGCACAAAGAACAACAACGAGATTCACCAGAGACTGGGCCCTTAGCCACCAACGAACACTGCTTAGTTACTCTAGAACAATCGAATGAACGGCAGCGCAAATTATATATTAATCATCGCAGTCATTACAATACAATCCTGTCCTTCAGAACTACGTTCTGTTCATTATAAATTAATAGATAAATGAAAGAGACATGATACAATATGTGATACGATCTGATTTACATTCCCTGCTTTCTCCTATGTCATCATGTCCGTCTTCGTATTATTATCGTTCCTTTATAGCTAAAGGAAAAGGTAAATGTGATCCCTCAAGATCAGGGGATCTTGAGGGATTCATAACAGATTTATATCTTCGAACAGTTGGTCGTTCTTACTGATTCATCTTCTGATTTGACCGCCTTTAACGTGCCTTCTTTCCCCTTGATTGGATCCTATTGTTCCTTTTTGGGAACAGTTATTGTTTTATCTGTTATTTTCATCATAAAAGCAATGGGAATTAGTTTGGACGGTTAAACCATTTCAAGACTATTTCTTTCATTTTTTTATCAAAATCCGTTCATGATATTATTATATTAGGGCACAAAAATGGAAGAAGAAGAGGAAAAAGGACAGTATTTGAGAGTAAATAAATACCTATTGCAAGGCTCTACATCCTCCCTTGCTTACCTTTTTTCATTTCCTCATGAAAAATAAATAATTCTGATGCAAAGAAGTTAAAGAGTAGGTTGGAGAAGGTCTGTTTGTAATAGGCCTAAGACCATGATGTCGTGCCAAGTGTGCAAAGGTTGTCGCCTCTTGTCCTTTAGGTAACTCATAGTCAGGATGATATCCTTCAGGAGGATACCAAATAATGGGGCTTCTATAGCGACATCCCACCCAATAAGGTCCTCCTCTTAAGATAAAGTTGTCGTATGGGACCAACCGTCTCGTAGCAGATTTGAAATTTCCATAATTAAATGGTTCTCTGTCTTTAACGCTATTGCTTGAAACCATCCATCTCATTTTGGATGCAACCAAGGATATTTCTTGAATGGAAAGGAAATATGTTGTTCCTTCCAGCACAAGTTCCTTATGTATGGGCCCTAACTCTTAGTCACGTCCTCCTGTGTCATCAATGTTTTATGTTTATAAAACACTTGCAGAGGGTGAGTAGGTTCACTTCTTACCCAAAGATCCAAGTTGTGTTCTTGTCTTTGGAATGAATTATAAGACTTCAGCCACTTGAGTTGGTTGATTGCAAAAGAGATAAAAGCTTGAAATTGAACATATCCAATAAAAGGGCTAGGATCCACATCCACTTCTTTATCTAATATGAAATTATGTAAATAGAATTCACAAAGAAGCCTTTGGACCTTTACTCCATGTGTCTTATAGAAATTATAAAATCCTCCATTGTCTTCAGCTTAATTGGCTTGTCGGCTCTAACAGCTTTGATTTTTAACAATAAATATCGTTCTAATAAAAACAAGGCATAGTTCATAGCAAGAGATCGACAAGTCAAGATATCCAAATATAATGAAAAAATGGTGTCCAATTGATTCCTGACATTGTTCAACTTAGTTTTCATTCTATTCATTTTTTCTTCTTCCTGTCTAGCCTTATCAAAAGCCTCATTCTCTGCTAGAGCTAATCCTCTCAATTGTTTTTGTAATTCCTGGCATTTTTGCAGGGAGATTGTCTGTCGTTGATGTTGTTCTAAATCAATCCGGGCTTGCGTTAATTCTTCCTGAAGCTTTAAAACAATAGGATACTTCTTTGACGAGGAGTCCTCAAATTTCTTCTCTGTTTGGGTTCCAATATTGTAAAACAGTACCTTTTCAGTTTGTATTTGCTTATTGTGGGAGGATCAACCCTCTGTTTGAATAGATAAATTCACCAAGTTCTCATGCAAATCAACCTAGGTGGAAATTGTTCTAGTGGAAGCGAGTTATGTTTGAATCCCCACTGATTTATTTTCGCATTTTATTGTTTGTGTTGCTACAGAAGTCACCTCAGGAGTGGTGCTCTGTGTTTTACATTTTTTGATTTCTCGTCATAGCCTTTTAACTATCTTCTGGAGCTTCCGATATTTTTGTCACAACTTCTTAATTTTTGCTCCGACTCCTTGGCTCTTTTGAGGAGCATCTGCTCCACTAATAGGTTCATTAATGGCTTCTGGAGCTATTTGTTGGCCCTGAGGGCTGTGTTCCAAAGGAACTGTATTTCCTGACTGATTTTCAGATTTGTGACCAATGTCTATATCTACAGACTTCTATGGGTCCTCTTGGATATATTCTAACAAAATTGTATCACCAGACTGGTTATCGAATTCCTGCGCAATTTTTGTGTTTGCAGCCTCTTGTGATGGAGGAGTTTCTATGTGCCCGGAATTCTCCGGGGCTTGTGTTTCCGATGTGCTAGGACCAAACGGTCTTGCATGTTTCATGTACACATCGAGATTCACTTGGACCTTGGCCATTCCTACCTCAAAATCTGGCCCTGCTTCAACTTCCAATTCATAATCTTGTTCTTGTTCTTCGGGCTCTGATTTTAGCTCAAGCTCTTCCTCAGGCTCTTCTTCTTGTTTTGGTTCTGACCCAGCCTCTTCTTCTGGTTCTTCCTCTAAACCTGGTGTCTCTTTTTCAGGTTTTGGCTCTAATTCTAGCTCTTCTTCTGAACCGGGTGCTTCTTGTTCAGACTCAGAATCCCCTACCCTAACTAGGCTTTATGTCTGTGCAGGTTGGTTGCTTTCGTCCCGCATATTTACAGACATTCTCTAGGCTAATTCGATTCTTATAGACCTCCTGCGTTTGTGAGGCTTGACCCTTGTACGGGTAGTCCTTTTCTTTTTGAGACAGGGTTTTGCTAACTTGCTTCCGCAATTACAAGATATTGAATTACGAGGCTTTGTATGCTTTCTAGGGCCATAATGAAACCATCCCAAGTCAAGTCGTATTAGACTAGGCTATGACTAATGATCATTCTACTTAGTCTATGGTGACTTATCACTGTTTCAGGGTGCCTAGCTCATCTTATTCTAGTAGCAGTATCATGCATTAAAGAATTTAAAAGGGATGGAAAATTAACAGTAATTTTTTGTTTTAGATCAGCTAGGAGTTTGAGTTTTCGCGGCCTTACCACATCATGGTGTCCATCACAAGTAATTTATTTTTGGACAATGCTTGCTAATTCCCTCCATGGTTCTGCAAGAGAAGATGGTTGAATGCCTTTGCCTTTTCTGACTAGTTGTTTGCCTTTGTCTTTGAAGGTTTCCACCATGTCTTGTATCAATACATGTTTTTGTGCCCATGTGGTTCCTTCTGCCGGCAGCCCAGATACCTAGACTATTATAGCATCTATAACTGTAATCCTTCTGCCTTTTACCATGGATTCCCTATTCTGCAAATTCTGTAGAAATTCAATAGTGATTTCCTCATTTGAAGGCTGAAACCTTGTAAGATAGGATATCCATCATGCTCGGATCAAAATTTCTCTTGCTCTGTCAGAGACTTCTAATACTAAAGGATCACGACGCACTGTCTTACCACCCATAGTGTTTGAATTCTTCCTGTATTTTGCAAAGGATGAATGTAATGGGAAGAAAAACAATGCTAAAATGCATGGCAATACTGAAAAGAACAGTAATATTGAAAGCACAGGAATACTAAAAAGAACAACAGTATTGAAAAGCACAAAGATACTGAAAAACACAGTGATACTTAGAGTGATAGAAACAACTAAATATAGCTGATGTTATTTGAAGGGTTGCTAAATTTTCACATGCTGCATAACCATGGGATAGCTTGTCAGTTAATGAAATAATGACAGCTTATGCATAAGTGTAAGGGAAGTCCTCTCCCCCTCCGAAATGAGAGGTCGCCTTCGACCAACTAGACGAGAAATGCTATTTCGGTGGGAGGATGTAAGGATGAATATTACAGCCATAAATGGAACAGAGTACGTAAATGAATGACAGGACAATAAGAGATATGGATAGAGTAAAAGTGTGGTGTATCATGATAATAAATGATAAGAGACAAGAATCCTTAGTTGATGATAGGTTAAGTGATAGGAAAAGGAACAACAATATGTAAAAAAAGGCTTTGCTGACGATATTCTGACTGTGTATGATATGATTGAGTAAAAGCATAAATTCATGCGTAAAGGTTCAAAGTAGGGAAGTGTTTAGAGGAGATAATCTCTCAAAAAAAAATATAAATGTGAAGAGGGTATTATAAGAGTTATTGGTTGTAGAAATAAAACTTCAATACCATAAGCAGAGCTTCTGTTGCTAGCAGGCGTCCATAGCCTTGACAGAGTTTCTTTTTAACCCATGTGAGCCAGGATCCTCAATTTATAATTGAAAAAAAAATTATTTCTATTTCTACAGAAGAGACCAGTGTGTTGGTGTGGTAACCAAATAACCACACTTCCATTCACTGGGAAGTAGCAAAAGTGAGCAGGTCGGCTCGTGATGAGACCTCCTATTCCAAGGATGTTTTAGCCATCCAATGGATCATAACCCTAGTGTGGTGGCCATAGTGGGAATGTCACATTGCTATATCCTTATGAACATGGTAGGCGAGCTCTTAATGAGACCCCCTATCCTCTATCTGTATATAAAATTTAGTTGTCATTACATACTTTTATGATTAATAGAGGGAGGCTCAATACTCCTTAAGAGTAGGGATGGTGTAAGAAGTTGAAACATATCAATAATAAGAAAAATTATACCCATAATCCCATTGATAATGGACATAGATAATTATAACCAGGAAGAATAGAACCAACATGGTAAATATGATCAATCAATATCATATACAGTAGATATCAGTATAGTAAAATGAAATATAAATAATTGTGTCCCATTCAATTGTTTTAAGTCTATCATCAACAAGTTGTCTTTGTCAAAGATCATAATGTTAAAAATATTCACCTGCTTTAATAAAATCCATAATTATTTTCTGCATGAAGGTACTGTACTCAGGCCATAAAAGAAATCAAAATAAATGAGGTTGAAATGAGCTAGGAATAAGTCCATAAGAGGAAAGAGGTACCTGTGAAATATATAAAAAAAGGTGTTGTTCAGAACACACAAAAATTGTACAAGAAACAAGAATGTTGTTCAAAAATTGGAAAAAAAAAAAAAATGTTGTTCCAAAGATGGAACATCAAAATCAAAAAGTGTTGTTTCGAAGATGGAACAACAAAACCAAAAAGTGCTATTTCAAAGATGGAACAGCAAAACTAAAAAGTGTTGTTCCAAAGATGGAACAACAAAATCAAAAAGTGTTGTTCCGAAGATGGAACAGCAAAATAAAAAAGTGTTGTCCCGAAGATGGAACAACAAAATAAAAAATTTTGTTCCAAAGATGGAACAACAAAACCAAAAAGTGTTGTTCCGAAGATGGAACAGCAAAATCAAAAAGTGTTGTTCTGAAGATGGAACAACAAAATCAAAATGTGTTGTCCCAAAGATGGAACAAAAAAATCAAAAGTGTTGTTCCGAAGATGGAACAACAAAATCAAAAGTGTTGTTCCGAAGATGGAACAACAAAATCAAAAAGTGATGTTCCGAAGATGGAACAGCAAAATCAAAAAGTGTTGTTTCGAAGATGGAACATAAAATCCAAAAAGTGTTGTTCCGAAGATGGAACAACAAAATAGGCAGAAGAAAAAATTGAATTAGCAATCCTATTTACAGTTTAAAAAAGAAATGAATTTTTACAAAGATGAAGCTGCCGAAGGATTATCTTCTGCAACTAAAACTTGCATGGTGGAGTCCTTACGTATCTGTTGACAAAAAGATTCTCTTGTAAGCAGTCTTTGTTAGAGGCACACCCGATTCCCATTTTCTTTAAAGGAACAATCAGACCCATCAATGGTGGTCAATGTAAGAGTGCCATTGTCATGTACTTCCTTTATTTCATAGGGACCTAACCACCTAGTCTGCAATTTACTAGAGAAGTCTTGAAACCTGGAATCGTAGAGAAGTGCCCAGTCGCCCTCATGAAATGTCTTTTTCTTGATCAGAGAGTCGTGCCATTTGGTTCTTTGTTGTTGAATAAGTGCAGTATGGTGTAGAGCCAAAAGCCGGATTTCGTCTAATTCATCTATTTGTTGTAATCTATTAATTTGGGCTTCAGTTAAATCCAGTCCCACTTCCTGGGCTGTCCTGAGTGTTTGTATCTCAAACTCTATGGAAAAAATGGGTTCCTTACCAAATACCAGCTGATATGGGGAGTATCCAGTAGTATTCCTCCAAGTTATGCGATATGCCCACAAGGCTTCTGGCAATCGAGTAGCCCAGTCTCGTCTGTGCGAGGAGACTGTCTTCGTTAGAATAGCTTCAATTAATTTTTTGGTGCTTTCTACCTGCCCATTCGCTTGCGGGTGGTATGGAGAGGTAATTCTGTGAATAACATGATGATTTTTTAGTGTAGTAGCGATCTTGTGGCCTACAAATTGCGGCCCTCCATCAATGATTATTTCTCTGGGTAACCCATATCATACAAAAATTTCGAAAATAAAGTTTATCATAGTTTATTTTGTGGCTCTTGGTAATGCTATTGCTTCTACCCACTTAGTTACGTATTTTGTTGCAACCAATATATATGATTTCTGGTTGGATGATGGATTTATTGGCCCAAAAAAATATAATACCCAACACTCAAAAGGTTCTATGACTAGCTGTGGATGCAGGGGCATTTCATTAGATTGGCCAGGGCGGCCCACCCTTTGACAACTATTGCAGGCCTGAACAAATTTCATAGCATCCTTAAAAATCGTGGGCCAATAGTAGCCCATTTGTAAAATTTTGTGTCCAGTTCTGCGGTCTGCAAAATTTCCACCGCAAGGTCCATCATGGTAGGCTTTTATGATATCATAAATTTTGTCTTCCCTGATACACTTGCGGATGTGCATATCGGCCCCTGTGTGAAAAAGGTATCCTCCAATCCATGAGAAGCGAGTGTTGTGCTGTAATATCGATTTCCTTTCTTTGGGTGTCAGATGTTTAGGTAGTTTTCCCACCGCTAAATAATTCACCACATCTGCATACCATGGAATTTTCATGGTTACAGCAAACAGGTGTTCATTCGAAAATTGATCCTCTACTGCTATTGCGTCATCTGTTCTTGGCACTCGAGAGAGGAAATCTGCCACAAGGTTTTCCTTCCCTGGTTGATCCCTTATAGTTATATCAAATTCCTGCAAAATTAGAAACCAACGTGTCACTCTTCCATTCGTAATGGGTTTATTAGCTAAGTATTTAATAGCAGAGTGATCCGTATACAGAATTACAGGGTATCCAGTTATATAGTGTCTGAATTTGTTAATAGCATAAATAACAACTAAAAACTCCTTCTCTATTACTGTGTAATTCAATTCAATAGGGGTTAAGTTTTTTCTATTGTAATATATAGCGTAGGGTTTCTTATCTTCTTCTTGGCCAAGAACTGCTCCAATCGCTGTGTCTGATGCATCTGATGAAATCTGGAATGGTATATCCCAGTTCGGACCTCGTAATACTGGTGCTATTGATACTAGCCGTTTTAAAATTGTAAAGGCAGTATCACATTTTTTAGTCCATATGAAATCATTATTTCCTGTTAAGGCATATAATGGTGCAGCAATCTATGAAAAATTCTTGATAAATCTACAATAATATCCAGCAAATCCAAAAAAACTACATACCTTTGTTTGAGTGCAGGGAGTAGCTAGTAAGAGAATTACCTGTATTTTTGTTGGATCTACCTGAATTCCAACTGCTGAAATGTAATGACCCAAGATTAGGCCTTCTGTCATCATCATATGGCACTTTTCGTGACTTAAAAATAGGCTAGTAGGAATACACCATTCCAAAACTTTTTCCAATGTCTGTAATGCTTGTTCAAAGTCATCTCCATAGGGTGCGAAATCATCCATGTATACTTCCAATCCTCCATTTATCAAGTCTGCAAAAATACTGAGTATGGCTCTTTGGAATGTGGCAGGTGCATTACACAATCCAAAAGGTAATACCCTGTAGGTGAATGTTCCCCATGGACAGGTAAAGGTGGTCTTATCCTAGTCTTCAGGAGCAATCTAAATTTTGTTGTAGCCACTGAAGCCATCCAGGAAAGAGAAAAAATTTCTTCCCTGCCAGTGTATCTAGGGCCTGATCAATAAATGGAAGGGGAAAATGGTCTTTTTTCGTTGCCTTGATGATTTCTCTATAGTCAACGCATATTCACCATTTCCCATTCTTTTTGGGAACCACAACTAATGGAGAAACCCATTTACTGTCAGATATAGGATAGATAAAATTCACATCTAATAGTTTTTGAAGCTCTTCTTTAACAATATCTTTTAGGTGAGGATTTAATCTACGGTGAGGTTGTCGAATGGTTTTTGTATCCTTTTCAGTGTAGATGTGATGCATGCATAGCTGAAGGTCAATCCCTTTCATAACTGAGTAATCCCAAGCAAAAGCCCCTTTATTTTTCCTAAGGACTTGAATAAGTTTCTGTTGCTAGTCATCACTCAGATTACTATTAATGTTTAGAATCTTCCCTGGCTCAATTTCGATAGGTTTGCTATTATAAATAGTGGTTGTTGGTATTTTTTGATCATTGATATCTCTCAGGGGATCTTCTTCGATTTCATTGTTAAGGACTGCTTTAATCATATGACATTTCAAACTTAATACTGTGGTAGGATGATTGATAAAAGTGTTAATTACATCGTCTTCAGTTTGGTTTTTGAATTCAAGGGAATCTACCACAATCAATGGTGACTAAATATTTTCTATTAAATATGTTGTAGGTTGCTTCCTGGTTTTCATAATAGTCAAGCTTGGTTGATCAGGAGGGTAAAAAGCTAAATTTTTCACATCATTTCCCCTGGTTATAGTCATATTGCCTGTCCGACAGCTGATATAAGCATCACCAGTCACTAGCCAATGCCTTCCTAATATTAAGGGATGCCCATCTAGCTGGTTCCTAGGATTAATAATCAAGAAATCCGCCAGGTATTCCCAAGTGTCTACAGAGACAATCACATCTTGTAATGTTCCTTCTGGTCTAATGACTGAGCAGTCAGCTAGTTCCAGTAAGGTAGTTGTTGGTTCCAACGTTGTGATGACAAGAATGTTGCAAGTTGTAGTTGTGAGAATATTAATGGCTGCCCCTAAGTCAACTAAAGCATTAGGAAAAGAATGGCCATTTATTTGGACTATGGCAATGGGGTTTCTGGGATCCTCATATTTTACAGGAGTCTCTTTGCCTAGTAATAAATCAGACAAAGTCTCAACAACATGGACAGTAGGGATTTTTTTTGTTTTCCTCACAAACTTCTTTATACACAATTCTTTAATATTTTTGGCATATATTGGAATATCTTGGATAGCCTGGAGGAGGGGAATTTTTATAAAAATGTTCTTAAGTTCACCCAGAAGATCAAAGTCAGGATATTCAATTGGGCGTGGTATCAACAATATTTCTGGGAATGGGGAGGAAGTGGTTATGATTTGTTCAGGATTTTTTTTTCTTGCTGTATCTTCCCCTTGTTTTATTTGTTGATCATCTACAGTTAGAGGTTTATTTGTGTGTGGTTCTTCCGGTTGCAAATTTTTATCCTTATCTAGAGTGATTATGCGTCCAGATCTCAACTTAAGCTTGTTACATTCTTTTAACTCAACCTCAGGGTCTAGACCCTCAATGATTTGTATTGACTGAACTGGTTTGTTGTTAGGATTTGGGTTGGGTTGAGCTAGAAGTTGCAGTCGTATATTAGATTGAGGATTCTGCTGCAACATGTAAGGTGCTGGTAAAGTTGGTTGAGGCAGAGGAGCTGTCCCCATAGGCTGGTTCGTAAATATTTTCCAATTTGATATCCAATTCTGATTTTGTGAGGTGGAAGGGGACCATTGGGAGGAATAAGGGTTGTTTTTATAGAATGGTGGTGGGTAAGGGGAATTTGGCCAATTATTATTTGGATTTGACTGATTGGGCCATGGTGGCATAAAAAAATTTTGAGGTGGCAAAAAAGGTGGTTGATTCTACCATGCTGCCCCTGAATATTGTTGAGAATTATATTGCAAGGAAGGAAAGAACGAAGATGGATCGGTAGGCATACCTATCTAATGCGCTTTCCATTGATGACGATGGTTCAACAGATATACTGGTTCCATTTCTTCTTCTGGTTCCTTGAAAACTGCTTTCAATCCTGGGAGTGATGGGCAACTTTCTGTGGCGTGCTCTTTAGTGCATATGGCACATGTTCATATTGTATCTAGGGGGAATTATTTATGAATGTGCTTCTATCTACAATGGGGGTAGAAAATAGCCAAATTATGTTCTGCTTTTGCTTAGCTTGCATGACATCCAATTGTGTTGCCAGGGTCCCTAGGATATCAGTCTTGAAATCCTCCAACATATTGTCGATTTCGCTTCATGTAATGCTTCCTCTTGAGGCTTTGTTGTCTCTAGGGCTTGCATCACGTCCGACTGGTTTCATCCTTGTACTGCCCCTAGAACACTTAATGCACAAATCTATAATATTGTTATAGCTTTCTTGATAAATGTCACCTTTACCCATTATATTTAGTGTCTCTACCCATTGATCTTTCATACCTCTAATCAACGTGTTTTTTAGAACATTATCAGGCATATTTGTGTAAGGAGATCTTTGCAGATTATATTGAAAATTATCTACATATTCTTCTAGAGTCTCGCTAGGCTTAGCTACCATTTGAAAAATTTCATCTTTTAATTCTCTAGTTCGGTAATAATCTTGATATTTTTTAAGGAAAGATGTTTTCATTTGGTCCCAGTCATTGATGGTGCCTCCACCAAGTCCCATAAACCAACACAGATCTACTCCCTTAAGAGTAGAGGGGAATAGCTTCAGCTTCTAGGGGTTAGTAGTGTATTCATAACCCCTGCCTAAAACATCAAACTCGAAAAGGAATGCATCAGGATATTCTTAAGTTAGCCCATGAAAGGTAGGAATATTTTGTAATGGGATAGCCTTCATGGGGGCATTGACAGTTTTGTCAACAATAGGGTATTGCAATGTAGAAGTTTGAGGTTGTTGGTTATTAGCCATTTGGTAAAAAATATGCCAGTATTCTTCAGGGATTTCCGGAGCTGGAGAGTTATTCCTAGGATGTCTACAAGAGGCTGGAATAGTTCTAACAACACTACCTTGATCTGGAACACTGGGTGTCCTTTTCTCATTCACTACTTCAGGAGATCTAGGTTCTGATAATTTAATTTCAAGATTGCCTGTCTCTCCTTCTCCTTCACCCGGGTTGCAATAATTTCCTTCTTGTGAAGGGAAAATTTGTGAATTTTCAGTATCCTGAAAACTCTGTTCAATCCCTTCAGTCTTACTTTGAATCTCAGTGTTAGCTACAGATGGTGATCCTGTAGCTTGAAGGAAGTCAATAGGACGCCTGGCAACAAAAATTCGGGGTCCTACTGATGATTGAGACTCAACTTTTCTTAAGATTTCGTCGATAAAAGTTGATCGTCCAAGGGTCACCGGCCCCTTAGGTTTTTCAAGTTTAGAAGGAGGAATTTTGTCTTTTTCAGGTCTTTCCCTCTTAGTCATTCATGTAAAAATACAAACATTCATCCCTACCTTAAATTCTCACGCAATTCTGCTAGAAAGCGGGTGGATGAGCGAGCATTTTACTCGTTCTTTATGCAGGTTCTTACCTTCCATTTTTAATACCCAATTCTCCCTCAGCAGAAAAATCATCAATCAGACATTACTCTTTTTACAGAGTGACAACACACTCCCTAGCAACGACGCAAAAATGTTGGGTGCTAACAGGTGTCTTTAAAAACTCCTAATTGCCTTACATTAATTATCAACCAGGGTAAGTCCTTTTATCTCAAGTGTGTACACAATATGTGCAAGATATTCATATAAAGAGTAATGCAAAAAACCAATCGTTGAATATAGATAAAATCATAAATCTTGAGGCTTAAAAGGAAGTGATTCATCTATGCATTAGAACACAAAACTGTAATTCATTCCTAATTCAACTAATTCAAATGATAATCAACCGAGAGCACTGAAGCATTAACCGAGCTCTTTCAGCTGGATCTTAACTATTGAACAGAAGGCAAGTATTAAAAATAACAGTCTATGCTTTAAGTAATCAAAGCCAATTCTTTTAATGAGAAACTAATAAATTGGAAATACACATTCAAGGGAATAAATATAGAAATCTAAATTATCAAAAGTAAGTCACTGTAAAGCAGAAAATCATAATATACTTGCAGTAAATGGAAAAGTATAGCACAAAGAACAGCAGCAAGATTCACCAGAGACCGGGCCCTTAGCCGCCAATGAACACTGCTTAATTACTCTAGAACAATCGAATGAACGACAACGCAAATTATATATTAATCATCACAGTCATTACAATACAATCCTGTCCTTCAGAACTACGTTCTATTCATTATAAAAGAATACATAAATGAAAGAGACATGATACAATATGTGATACGATCTGATTTACATTCTCTGCTTTCTCCTATGTCATCATGTCCGTCTTCTTATTCTTCTCGTTCCTTTATAGCTAAAGGAAAAGGTAAATGTGATCCCTCAAGATCACGTGATCTTGAGGGATTCATAATAGATTTCTATCTTCGAACAGTTGGTCCTTCTTACTGATTCGTCTCCTGATTTGACTGCCTTTAACGCGCCTTATTTCCCTTTGATTAGATCATGTTATTCCTTTTTGGGAACAACTATTGTTTTATCTGTTATTTTCATCATAAAAGCAATGGGAATTAGTTTGGACGGTTAAACCATTTCAGGACTATTTCGTTCATTTTTTATCAAAATCCATTCATGATATTATTATATTATGGCACAAAAATGGACGAAGAAGAGGGAAAATGACATTATTTGAGAGTAAATACATACCTATTGCAAGGCTCAACACCATCCACCTTTGAAGAAGCCATGAAAAACAAGTTTGGAAGGATACTATGGTCAAAGAATATGAATCAATTATGAAGAATGATGTATGGGATGTTGTGTTGAGATTGAAGGGGAAATATGTGGTGACTTCAAAATGGTTATTCAAGATCAAACATGGAGTCGATGGAAGCATTGATAAATATAAGACAAGGTTCAGGGCTCGAGGATTCTCCAAAAAAGAGGGAGAATATTATGACGATATATTTGTACTTGTCGCTCCATATACAACCATTCGTTTGATAGTTTCTCTTACTGCAAGTCAAGGACAGATCCTTCATCAGATGGACATGATGTGAATATTCCTTCATGGCATGTTACAAGAAGAAGTTTACGTTGAGAAGCCATAGGGATTTTAACTAGAGGACTGAAAGACACATGTTTGCAGGTTGAAGAAGGCATTATATGGATTGAAGCAAGCCCCCAGAGCATGGTATACCCACAAATAAAATTATTTGGTGAAGCTGGAATTTACACATTAGAGAAATTTCGAGGTGTAAAATAGGCCTCCTAAGGAATA
Source organism: Pinus albicaulis (assembly GCA_034641835.2). Classification (NCBI taxonomy): domain Eukaryota; kingdom Viridiplantae; phylum Streptophyta; class Pinopsida; order Pinales; family Pinaceae; genus Pinus; species Pinus albicaulis. Next base: position 310,104,896 of record CM076582.1, on the reverse strand, counting down.
TTATAAAATAATAGTGGAAATAATAAAATAATATTAGATTACATCATCAAAATTTAGAGGGAAATTAAAACAAAAAAACTACTTTTTCAACTCATATTTTCAACTTATCTTCCTACGGTTTTACTCAAATTTTGAGTAGGAGAACTTGTTGGATGAATAATTTAATTCCTCATACAAGGAGTACCCATGTTGCATACTTTAAATAAGCCATAACACACAAAAAATGAAAAATACATGAAAAAACGTGATTGCAATCACGTTTTTTTAATGTATTTCTCATTCTTTATGTAGAAAGGTCAATCAAAATTATGTAACATGGGTTCTCCTTGGATGAGGAATGAAATTCTGCATCCAAGAAGTGTTGTCGTTCGAAATTTGATTAAAACCATATGGAGAAAAGTTCAAAATATGAGTTGAAAAAATAGTTTTTTTTTTTCTTTTTCTTTTTTTTTTAAATATATTTTTACTTTTTTACTCCAAAAGTGGCGAATCATCCCCCATGGTTTACATCGTCAAGTTGAATATTAATGGTTCTTATTTTTTTTGTACATTTTTATTTTGAGCCCCATTTTAGACCTCAAAATTTCTCTAATGAGAAGAAATGTCGATCTCAACCTCTACTTCAAGGTAGTCCAAGGTATGATGTTGATTTTCGTTTTATATTTTGACGATCAATTCTTCATAGGAAGTGAGCCCCTAATGATTGAGTGTAACAGGGAGTTAGCCTCTAAATTCAAGAGAAAGGAACTTGGAATCATGCACTAGTTTCTAGGCCTTGAGGTGTGGTAAAGGCCCAGTGATATTTTCATTTCACAAGGAAAATATGTCATGAAGTTTTTGGAGAGATTTGGAATGATAGAATGCAAGTCCCTGCCCACATCAATGGAAATGAGTTTCAAGAAGTTATGTGGAGAAGCTGCATGACCTGATTTGGTGAATCTATCTGAGTATAAATTGTTGATTTGGGCTTTGATTTTCTTAGTGAACACCTATCCATACATATGCTATGAAATGAACATGTTGATTCAATTAATGACTAATCCTCTTCATGCACATTGTATTGCTACCAAACACATTTTGAGACATTTTCATGGGACGATCACCCTTGGTCTAAGATATTATATCGAAGATGTTTGAATTCATGGATATACTGATGCTCACTAGATAATGAATGTTTTCTACAAGAAGAGTACATCTTGATGTTGTTTTAGCCTTGGAGCTAGCATGATATCTTGGATGAGAAAGAAGTATAAGTCCATAGCACTGAGTATTGCCGAGGCAAAGTACATTGTTGCTAGCATGGCTAGTTGCAAATAAGTTTAGTTGAGGAAACTTTGGAGATATATTTGAGTAGTTCCTAGACAATATACTGATATATTGCGACAACAAGAGTGGGATCCACCTGTTATATAATCTCGTATTTCATGAAAATTCCAAGAACACAGAGATTCAATATTATTTCATTCGATAGATTGTGCATAGAGGAGAAATTAGACTCCATAATATATTAATAAATGATAATATTACAGATATTATCACTAAGGCTTTATCGAAAGGGAAGTCTTGGTATTTAGAGAGAATCTTAGATTGATGGATGTGACCCCTCCTGATAAGGGGCATCACTGATCAAGAACACTAAGTTGACTCTTCCCCCCTGTCTAAGCTCTCGGGGTGACGAATTGAGATGGAGGGCTCCTAGGGTTGAGGGATACCTCGACAATAAGGTATCACCCATATATGTTACCCATAGGTTTGGATATGTTTCTCCCCTATATTGGTATTTTCATAGTATACCCTAATTGGAAGCATACCCACAAGCTGGGATTGTTGGAAATATCGCTCATATTTTGTCCAAGGAGTTGAGAGAGTGCTTGGAGTTGTGTTACCCGAGGTGATAATGATGCAGGTGTTCTACCACATGACTATTGAGGGTCATCGTTGGGAAGATCAGGGAGAAACAGGATGGATGATATATTGTATTGATCAACATAGGGTGGAAGATGTTAGCTCCCCTATGTTATGAATCCTATTTCTCAACATAGGGTGGAAGATGTTTGCTCCCTTATGCGATGACATGAGGTGATAATGTCCCATATTACCTTAGTAATTTTCTTAAGAGGGTGGTAGATAATTCTCCCTGATGATTCTTCTTCTTTAGATTTGAGAATGTTTCAACATATAGAGTTGATAAAATATGAGACATGATACATATGATTATTACATTATGCAGTTGGAATTTATCCCTAGCTTAGATGAAGTGTTAATTTGGAAGCTCAGTGAAAAATTCCAACCATGGGACGAGATTCCTTTTTGCGAGAGGACCAATTTTGACTATTGAAGTGCTCAATTTGGACAAGGGAAAGTGTATTTTTGAAGAAAATCCCACATGTGCACAAAAGGACAGGTCGACCCTAACAGGAAATTGGACACACATTGAAGCTTATAAATAAAAGTGACATCAAGCTCATTTTTACATCAGCAAGAATATTCTTCTTCTCATATTCATTGATTGGTTTGCACAAGTGCGAGGCTGGGTTGAGGAAATTGGTTCGTATAGGTCCAATATTGCAGGGTATGAATCTCACACGTGTGTTAGAGTTTTTGGTTTCCGCCCATAGGCTTGACACATCCAATTTTCGGCTTTAATTGCATGCTCACATGCTTTTCCATTCAATTGGAATATTTCAATCACACACATACCTCTTCCTTCATGCAGTTGGGCTTTATGGTTGCATTTTGATATTTGACCGCAGTTGAAGGCAAGAAGGAAAAGTTGTCTCTAATCTGGATTGATGTTGGGAACATATTTCTGAATGTTGTTGGGTTAGTTCTGCTATATGAGTTTGTATTGGTTGATTGTACTCTCTGTTGAACATTTTATGATAATATAATAGAAGAATAATTTCTAAGGGTTTTCCCCATAATGGGTTTTTCCCTGGTCATTGATCGAAAAAATAGTGTCACTTGTTTATGTGTTAATTGTCTCCTTTGTCATTGCATTTACTGTTCTATCTTTAATTACTATAGATGATTCAAAATATTAATTATTAATTAAATATTTCTAGTTGAAGAGTTGAATTTGTCTAAAGTAATTGAAACAACATAGAGCAGTATGAAAATTAACAAATAAATGTATAGAAGGATATCTACATTTATTTGCCGGTAATAAACATGCACAATTTTTCAAGTGGTTTCCTTAGAAGAATGAAAACATAACACATATTTCCATACTTCATCAAAAATGTCAAAATTTATGACACTTTATCAATATCATCCTCCATCCATCACATCACCCTTGAAAGGGACTTTAAAGGCTTAGGAAATATAGGACCACATATACCACTAATAAGAGGTTCTCAAATTATTGAATAACAACATGGTTATAACAAAAAATACTATGAAACATCAAGCATATTAACATCGCAGTGAAAGGGAATTTAAAGTGGGAGATAAGGTATGTGTGAGACCACAACCATATAAATAGATGTCCATCAAGCAACAAAATAAGGACAATAAATTAACACCTAGGTGTTATGGCCCCTATAAGGTGTTGTAGAGGATTGGAAGTATGGCTTACAACTTGGATTTTCCTCTATCTCCACATGTACATCTAGTCTTCCATGTTTATTTCTTAAAAAGGGTAATTGGTGACAAGATTCTAGTTCAAAATATTTTACCAGATATTAATGAAGAAGGAAAAATCATACTAGAACCATAAATAATATTGGATATAAAATTTAAGTAGTTTAGGAATTGAACAATTGTTGAATACCTTATCAAATGGAAGAAACTACCAGTGGATGAGGTGACATGGGAAGATGAGTTGTTCATGTAGAGACATATGGAGATAGTCAATTATTGAGGAAAATACTTATTTGAAGGGTAGCATCATGTTAAGCCCCATATAATCCTCATGTTAACTCTAAAATCCCTTATGAAGCCTTAAATGTTAAATGATTATAGTCATATTGTTATATTGTGGTGTAGGCTAGAATGTTTCATGGTCCCATTTTATTATAGTTGTACCCTTTGTCTCCCATATATATGTTAAGAAGACCTAGTCTTAGGATCATAAAATCTTGTCTTATACATTATATTCATTGTAAAAGGTGGTTTTCCCCTTGAATTGGATTGTAATTATTGTTTTCTTATCATTTTTAAGGAACAAGGTTCATAACATAAAACTATATCATGTTGCACTTGTTAGATTTACTATTTTTTTTTTTTTTTGTAACACAGAGGAACCCAACAACTCGTCTAACACGTAACTACTAGCAAACCTCTGGGGGGCTATGAATTGTCCTCCTCCCCACATCCCGGATCAAAATAGGGGGATTTGAACCTGGGTCTTTTGAGTTACAACAATTTCACATTTCTTGGATAACTAATTGAGCTACCCACCCCCCCCCCCCCCTACCCAGGACTTATTAGATTTACTATTGATTCAATACTTTTGATTGATATCCCATGATTTTGTACACTTCCAATGTCCATGTTCTAAACTAATTGGGTATATAAAATAATGATCATGTCGAACTGATGAGAATGCAATTCTTCATGTTAAAAACAATCACTTCCTTATGCATTTAGTCTGTTGTAGAAATCTATTGAATAAGGAAAATATTTCCACCCTTCCATAAACCTATCAATTCATATTCTACAATTCAATGGAATCTTCCAATGCACCAAGCACTAGTGTCTCATGGATACTATCCCACTCCTTGGGAAATATATTGCCAAAAATGGCTTCAATTTGAAGAAAAGTGTGGCTAACATGCATTGATTCCATCACAAGTTTCATCCTCTTGATAAAACAAGCTTTCACATCTATCCAACCTTTCACTAAGCTTATCAACTTTATCAACTCCCTAGGCTCCACCACTTTCTCCTAGGTAGTGGGTTGTCTTTGGAAATTAGTAGTGAAAGTAAGAGGGAAAGTGGCTACTAAGGCTACTATCAAAAATTACATCAGTACTCTATTTGGAATCCAACATGGGCTTTGTCCCAATAGAATTCATCAAAATAATATCCACCAAAGGTTAAATAGAAGTCCCTCTTGAAGTTGTCTAATATTGATTGTTTAGTTTTGTATAATCATGGTTGAATATTTTCAAGGAACAAAAAATCTCAATTTATTCACTAATGGTCAATCATCTTTCTCTATGTCATTCTTCCCTTTTCTTAATGGACATTTCCTAGCATGGAAGTTTCCTACACACACCCAAAAATTAATAGTGTTGCCATCATTCTTATTCTTGGAAACATTTATTTTTCTAGACAACTTAGGCCTTCTACCTCCCTTATTGATGTCACTCGTATTTTCATTCTAAGTTTTATAAACCTCCAATGTTTCTCTTGAGTCCTATTTCTCTTGGTTCTCTTCCGAGGATACATATATCCAAGGGAAAATTTTTACATAATGGTTCTATCTACATGGAAAAACATGCAACACACTTCTTCTATTGTATTGTTGCATTGTTTCTCATCCTACTACTAGATGTCTCCTTAGCATACAATTGTGTTTTTTTTCAACACACTAAGACTTCCAACCTAGGTGATAAATAGTCAATATTTAAGTTGACTTTTTTTCAGACTATCTAATGGCATTGTAAAACATCCATCTAATCACCAATTGATTTCCCAAAATTCATGGTTTTATCTTTGGCCTCCATTATAGGTTTTCTAAGAATTACTACCTTACCTAGTCTCAATTTATTATTTCTATGCTAAGTGGTTCTCTTGTTTTGGGTTTGATTAATATAAATCATCCTTTATTCCAAAAACTCAATCAATGGCTTCATCAATCTTAAATAATTGTATTTTGCATGAATTCAACTAATTGAACCACCATTTTCTCCAAGGTGAGAAGTCCTTCCTAAATATATGTGAACTTTCTTGCATGAATCTATCATAATATTCATGAGGAAATTTAAAGCAAATCTCTTCACATTTCAATTCTAGCATCAAAATTCTTCTAGAGATAGTCACTTTTCAAAGTCATTATTGCTTCAAGTCTTTAATGTTGTATTGTGCTACTTGAATTAACAAATAACTTACTATCTTTGTTGGATAGTCTATCTCAACTACCTTTTTATCCAAGTCAAATAATTCACTTCATCTAGTCCTTAATTTACTCCACATTCACCTACTAGAATCATCCCAAAAACTTATGCGATGTTCAATTCTATCAAAACATGTTGAAGAGTTCCACATATATTTTAAAACAACTTATCCCACTATACTCAATTGTTTCCTTATGGAAAATGGTGAAGGACACGTAATTCATTTTGATGGCAACTTTCTTTTAGAAAGTGGTAAAGAGTATGCTTTGAAACCTACACTCCTAACCATATTTTTATTTTCTTTTATCCCCTAAGGTCATGTGACACTCCCTTTCCTCAACTATAGCTTATTTGACCTACACCTACTATAAAAAACAATGCCTCATCACTTACTATTTTCGCATAACTATGCCTTACAATTTGTTAGATTACAACTAGGTTCTACCAACAATAGGAAGACATCCAACAATAGTCTCAAATAATCCCAATAAAACTTTTATAGTTACCTAATTATTCTACTTAGCCAACATGAATTTGAAGGAAAAAAAACATTCAACAAAATAAAGAGCCCACAACACATGTGCAATTTTCCCCCATAGTAGATGCCTTAAATTTATTCATATGAATAATGTTACAAGATAAAAAAAGAAATCATAGCCTTATACCTACAAATCTATTGCAGATGTACACAAATATATGGAAATACTATATATGGATCAATATCCAATGAACTTGTAGGATATATCCCATAAAGCATCCACAATCCTACTGCCCATAGGTATTGACTCTTCCTCAATTCACTTCAACAACATCCAAGTACTCCATTATGTGAACCTTAGACTTAGCATAATCCTAGAGCTCTTATTCAACCTTGTGTGTATGACCAAACTTGAAGGTATTACTTATTTTTTTGATGTGTCCTCTTTACGAAGGAGATAGTTCTGCAGTCGTTTCCTCAAGTGTGGGTGCCTTGCAATCCGCTCCATGCTAAAGTGGAAGCAACATGCCATCCATTTTCTCACTATATCTGAATGCACCTAACAGATACTTTTGCCTACTTATTTCTTGAACATGACAGTGCTTTCATGTGCTTCAGTGACTTATTCCTATGAGTCCATGCATCCAAAAATCATGATTTGGGGTATTTTTTAGGGGTGAAATTTCTCCAATCGACTATTTTTTGACTATTTCCTAAAAAATATTTATGGGTGCCCAAATTGGCCTCATTTTAGCACCCATACAACACCTTTTTTAGTACCCTTTTCCATTTTCATACCAACTCATCACCTATTTTCCCCATACCAATGCATATATGTTCAAGTTATAATTATCTTCCAATTATGCCACTTTAATGTTCATTACTATGTATTTATGTAGGAATTTACCTTTATATTTTAATATATGAGAATTTGTGAGAATCCCCTCAGTAAAATTCAGGAAGATACTCTTGAAGAAGCAATTGTTGCAACACCCTTTTTTGTTGCTACAACACCCTGACACCTCATTTTTTCAATCCAAGAAGGATGGAAGTTTTGAAACTCCATTCGCTACAACATCGATGGTATCGTGTTGTTACAACATGACTAAGGTGAAGGTGTTGCAACTCACGTTGCTACAACCTAACCAAAGTTACAAAGATGCAATTCCAGTCATTGCAACACAACAAAGTTCAATGTTTCAATATATATTTCTAATTCGATGTAGTGAAGTGTTGCATCTATGTTGCAGAACCATGACAAGGTTAGAGATGTAGAACTAGTGCTATAACATGCCTAATTATGATGCTACAACACCCTGGAAATTGATTGTTGAGGATAAATATTGTCACTTAGGGACAGCTGGAATAAGACACCAACAACCAACCTCCATCCGAATAGTTTTCATCAACATATTGTTGGTTGACCATTTGACCACACAGAAAATAAAGTGAAAAGAGGTATTTTGCTACCCAACAAGGAAAGGTTGATCGCTACAAAATATCAACCCAACTTCCACTTGTCACAACAATTGAATTAGTTAGCATTTGTTTAGTATTTTGTACTTTTTGGTGAAATTTTTGTAACCAAGAAGGAAAAACCCGAGAATCTAAAGATTCTCATGGTTGTCCTTGATCTCTTAATCAAATTAAAACTACAAAATTATGCATTAGAAAAACCTTCTCTACTTGAGCCTAGGGGAAGGGACGAATTAATTGAAATTTGCATTTTGAATTCTTGTTAATTAAAATTTTGTGGATTTGTTCCATTTCTATCCTACTCTATGTGAATGGTGTGCTGGTAACTTAGGAATTATTTTGATTTCATAAGTAGTTCCCAACCTAAGGAGGTGGGGACCCCTCCTTAGTCAGGAACTTCTTGTAACCATATAGATTAATCTATAGTTTCATTTATGTTTTTGTTAAATTTGTAATTACTCTATTTCTTTATTCTACTGTAAATCGCTAATATGATAAGTAACTTTGTTTTTACTTCAGCTCGCTAATTTGATATATAGATCTATTTATTTACACTATTGCAACTTGTTGATTTGATGAGTAACCCTATTTCTTGATGTTGTTGCAACTGATATTTACTGAATACTTTACTTTATTTTTAAGGTTTGTGTTTCACTTAATCTGTTTTCAAAATTTATAGCGTTATATTTAATATTTCTTGTTGGATTGGATTCTATATATTTCATCTTATCATTATTCTACCATTTTATATGCATATTTATTCTAGGGATCATGATCGCCAAAATCCTTGAGAAATACACCACTTACTGTCTATGTGATTTACTTTCTACCTGTGAAAATTTTTCTACCTATGTTGGGGGATACAACATTAATATTTGTAGGCTCACTAGGTAGAAGTGTGAAATTTCCTTTCCAGCAAAAGTAGATTTTTTATTCTACCTGTGTTGGGGGTTACATCTTTAAGTTTCCTAGTCCCACTCAATATAAGTGTGTTATTCCAAATATGTAAATTTGGCCTTTAATCTCCTTCAAGTGTGGTTTTGTTTCCTCAGTGACTTCTAAAAAAACATTAATATCTTGATTTGAAACACTCATGTAGGATACTACAACTTCACTAATACTTAATAGAGTTGTACTAGAAGATATAGTGCACGATAATTCACAAGTTCCATATGAACATTGGATTGATAATTAAACACATAGTTTCTCATTTATCAGTTAAGTAATTAGGAGGTACTTCGAGAATCTACCAAATATATTTATTGATTGGTCATTTTCAATTTTAAAATTTTCTTATTTTTACACAAAATATGATTGGATTGATAATATTTGTCAAAATTTACAAGTTCTAATGGTAAATTATATGTTTTTTTAATTAAATATTCACCTATTTATATGTGTGTTTGTGTCATATTTTTTTATAACCAAAATAGCGGCCTATGATAATATATATATGTATAATATTTGAGTCCTTTAAAAATACCTTGTTGTGCCAGTTGCAATCCAAATTAATGGATTTTCCACCTCCATAGGACTACATATTAGACATGGCACCCTAGTATATAAAGTTAGCCAAATCTCTTTCAATCTAGGTTGGGCCACTTGTACTAAATCTCAACTTTTCCTACCTTAAAAAACCATTTTTGTCAAGCTTTCCTTCGTGTGAACTATTTTGCAAGGATACCTAATTTTCCACATTGTTCCCTACCCTTCTAAAAATGCATGGATATGTTTGCGGTGTGTCTTTCCATAATGCAAGAACACCCAATCCAACTCATCCACCAACCAACTTACTACTATGTCCATTTGTGTCAACTAATGACCACCAAGGTGGTAATATTGCTTTCATGTTTTATAATTCACAATGATTATCCCTCCCTCAAGAAAATTTTGCATCTAAAAATGTAAGTGAGAACACATGGATCTACCATAGGTATTACTTTAATTTTAAAAATAGTTAGTGTTAAAAAATCACCTATAAGGAAAAAAATGCAAGAGCATTTTCTACTTTATTATGAAATTTATGGGACCAATGTGCTTAGAAGGCATGAGTAAACATGTATTATTATGTGTGGTCTGACTATGTAAGTTATCTCGGAATTTTTATTGTGACTAACCCCTTTTCTCAAGAAATTTAACTAAATGATGTAACATGGATGTGAAAATAATTTTTTTTATTAAAATATATAATTATAATTTATTTAAAAAAATAATAATAAATATTTAATTAGTTAATTAATTATTTAAAATATAAATTAAATTTATATAAAGGTAAACAAAATAGTGTTTAATAATATTTAATAAATGAATTAATTACTTATAATAACTATATATTTTACGGGGAGGTTGGAGCAAGACGGGTACTTTTTTGCCCAGGTGGAAAAGTGTGGAAGAAAATTGCTTGGGGATTGAGAATAGCAACAAACAATCAAACCAAACAGACCAAAGCATACATATTATGGCAAATATTGAGACTCACTTCAGGCGATGGAATAACCCAACTATATGTCTTCCGAGACCCCCTTATTACAATTAAGAAGGGTATAAAATGGCCATAATCAAAGTTCAGGAGAAAAACCCAATATTGCAAAGAATATTCCTAATGATGGATAAGTTTGACCATATATAATTCTATCATATAATAAGAGAAAACAGCAGGATCGTAAATTATCAAGCCAATAAAGTAGTCACCTTAGAAAAAGGATACCTGAGGGTAGACGATAGTGCATTATTAAAATGTCAAATCCCTTGATAAAACCAAGTTGGAGATCCTCAGTTGGTAGAATGAGCTTGGAGAAAAGGGAATTATCTGAGAGTATGATTAAATTCATAATGTCTTTTGAATGTTAACTTCTTCAAGTTCTAAAGACAGATTCTGTAAATGGCCAAGTAGCCTCTGGATCTCATCCTTTTTCAAAGGTGGCATATCCAATAAATGTCCCTCCAGTCAATCTCTGGAACAGAACTAAATAGAAGTTATTCTTTGTAATATACATTTCTGAAAAATAATAAAGAAGAGAATTTTTCCATATTTTTTTGCTTGAGTGATAAATCTTGAATGTCTATTATGATATTTTAAATATTCTGTGAGAGGAGAGGTTCGCCTGAGGTTCACCGAGAGTCGAGGGATGCCAACTCGTTAAGGCAGGAGGTCGTGGAAGAGTGTTTTGAGAGAAGACTCGGAGGTTCGTGTACAGGTTCATGTATCACGGTAGAAGAGTCAAAAAGTTTAAAGTAGCACAACAAGCTTCATTTATCTGTCGGAGGAAGTGCCTACTTACAAATTGGTATCAGATCCAGTAACATCCGGTTCATTCGAGTATTTTCTAAAAACATCTAATATAGAATTGGAATCAGGAAGGAGATATGTATATTTCAGAGAATTGCATCAAGAAGAGCACATAGAAGAAAATTATAATCTGGAAAGTTTATTTCATTCAGTGTCTACTTTTGAAATAAATTTTGCGGATCTAGAAATAGTTGAAAGTCAGCCTACAGCCCGCTGAGATCTTCCCTCCATAATTCCGACTAGTGTATATTCTGATTTATCTGTTTCTCATTTAAAGGCCATAACCAGAGTCACAGTAAAGGAATGTGTCATCCAAATCCAAGAAAATGTTTATTCTATTCAGACCATATCCCTTTTAAATCCAAAAAAGCTACAAGAAGAAGCCAAAATACATGGCACATCTTATTTGCATCTTGGTTGTATAAGGGTGGGTATCAATGCTTTGACCCATAGAGGGTTGAACACATATTTTTTAGCAACCATCAGAGACCTTTCCCACAATAAATACATGGATTCACTTATTGGTGGGATTGTTGCCCCATTATTCAATGGTCCTGTCTAGTTTGATTGTCATCCAAACTTTTTAGTATATGTGTATGATGAACATATCAAAGACATTCTGCAGTTACAAATCAAAACATCTATTTTTGATATGAAGAAGAAAAGAACTAATATTTCTATCCATACCAAAGGATGTTTTATACATACCAACACCCTTTATCCTATTGTCCTTCATACACCAAGCAAATAATCCAAGTCTAGCACATTGGTCATAACAAATGCTCATAATAAAAAAATTGAGCATCAAACTATAAAATGGGAAGATCTTAGTTTTCCTGAAAATTTGGTGGTAGATCTTCCTAACACACCCAAAATCCAGATTTTAACCACAACCCAAATACAAGAAAATCCCTCATCAGTTGTGTTATCTTTTCCAATAAGTTCTACCATTGATCACAAAAGGCTTCGTGATGTTGATTATTTACATAAATACTTTGCCCATAAGTCTTCAGAGTTCTATGTCGACCTTGCTGATAGTCGACCTGCATCATCATCATCATTTGTAAATATTCCTCCATCATGTATTCATGCAGATTTATTTGGGTTAGCTCAGTTACTTCATTTTCCTTCTTTAGAAGTCAAATTTCCAGCTTGTAAACACCTAGTATGTTTAGAAACTCTTGTTAACTTGGTCACCCACCAAAATCATAATGTCCAAAAAGGATAAGCTACCCCATCCACTGAAATAAATACTTTTCTAGATCCTAAATGTGTAGACATACTATTTCCTCATGACACGATATTGGTTATCTATGAGCTACCTTCTTTGGAAAATGAAGATCCCTGTCTTACTGAAATGTTCAGTAAAATGCGTCCACCTGGTATACCTAGATATGGGTTGGGATATCTAAAGTAGCTTGACAGTATAATTCCAAATTCCATATTTGAAAATCCTGCTCCCCCAGACTGTAAAAAGCCTTCAAAACCAGAGATGTACTATTTTTTTGATATAATGGAAGGGTGTCCTAAGCACAAAATTGACACTCAGTGGATGAAAAATATGCTGAATTGGGATATGTATACTCATCCTGAGGCTAGAGAATTCAATTCTAGCACTACTACAGAATATAAAATTGCACTTTCCTTGGAATGGAAAGACTACATGGAGATAACAAATTCTTGGATCTCATTTTATGCTTGGAAAAAGCTAAAAGATCCACCTACTGTATATATATGGCAGATGCAAAAAGGTCATATGCACAAAGACATTCGTCGATAGTTTGTGATGGTAGCAATCTTGAAACCACTTCTACTTTTCCTCCTTATAAAGGAATCCTAATAGGAGAAGTAGGAAGCTCAGCAAAATCTATTCCCCTTATTATTAAGGATGATTATTCTCTTGGCATTGATGGTAGAATACAAAAAGTCTGTGAGCAAATAAATTGGACAAACATTGCTTTAAAAGGGTTAGAAATGAATGCTACAAAAACCCAAGAACAAAAGGAATGTTTCAACTCTTTGGAAGTAGATGTGAAAAGTGTGAATCAAAATCTGAATGATGTTAATTTTTATGTATCTACACTCAAAGTCTTTGTAAGAGAGTCTGCTGAAGGAATAACAGACAGGGTGAGGTTTGAATCACTAACCTCACAGAATCTCATACAAGAACTTTCAGAAAAATTTGAAAAATTATCTATTACTACCAAAGAAAAAGAAATTCCAAAATAAATGTTGTTTACCCACCAAATGCCCATCCAACACCCAAAGGCACCAGTAGAAAAAATTGTGTTCTTATTCCCAATTGAACAGAATATTATTAAAAATCCTTAGGTTACTGGAGAACTTTCTCTACTTTTCCCAGAAGAAACTTCTGAAGAAATCCTAAAACATCAAGACATCATCTGTTTCCTATTTATGAACCCTTTTCTAGCCAATTCACTAGATATTCAGCGCCAGATCTTAGTGGCAAAGTAAAGATGCCTGAAACTCATACTTTCCAATTAGGAGCATAAAAAGAATGGAATATTGATGGGTTGAGTGCAGGAAAAATCAGACAGATGATAGACCAAATGTACACAGAGTACAAACTCATGTGTATGAGAGGAAAATTAGAGGTTGAATCTTGAAAAACAATCATTCAGTGTTTTACAGGAACATTGCAAAGATGGTGGGAGGTAGAATCCTCCCCAACTCTTATACAAAAAATTGAAGAGAAGGTGGTAAAAGATGAAGTAGGTGATGTATTCCATAAAGAATATGGCACTCCCCAAAACAATATGTTTTGGGCACTAACATATTTCATTCATGAACACTAGTGCAGGCCAACAATAGAAATGGAAAATAAGCATGAAATGGTTCATATGAACCTTAAATGTAAAAAGATGTCTCAGTATGAAGATTTCCAGAGAGACTGGACACAGAGAATATATGAAGTCAAAGAAATCCAAAATTCTTTTGGAAACAAGTATATTTGGCAGTGCTCCCTTCCAAGTTTGTAGAATATATCCAACACCATGAGATATTCTCCTAATCTTTTGAAACTTATACATGGGGAGAAATTTATTGTAATACAAAAAAATAATTGATTGGTTTGTGTACATGATTAAAGGTAAAAAATTCATTGCAAAAACTGTCAAGACTCCCTGACAGTAAATCTATCTGCAATAAATACAGTTGTCCATTGATGATCTTGTTGTGTAGAAGAGAAAGACCATAAAACCTCATAAGAAAACCCAAAATAGAGCTCACATAGAGCACCCCAAGAGAACTAAGAAGTATTCTCAGAGGAGATACTATAGAATTGTGCCAAGATCACACTATTATGAGCCTAGGGATATACATTTAAAATCCTAGAAAAACAACACACTTACTTGTTGGCTTTGTAGACAAAAAGGAAATACTGCAAATAAATGTCAATAGGAAAATGAATCAAGGGTCAACAGAGGCAAAAAGTATCAAGAGTTTTCCAAAAGAAAGGGAAATAAAATGGTCACATTCCAGTGTAAAAGGTGTGGTTCAAGTTACCATAAGACGGAAAATTATCCCAATATGAATTTCAAAGAAGAAGTACATCTGATGAAACAAAATTGTTACAGTTCATCCTTAACAATGAGAAGCATACAAATAGACATAGACATTGAATACTCAGATGAACAAATCAATGCATACATCAGAGAATGTGATTGCATAGATTCAGGAGACTGTCATTATATTCTTTCTGAAGACTTCTCTGACTCATAAAGTGAAGAACCAGATTCAATAAATCTGCCCTAGAAGGAAAAGGTGTGTATGGATCATATAGTTGATGACAATGAAGCAAAAGTATTAAACAACATCAAAATTATTGAATAAGGGGAAATGAAAGAAAAACTCCTCGAAGTATTTTTACAGACTCTACACAAAAACCATGGAAGTACCTCTAAATCTTCTTCATCTAAAGCTTTGTTTGTAGATGCTTCCTATGAGAAAAATACAAAATCATTCTAAAGTGATCAACAGTCTGCAAAACCTAGGTCTATGACCCTAGGGGAAGTTAGTCAAGAAATTCACAATCTAAATAAAGAAGTGGCAGAGCTAAAGAAAAAGGTCTCAACTTTATAAAAAGCTAAAACAACATAGGATTCAGAGCCTCCCAGAAATCCTAATGTTGAGATCTATGAAAAGGAACATACATATTTTTTAAACTTTGGAAGTATGAAAATAATGACCATTCAATACCAAAAACACCATGTGCTGTTAGATATCAACATTGAACATCAAATATTTTCCCTCAGAACATTGATAGACTCAGGATCATATATTAATGTTCTGAACAAAAATTGAATTCCAACAAAATATTAGACAACAACACATAGAGAAGTTATAGGTTTAGGAACCCAAAATTTAAAATATGAGGTTCCTAAGGCCATAGTTTGTTTTTTAAAACACCTTATCAGCTTGAAATTGCAGTTGGAAGTATTCCTATTGACTGTATATTTGGAAATGTATTTCTTGCTGCTGTAGAACCACATGGTTCAACCAGATTGTCTGATGGGTCATCTGGTGTTGGGGCCCTTGTTTTGAAAACTTGTTTTGAATATTTTGAATTTTGAATAAAGGACAGATTTTGGGTTGCGGAATGACACATGGCAGTTGCAAACAAATCACAACTACAGTAAGTCACAGAGCTATCAAGGTGGCGAAGAAGCAAGAGATAGCTGAAGAAAGAAAAAGCATAAGCGTAGACGGAGATAAGATACAGTGGAAGACAAAAAGTAGAACTCACAGCTCACAAGAGAGAAGTCAGAAGCCGCCGAAGAAGAACACAAGAGGAACTAGCAGTTGCAATGGCGGGTGAATAAATAGCAGTCACCCGGCTGAAAGAGAAAACAAATGTGACAAGAAGAGACGAACACAGAGCGCCTGAAGAGGATTGAGTAGATGCTGCAGAGGGAACCCATTCCAAGCATGATATCTCTGTAGTTCCTAGGTTTCTCTTATCTATCTTTCTGTCCTATAAGATTTCTGTGACAGAGTTGTAAGGATCTTGTTGTGGAAGCGATGTAACTATGGATTTGGTTGAAGATTACTAATATACCTGCAGGTTACTGTCTGATCTTATGAGTCACATGCATGCATGATGTCTGTGATGCTTTAAAATTTTATTTTCTTAATACCTAGTCGATGTTCTAAATGTTCTTGCATATATATGATGTTGATGCAATCAATCCTATATTAATCATGAGTTGCAGATCCCTCTATCACCTTTGATCTCTTCCCCCCTTTCATGCGGTCGCAGCACGCCTCGGGTGAGACTCTCTGCTCTCCGGAGTAGGGTGATAATGCCAGCGTGGTTCTAGACTACTACGGATACCCTTGTTGGCTCCAACCTCTGAACCTGGGTCTTGCCTGTGAGACCTGTTTCTTCGCCAAAAAATGGTTCCATTGCCGGGACCCTACACGTTATGAGGGGAACTAGATCATGGTATCGAGGATCTTCGAAGGAGAAATACGGCGATGGTGGGATAACCATCTAGACCAGTTCGTTGCTCAGCAAGCGGAGTTGGTGAATCAAAAGGAGGGGGTGCTCAAGGATCTCGTCCTGTTCTCGGATTCCACCAGTGACACCTACGAGATCCTCTGGGGAAGATTCCCTAGTGACCTCTACAATTGGTTGCGGAGATTGCAGACCAGGGTACCTAGGGATAGCTCACGGAGGATAAACCACAAGTGGGGGCAAAGAGATCCGGTGGCCCTGCATCAGTTGGATACTGAGTTGACCCGCGCGGTGGATTTTTGGGTAGAGACCACTTTGGACAGATACATTGTGGAGTTCACCGCAGACTGCTACCAATCCTTCTCGAAAGCTGAGGCCATCTTCTGCTCTGGGCCGAGAGGGAAACTGCTCAAGGAGATTCCGTTGTGGATTAAGGCCCTGATGGTGCATGAAGGGCTGATAGAATTCTAAAATTCGAGCATGGAAGCGTAAACCTCCAGTGCTGGGGGAAGGGTTGAAGGGACAGATGCTACGTGAAGTGTGAAGCAGGGGGAGTGGGGAATGGATGCTGAGGCTGCAAGGAAGTTGAGGGAGTGACATGCACATCAGAGGGCGCGGTCCCTACGTGTCGCGAGTTTTTTATGCAATTTAGCTTCCCCGAGACAGAGACGAGCGGGGAGTATGTCGAACTTTTGGGAGATTGGCGCGAGAAATAAGGGGAAGCGCATAGGAGGGGCGATACGCTAGATTCAAGGACGCGATCGGGTGGGAGCTGATGCGCTGATTCAAGGACGCGATCGGGAAACTCAGCTACCCGATCGACCCAAACCATCAAAGGGATTGGTTCATCAAGGCTCTACTTCCCTTGACACGAACCCCCCTCACCCAGCAGAAGATTGACAACTTGCAGGACGCTTTGGAGCAGGCCATGAAGATAGAGGCCATGGCGGGCTACCCTCAGGAATATCGGGGATGGTTGGCCCCACAGGATCCTTCCTTGGTATGATTGCAACACCAGATTGCTAGTCTGACTGAAAATCTCAAGGAGATGCAGCCGATAAGACTAGCCAGGCCGAACGTTTGGTGCACTCATTGCCTGGTTGAAGGCCATTTCGCAATCGAGTGTCCCCGGTTGCATGGCAGAGGTGTGGGAACCTCTGTCGCGGCAATCCAGGGGGTTCCACCTATGGGGGGTGGCACGGAAATGAACTCGCAAGGGGTATACCAGCCACAACAGCCTTACGCGGGGTTCCCACCTCAACCAAACCCAACCGCTACGGAATACTGTGAAATTTTTCAGAGGATGGGTCATCAACCTCGGATGTGCGCAATTCTACAGAAGTACTCCACCATCCCAAACAATGAATACTGTGATTTTTGTGCTTCCACAACTCACAACAACGAGCAGTGCAGGGCTCTCGACGCTCTAGCGGACCGATTAGACTGACCCTCATATCGAGTGAACGAGGCTTCCAGGGGCCGAGGAGGCGGTATGTGTGGCAGCCACACAGGGGGGAGGGGTCCGCTGAAATGATACAACTATGACTAGGAGGGTCATGTGGCCTGGGAATGTCCCCTTCCTCGACACCCATGGTGTTCCCAGTGCCGTGTGAATGCCCATGCAACAAAGGACTACCCAGAACTTATCAAGAAGTGGGAGGAACGGGCACGACAGAGGGCCACGAATTTGGTCAACTCCGAACCACGGGGGACCATGACTCAGGCCATGCAGAACGTAGCTATCGTGACGAGAGGTGGTAAGAAGATGAGGGAGGACGCTCGCGGAAAGGAGCCGGCACGAGTTGTCCGGCCAGCCTCCCTGAACCAGTTAATCAGGCCAGATCCACAGAATAAGTACTTCCAGGAGGCGGTAGAGACGTTTTCTCAGCTTAGAGGAGCCAAAGGCTTGGAGGGGCCCCTGCCGACAGATCCCGGTGAGCAGAATGCCACGGGAACATTGATTGAGGAATGGCTCCAGTTATTCCTCAAGATTGTTGACAATGCTACGATGTGGCAGCATCTAAAGCATACCTTGGAAGATGTACTATAGGGGAGTACATGACCAGGGGAACTGGTGAACATAGCCCCCCAGTACATCCAGCGGGTCAAGCGGAACAAGCGACGAATGGGAAAAGAGTTATAGCTTAACATGCAGGTTGCGGGATTCCAGATCAGTGACACTATGCTTGACTTAGGATCTGACGTCAATATCCTGCCGCGGAAGACATGGGAGGCTCTCGGGTGGCCACGACTGACCTACTTGCCGATCCATCTTAGAATGGCAAACCAGTACTGCATTGTGCCAATCGGCCAACTCGAAGGTGTCGAGGTCGATATTGCAGGGGTGAAGACTTACATGGATTTTGAAGTTATTGATATTTTGGGAGACAAGGATCCTTACCCTGCCTTGTTAAGCATCGATTGGGCGTTTGAGAATTATGCTATCATCAACCTCAAAAAGGAGCTGATGATCTTCGAAGATGGAGAGGTCCGGGTCACTTAGCCTCTCAACCCGTATCAAGGCCCGAGATATACCAAAATGGTGGATAACCGAGAGGATGCTCAGATGTTGGACAACGTCTATCAGATGACAGCAGGGAAGTGGGAAGATTATATTAACCTGACCATGACCGGATCTGTCAGTTGGCGCAGCCAGAGCTCGGAGCTGGGATCATAATTAGCATGGGAAGACTGGCAGCAGGGTGGGTATGAGACCAACACGTGGAGGTGTGCCAATATTGGCCGAGTTCATTGGATTGGCGCGGAGATCCGAGGCTACCCCACCTTGTCGAACATGCATGCCGTCAATACCTTTATTGCAAAAGTAGAGGACACGTCGATACCAGAAGGAAATAGGATACTACTTTTGGACGTAGCACTGCAATCCACATCAACACGGTGGTGGAAAAATCACCGCAAAACCCTGTCGCGGTGGAGTTGTGTGGCGGAGGCTTTGAGGGCACAGTTCAAAGAAGACGAAGGACCTCACAGTAGGCACCGATACCACAGGACTTCTGATCCAAAAGACCACTTGAAAACCTGTGAGGAGAAGTGGCGAAGTATAGGGTATCCGGAAGAGTTGTGGGTACATCGGTTGGTCCACTCTTTAGATACCCTTCCCCACGCGTGGTACTTAGAAGAAGAGCGGAAAAGAGGGACCAACTCCTGGTCGGAAATTGCGAGAAAATTTGTGTGGTGTTTTTCCTTCGAAGGAGAGACAGAGCTGGTGTCCCGGGCATTACAAGCGATCAAGGGGGTACTATTTCTCTGTGATCCGGGGACTGATGGGAGCACCTTAACATTACATCCTGAGGGGAGGCATGAGTTGGCTTGCCAGTGGATCGATGGCGATCCAGACGATGACGGTCTGGAGGACCTAAGGCACCTGTACTTCGAAGAGAAGGAAGGCGAGCGAAGCATCAAAGACGCGCCAACCATTGAGGGCGTCCATCTGCTCCCACTGAAGACAAAGAATTTGAACATCGGTACGGATGAGAAACCCAAACTGGCTACGGTTGGAGATTACTGGGATGAGGAGACGACAAAGGAAATTTTCAGCCTCCTCCAGGAATATGAAGACCTATTTCCTTCATCAGTTGCAGATTTGAAGGGCATTAAGGGTGACCTTGGAGAAATGTGTATTGTGCTGAAACCGGACGCCAGGTCCGTGAAACACCGACCTTATCGGTTGAACCCGCGGATCAAAGAAAAGGTCAAGATGGAGATCGATAAGATGTTGGCAGCAGGTCTAATCTTTCCAGTGGAAGAAGCGGAGTGGGTGAGTGCTATCGTCATTCAGAATAAGAAGGATAAGTCATAAATCCGAGTCTGCGTCGACTACTGAAGTATGAACAATGCCTGCATCCATGATCCGTTTCCCACTCCCTTCAGCGACGAAGTATTAGATCATGTTGCGGGAAATGAAGCTTACTCCTTCACTGATGGCTTTTTGGGTTATCATCAGGTGCGCATTGCGGAAGAAGACAAGACGAAGACGACGTTCACCACCGAGTGGGGATCGTTCGCATACCACGTGATGCCGTTTGGCTTGAAGAATTCCCTGGCCGTGTTTTCCTGGATCGTCATCGCTGCTTTCCGAGAGTATATCCACAATTTCTTGGAATTCTACATGGAAAATTGGACCGTATACAGTTTGCTGAAGAAACACACCACCCTGTTGTGTATCATGTTCGATCGGTGTGTCCAGTTGCAGATTTCCTTGAACTTGAAGAAATGCATTTTTGCAGTTCCTTTCGGCACGCTGTTAGGACACGTGGTGTGCAAGAAAGGGGTCTGCGTCGACCCCACCAAGGTAGCAGTGATCGTCCACATGGAAGCCCTCGAAATGGTGAAGCAGTTGCGGGCACTGCTAGGGCACACAGGTTATTATTGACGGTTTATCCGAAACTATGCGAAGATCACTGCTCCCTTAGAAAAGATCTTGCGAAAGTTGGAAGTGTTCCAGTGGACAGAGGAGTGTCGGATGGCCCTTGATGCCTTGAAGGAAAAACTGGCAACGACACCCATTCTGGTTCACCTAGATTGGGATAAGCAGTTCCACGTGCACATTGACACTTCTAGTATTGCACTTGGGGCTATCTTGGTGCAACCAGGGGAGGCGACAATTGACCACCCGATTTACTTCGCCAACCGCAAACTGTCTAATGCCGAGCAGAATTACACCACTACCGAGCGGGAGGCCCTTGCAATGGTGTATTCGCTCCAAAATTTCTGCCACTATCTTCTGGAAGGGAAATTCATGTTCTTTACGGACCATTCTGCGTTAAAGTACCTGGTCAATAAGCCCGTCTTGGAAGGACAAATCTGTCGGTGGCTCCTACTCTTCCAAGAATTTACATTCGAAGTGATTGTCAAGCCCGATATGTTGAACATTGGACTCGATCATTTATCCCAGTTGGAAACAGGGGAGAGCAACAACTCTCTCGATGATCAGCTGCTGAATGCTGATCTTTTCCGCGTCGAAGCCGTCCCTGATTATTTGGCCAATATCGCCACTTATTTGACCATGAGGCAGTGCCCTCAGCACTACACCCCGCTTCAGAAGTGACACCTGGTTGTTCGCGCTACCGAGTATCAACTGATAACAGGGCATCTCTACAAATTGGGTCTCGATGAGGTTCTGCGCAGATGCATTCTTGATCACGAGCGTGAGGCCATAATGTGGGAATGCCACAGCGGCGTTGCAGGCAGGCATGTGGGGGCCAAAGCCACTACTAGGAAGGTGCTTCAAGCTGGCCTATGGTGGCCAACAGTCCACATCGATTGCAAGACTTTTGTGAAGAAATGCGATGTCTGTCAGCGAACGTGGAGGCCATCTCACAGGGACGAGCTCCCACTACACTTGGTGCATGTGTTGTGGCCATTCGAGAAGTGGGTTATCAACTTTGTCAGTCCTATAGCCCCGATAGCCCGGCATTCCAAGGCCCGGTACATCATTACCGCAACCGACTACCTCACCAGGTGGGCTGAGGTAGCGGCGGTATGGGACTGCATGGCGGATACAGCAGCACAGTTCATCTTTGAACACATCATCAACCGGTTTGGCTGCCCATGAAGTTTAACCAGTGATCAGGGTATGCATTTCATTAATGACATGATCACATCGTTGCTGGACACATTCCTGATCCAACATCACAAAAGCATCTCGTACCACCCGCAGGCCAATGGTACTGTTGAAGCATTCAATAAAATTCTTGAAAAAGGCTTGACTAAGATCTACAATGCCCAACGCAACGATTGGGATGAGTGGCTACCAGCTGCATTATGGGCCTACCGGACTACGGTGAAGCACTTGACCAATCAGATACCGTTCCAGCTGGTGTATGTCCAGGAAGTTTTGGTTCCTGCCGAGTTCACCGTACCAAGTCTTTTAATTGCCACATCCCTCAAGTTCTCAGAAGAGGAGTCGCTACAGGAACGCCTCCATGAACTACAAGAACTGGATGAGGCCCGGTTTCTGGCTGAATTTCACTAGAAGGTTCAGAAGGACAAGAAGAAAGCATGGCACGACTGCCACATCAAGAACAAAACGTTCCAGGTTGGCGGCAAGGTCCTCTTATATGACAGCAAGTTTTAGAAGTACCCAGGAAAGCTGCAGATGCACTGGTTGGGACCTTACTTCATCATCGAGATTAGAGATTCTGGAGCCGTTCGGTTGGCTCAGCTGGTGATACTATTTTACCTGGGTGGGTGAATGGCGCATGCCTGAAACCCTACCAGGAGTAAGTTCCTTTCACTTTTCATCAATAAATCTCGCAACCGAGAGCACCCGTAGAGTAGCGTAGCTGAATAAATCTCCCGCAACCGGGATGAGAATAGGTAGTATTTTTTGTTCATGCATAGCTTGTTATTAACTACTCTGTTGCGGGGATTGCACCGCAATCGACTGTGGTCGGGGAGGGGCGTGTCCAGCGTGTCATCCCTGTAGGATCAATAAACGTGTCAATGTCAGTCCAAGTCATTTCAGTCAGTACTTGTGTTAGTCCGTAGGATTTTCTAGATTTGCACCATAAATTACCATAATTGGAATTAACCTCGCCATAATCATTTTTCCATCATCTGCAGTAACCTCAGCCATCGCGTCCACCCATTTTCCCATGCCATCGTCATCAACTGTTAACTGATCGCACGAATTCTAGCAGGAATTAACTCATTAGGGGGTCTCATCAACTTCACTCGTGCCAGGTTAATACATAACTTGCATGGAAAAAAGCACGCGAATGCCAGAGCAGTTAGACTTAGCAATTGAAGAAGAACCAGAGCAGCAAAAGTATCCAGATGCACAGCACCAAGAGAAGACGTCGAGACGAATTCTGCAAGTTTATCAGCATTGAGCAAACATACCGAAAGCCCTCCCAGCTGTCTTGGAACCAGAGCTCGACAGCAGAATTCACAAGACAGAGTCCCTTGTCGGGAAATATGACAATGCGGCCCTCATAGATGCAGACCTCTCAGACTCTGTTGAGTTCCCGACACTCAGTTAGTAGGTGTATATGGAACATTACCTCACAACAGCCAGGCACTCAGCAAAGAGAGGCCAGCTCAGCAATGGCCAAACAGTTAATTCGTGAGCTCTGCCCACCCCTCCAACGCAGCGCCAGGACAATGCAACAACTAGCCACCGAGGCCGAAACCCAAATCGGCACGGTGTTCGGGACTGTACCGACGCATGTAGAGGAGTCATTTGTCACTAGGATTGCCGCAGAAATAGATTCATTGGTGTAGGGGTGGCAGCAAGCTATATCGACCTTCCATGAGCTTAAGGCTACTGCGTTCAGCAAAGTCCCGGAGTTGGGGCCCTTGTTTGGACAACAGGCTAAAGGCACACAGCAAGAACAGGGCACGGGGTCCAGCGGGGCAATGGAGATAGAAACAGTGATCTGTGATTGACTCGGGGACGAGTCAAGAAACTGTGGTCGGGGCCTATTGGGGCCCTTGTTTTGAAAACTTGTTTTGAATATTTTGAATTTTGAATAAAGGACAGATTTTGGGTTGCGGAACGACACATGGCAGTCACAACCAAATCGCAACTACAGTAAGTCGCGGAGCTATCAAGGTGGCGAAGAAGCAAGAGATAGTTGAAGAAAGCAAAAGCATAAGTGTAGACAGAGAGAAGATACAGCGAATGATAGAAAGTAGAAATCACAGCTCACAAGAGAGAAGCCGGAATTCGCCGAAGAAGAACACAAGAGGAACTAACAGTTGCGATGGCGGGTGAATAAATAGCAGTCACCCAGCCGAAAGAGAAAACAAATGTGACAAGAAGAGAAAAATGCAGAGCGCCTGAAGAGGATTGAGCAGATGCTGCAGAGGGAACCCATTCCGAGCATGATATCTTTGTAGTTCCTAGGTTTCTCTTATCTATCTTTCTGTCCTATAAGATGTCTGTGACATAGTTTTAAGGATCTTGCTGTGGAAGCGATGTAACTATGGATTTGGTTGAAGATTATTAATATACCTGCAGGTTACTGTCTGATCTTATGAGTCACATGCATGCATGATGTCTGTGATGCTTTAAAATTTTATTTTCTTAATACCTAATCGATGTTCTGAATGTTCTTGCGTATATATGATGTTGATGCAATCAATCCTATGTTAATCATTAGTTTCATATCCCTCTATCACCTTTGATCTCTTCCCCCCTTTCATGCGGTCGCGGCACGGCTCGGGTGAGACTCTCTGCTCTTCGAAGTAGGGTGATAATTCCAGCGTGGTTCTAGACTACTGTGGATACCCTTGTTGGCTCCAACCTCTGAACCTGGGTCTTGCCTGTGAGACCTGTTTCTTCGCCAACATCTGGTTACTTTATTTATGTTCCTAATGAGAGAGGATATTTGCAGACTATCACTCTGCCTTATATCTCCACACCTAGGTATTCTACTATGGTCCAGGCCATGTAAGAAGTAAATCTGAAACAAAAAAAGATAGAAGAACTGAAACACTTTAACTCTTCTTTGAGGATTGAAGAGAAAATTCAATCTCCCAAGATTATGCAGAAAGTTGTAGAAATAAAAAAACAACTAGAAGAACAATGTTGTGTAGTAGATCCAAATGCCTTTTGGCATAGTAAGCAATATAAACTAGAATTTCCCTACAAAGAATATTACGAAGTCAAGCCATGCAAGATTAGAGAAATTCATATGAATAATGAGTACATAAATTTGTGCCAGAAAGAGATTTCTAGCCTTCTACAGCGAAATCTCATCAGAGAGTCCAACAGCCCCTGGAATTGTTATGGATTCTATGTCAATAAAAATTCTGAACAAATCAGGGGAATTCCTAGACTGTCATCAACTACAGACCCCTAAATACAGTTTTAGTAGATGACACCTACCCAATTCCACATAAGGGTAGTCCAATAAGTAGAATAGCAAGCACCAAAATATTCTCTAGGTTTGACATGAAATCTGGATTTTGGCAGGTTGTTATTAAAGAAGAAGACAGGTTCAAAACAACATTTAGTGTCCCTTCAGGACATTACAATTGGAATTTCATGCCATTTGGATTGAAGCATGCTCCTTCAAATTTCAGAAGGTAATGGATGATTCTGCAAAACATATTTTGATTGGTTGATCATATACTTTAATGATGTCCTAATATTTTCTAAAATAGTTGAGGAACACTTTAAATACGTTAAGATATTTCTACAAGTTGTAAAAAATAATGGCTTTGTTTTGAGAAAAAATAAGTTAGAATTGTTCAAAAAAAAATATATTCTAGGCCACACCATTGAAAATGGACAAATCACTTTACAAAAACATGCCTTGGAGTTTGCTAATAAATTCCCTAATAAAATTATTGACAAAACCCAATTACAAATATTCTTGGGATGCCTAAATTATGTCAGTAATTTCTATAAAGGCCATGCAAATGACATAAGTCTGATGAATCAATGACTATAAAAAGAGCCAAATCCATGGACAGAGGCACATAATACAACAGTCAGAAGAATAAAATCCAAGGTAAAAACATTACCTATCCTTTATTTAGCAGATGAAGAATTATTCAAAATTGTTGAAACTGATGCCAGTGATCTAGGATGGGGTGGAATACTAAAACAACAAAAAGATGGAAAGGAATAAGTAGTCCAATTTGCCTCAGGGACATGGAATCCTTCTGAAAGGAATTATTCTACCATAGAAAAAGAGGTAAAGGTTTCCTAAAACTATATAGATAATTTTGATATACATCTTGTACATAAAAAATCCTTACTGAGAAGAGACGCTTTTGCACTCAAGAAGATCTTGACAAAATATATTAAGAAGCTCGGGGAATCTAAGTTTGCGAGATGGCAAGCACTCTTTTCAAATTTTGACTTCCATGTAGAACACATCAAAGGATCAAAGAACCGCCTACCTGATTTCTGAAGCAGAGAAAATCTAGTGCAAACAAAAAACTTTATGGTCATTGTTATAGAATGGGATCCTAATGCAGAAATTGAAGCCTACAGAAATATCCTTGATAATACTTGTTGGTTTGATTACATCAGACAATGGAAGCCAACAATTAAGGAACACTAAAGTCCTCGATGCAAATCTAAAACCACATACTGATATCCAACATTTAGTACCAGAATGAAGAGTGTATCCTAAGTCCAACATATATATACATGACATGATCTACAAACATTCCATACTCTCTTCTAACCGGGTTGAAGAAGCATTAACAGAAAGCTTCCATGATTTGCAACGAATTTGGAATGAAGGAAGCTCAATAACTAATAATTTTCACAAGTATTACGTAATCAACAGAACAGGGGATCTTGATTTCTTCGACAGATTAATATCGCCAAATCATAATCCTAACCTTATTTTTCTTGACACTCTAGATGATTTTGTAGGATACAAAATATTATGGTGGGATGTACTATGTAGAGAGAAATTAAATGAGACTCATTACACATTAATCAAATTTGGACCCACTTTCATCACACAACTCCTCCATCAACCGCAATGGATCCAAGAATGGTGGTCGTGGTTTGGATTAAATAAAACTGCTATGGATCCAGATGGATATTAATGAACAAGTATGGCAGGATCAATGACAGATGAAAGATTACCAACAAATTTTTAATGAAGAGAGGTCATGGAGGAAGGGTTCTTTTTGAGGCGAGAAAAAACATAATTAAAATCATCTATAGGAAGAGAATTTATGCAGAAAATTGATTCAGATGTGGCCTCCAACGTCGTCAATTTGGAACTTCTCTTGACTATAGGGCAGTGGATAGAGACAACATATGCATTCTGGTTCACTTCTCACCCCCTCCATGATAGGGATATGGCTTCTCCTTCTGGGAATGGAGCAGGTGACTCCTTTGACATTCTGGTGATTTCAAGAGTGAAGTGGAAGCAATGATATCCCATATTGGAGGAAAAATATTGAATGAATCCAAGTCACATTTCTCCCTTGTGATGGGCCAATTCTAGGGTCTGCGAAAGGATATGGATATTGTTCAGTCAAACTCAAAATTAATAATGAAGAAGGTTGAGAAATTAGACTAGAAGGTTGAGAGCACACAGGAGAAAGTTGAAATTGCAGTAGTGTTTGTCTTGAAACAAGTGTTTGGCATTGGGGAATATAGTGTCAATGTGAAATTTAGAGGCAATACAGGAGCCCCCTCTCCGGAAATAGATTATGTGGTGCCCCATAATGAACTGGAAGACACAGTTTAGACAGAAGCGGCAGAGATGAATGAAGCGGAACAACAAGCAAATGGTGTTGTTCAACCAGAGGAGGTTTCATTGACAGAGGAGGAAATGTCGGGAACATCGAGCTCCACACGAAGATGCTAGTTAGTTTTTATATGTAATAGTTAGCTAAAATATGTAGTTTTTTTATGGTTTGTAAATATGTGATGTTTAATGGTGTTTTTTGGTGGGCATATAAGCCAAATGTTGTAAGGAAACTGGGACATACATCTTTGATAAATCATGGGCTTTAGACATAACTATTTTGGAGTATACTAATATCGAAACTATTGAATGTATTGGTTCTAGCTAGAATCCAACTTATTTAATATAAAATACCTATTTCTTTTAAAAAATAATAATTATTATATATTTTATTTAAAAATAAAATAAAAACTATTTAATTATTTAAAATATAAATTAACTTTGTATAAAGGTAAACACAATAGTGTTTAATAATATTTAATAAATGAATTAATTACTTGTAATTTAAATTAGGTTTATATAAAGGAGCATTAAAAATACATCTTTAACTATTTTAGATTTAGATTTAAATCCAAATCTCATAAATTATTCTCCAATAGTGTTTAATAATATTTAATAAATGAATTAATTTCTTGTAATTTAAATTTAAATTTAAATTAGGTTTATATAAAAGAGTATTAAAAATATATTTTTAATTATTATAGATTTAGATTTATATCCAAATATTATAAATTATGCTCAAAACAAATTCATGGTATAAACACTTCCCCTTTTGTGATCTAGAATTTTGTAGTCAATCAATGCAAACATAGAATTACTAACATATAAATTCACTTGTATTAGCTTACTTTAGAAAATCCTTAATCAAGAGATAATTTGAATTACAAGGTTTCTAAAGTAAATGCATCATAGACCAAACCTTTGAATTACAAAAATTAAATGCATTATAGA
Organism: Pinus albicaulis; assembly: GCA_034641835.2. NCBI lineage: Eukaryota > Viridiplantae > Streptophyta > Pinopsida > Pinales > Pinaceae > Pinus > Pinus albicaulis. The sequence goes on along the minus strand of CM076582.1, from coordinate 310,075,972 downwards.
CCGGACCTCAATTGATAATGGTTAAGGTTCAAGATTGATTAATTTGTGTATCAAACATTATTAATATTCAAATCCTCTTTGTAAAGAAATTTTAACTCATTGGATCAACATTTTTAGATTAAACAATACAATTCTAATTCATGTGATTTTGTAAATATGAATAGAAAATATAAAGCCTTTGATGAAAATCCAAATTGGAAATCCAAATTGTAAGGGAAGGAAACTTCTGAGTATATGTTGATAGGTTCAAAAAAAATATAAAAGGAGTGATAAATCAAGGATAAATATTGGGTATTTGTCAAGTAAAGTATAGGTTGTTGAAGGTGATCAAATATAGCTATAATAGATGTTCTATAATCTATGAGTTTATAAGGGTATTTAATGGCCAAAATACATTACAAATGCATTAAGGAATTTTCCAAGTGAGACCTAGGTGGTGTCTAGTAAATCTAGGATAAAAAAGGTATCGACAAACAAAAATCAAAGTATAATATGACTCTCTTCCTTAAGGTGGGAATACCCATTCTCATGTGGAAAATAAGCATGGCCACCAAATCAACCACACTATAAACCCATGAGGTATATAAAGTGAAGTATCGTGTCCATGAAAAATTATAGAATCAATCCATGTCAAACTTGGATTGTAACCACAAGAAAATTCAAAGTGGATCTACATATTAGAACACATGAAGAGAAAAAATAGTTTTTTGAAGATTACAAAATTGGTTCTCTATAAGTACCCATGAAATATGGATAAGTGGTACTAGTTAAACAACCTAGGAAATAACATCTAAAGGACATGCCACTACAACCCAAGGTCTTCAATCCAAATCTGCTACAAAAATATATCTACACCATGAAAATAAATGATTTGAAGTCAAATATGGGAGAAACCATATAATCACCAACCATTTATGTACATTTTTTTTAGCCATAAGGTGACCTACAAGTGATGATAATGGGCACAAAGGTACCTACGACATTCTAGCAAGTGTGAATATATGTGCTAAAATAAACACTGGTAGAATCAAAGTATGGGTCATTGAGATATGTACATTATCAATATTGAGGGAACTAACCAATAATCACTACAATACCCTAGGTACTATGAAAGTACCTAAATATCATTCCCATATTAAAATGAGTTGAAATCTATAGAAAGAGATATATTGGAAGGAGATAATTTAAGCATTTTATTAATAACATGACATTATTTGATGGCCTTGGATAGAAACTTGGGAAAATAAATACCACCAATCATGGCTTTGGAATGCATTATATAAGAATAGCATACAAGGAACACCCTTTAAGCAATGACCAATGTTGAAAATCACTATTAGAAGCGAGCCATTCCACCAATAATGAAAATGGAATCCAAGGTACAACATATATCCCACTATGTGAATAAGGGTCTTATGTCAAAATGGAAAACCACATAATAAATACCTAATAATGAATGTCATTTGATGAGTACAAGGTGACTTAGCAATTATTAAAGTAAGTTCCAAGATGGAGTCACCTCTAATTTTGTCTCCTAGAGAAATGCTTCATAATTGATACGAGAAGACCAAATAGCTAGAACGAAATGATGAATCCTTCCACACTAGCATGAGGAAAGCATTGGTTATAATGATAAATTAAGAACAAATTAACAATAAGGATGACATGGATAGCTGAAAATTTTGAAGAATGGAAACATATGTTAAAGCTTCCCTTAAACATAATCATGATACAAATGTGACTTTTCCAACAACTAATTCCAAAAGGGACCAATGGTATAGAGGCATTCTCCATAAATATTAGCAGAATAACCAATTAGAGGAGTAAAAACACAAAATTATGGTACAAGTAATATCGGGAGAACTAAAACCCAAAATAAGATAATTGACTCAAAATATGTGCTTTTTTAAGGGAAATACATATTTACTTCTGCAAAATAGATGTATAACTATGCAAATCTCAATTATTTCTCCACTTCGAAATATTTACTTTTTTCTTTTTACCCTTTTCATATTGTAAACAATCTCATAATATTATGGAAAAGATGAGTGTTTTCATGCATGTAGTTGGGTTCCAAGAACATGGAACAATCCTATGCAAAAAAAGGAATGAAGAAAATGTGTTATGTAGGATCTAGAGACTCACAAGCATGTCTCGTCTAGGAACAAGGTTTGAAATGCATGAAAAAATTATGCAAATGGCAAGTGAAAAAATAGAATGCAATGGAAGTAAGCATGTTTCCACAAAGTATTAGGTACAAATGTGCAAGAAACAATGACCAATTCAAATGCAAATTAAAAAAAATAATGAGAGTTCACCAGGGGCCAATTCAACAAGGAGATTTTGAAAAATACCTTAAGGTTGAGAAGTTTTTCCATTGTACGTGTTGAGCATGTTGGTGGATGGTATCAATTATATGGGTATTAAATTTTGTATACATTGGTTGGCTTGTCATGAGAAATGGCCAAAAGAAAATAATGAGGGATAATCATGTGTTTTCAAACCCAAAGTCATGGTAAGAATAATGTGGGATCCTAAGCCTATAAAAAATACTCAATGTGGGTTCTAACATGCAAGCAAGGTGCTAACTAGACTATCTCATGATAAGTGGGCTTTACCATTCAATCTACAACATATGATGGATAATAATATGTTAAAAATCATAATTTAATGGGGCCAATCATAAGGCGTAACAATAAAAAAAATGGCCAGTAATGAAAAAATCAAGGAGAAAACATATGCTAGTTAGGAATTGTTTACTATAAGATCTAAAAAATATTGACACTGAGAACACCAAGTAAAAATAACTTTATAACTTTCATAGAACTAAAACCAATTAAAAGAATTTCATTAGGATTAAATTAGTCAATAACCTAAATTCAATGCCATAAAATGGCAAAAAGTAAATAAATTTATAGTACAAAATATGGTAAAAAGGTATGGTTAAATAAGTGAAAATTTGTTTTTACCATATCATTTTAAAAATTACCAGGTTATGTTAAAAATACCAAAATGTACCCCAAATTTAGATGACATATTTTGGGAGCATCAATTGATTTATTCTGATTCCATGTATGGCAAGTAAATCATAATCTCATGATCTAACATTTTTTTACGTACATTTTTTTCTAGAATTTGAGAGACTATTTAAAAATTTTGATTTGTACACTTGTGACTTTTCCTCTTATAAGTCATGAGAAAAAGGCCCTATTGATGACTTAACTAAAGGATAGTCGTGACCACATGCAACTATACTAAATGAAAGGCTTGGGCACCTCCTAAAAAATGAAAAAACCAAAAATTTTGAATTGTTATTAACTTCCAAATATATTTTGACCTTGCAAATATCTTTAGTATGGTGACTGAGTGGAGAGAAAGAGAGCATGAGGATGATGAAAATTTTCCCCTTGGGGTCCAAAGAGTGTTGGATGCCCTACAAGACTTTGGAGTTTTGAAAATTTTATGTTCAACATGTGGAGTCAAGATGAGCTATCCTAAACACTAGTCGAGTACTAGGATCTTGATTTAAATGCATTTAAACTAGTTAATGAGACCTTGCAACTAGAGTTTGAAGATATATACCTTTTTATAGAACTATCTCAACAAGGTGAGGTAGTGATCCTTAAAGTAGTTGGCTAAGGGAGAACTACCCACAAATTCATGGAGTATATAGATATGCATTATATAGAAGTTACTCGGAAGGTGAGTAATTAGTTTCCCATAGGAGCTATCTAGGAGTTAAGCCTCAATAATTTCATGGTAGTTATTACATATATAAAAAATATTGCAACACCACATCTAACTCTATGTGCATTGATGCACTATGGCATAGAGTGTATTGGACCATCAATCTTTTATTAATCCACAAGTCTTATTTTGAACACAAAGGCCTAATTGATAACTTCCACTTTGGGCCTGCAAGCATTGTTTGTTCATTCCTCTTAGATAGTCACCCATTTATGTTCCCATGCACCTATGTGCCATTGACTAAAACAAGATATACTAAGATAATTAAATGGATAGATCCGATGTATAAGTTAAGGGGAGGAAGGATCACACATGCCTTATGGGAGGATTGAATTTTTATAGGATCCTATCTAGCACTACCCCTAGAGCCCAATGGGGCATCATTTATAAGACTAATTTTTAAATTTTCAAGCACCTTTTAAGGTTTTTTATGTTTGATAAAGTATTTAAATTTTATGATATTTTAGAGGTATATAAATTTGTGTATGAAAAGTAAATGTCAAAATTCATGTTGATATAAAAATATAGGCCCAATTCATCTAGAAGGGTTCCCCTATAAACAATAGAGAGGTAGATATGAGGACTGACCCACAAGAGGTGTAAACGCCATAGTGATTGCAAGAGTACTTTGAGAGTTTCAACAAAACCTTGAGGGATGGAGTATGATGGTCCCATTGACACATATAAATGACATCTTGGAGTAGATTCAAATGCATTAGTAAGAGTTCCATGGATATGGTAGCTACTTCTATTTCAATTGGCCATAGTGGCCATCTATTACCATGGAATTTATAAAAATTTAGAGTCTAAGTTAGAGTTAGAGGAGTAGTCCTCAATATGTCACCGAATATGATTCACATATATAGGCCTATTTTGTATCACTAACAACTATAAAGACCATAATTTGCATGGAATTACATATTTTTGGACATCATGTGACACTTTATCATATATATGTATGGTTTTAGTCCTACTTACATGTGAAAAAATATATGTGACTATTTTTTCATAATTATATATATTAATGTTCTTTTTTTCCAAAGAAAAATATGGGAAAATCCACCTGAAGGGATCACTTCCTGTCAAATTATTAGCTAAGCCTAACCCCAAAGGCTTTGAGGAAAATTGACCCCATGACCTCCCATTAGCGAGGTGATTTTAGCGACGAGAACTCGACCAATTGAGCTAACCCTCAGGGCTTATACATATGCATGTTTTTATGATATGAATGTGACAAATTCCAATATAAAACCTAATTTTCTATTGAATATATCAACTTATCTCTTGGCATATGAATATAATTAATAAACTCAAAATAGTTCTTGCGAAGTCTAACTTGTAAATAGTTCCAAAGAAGTATAAGATTGCACACATGATATATAGTATTCAATTATGAGGCTACTAATTGGGAATCCAAATAGACAATTATATGTAGCATATTGAGTGTGATGCCTTAAGAAAATTTCAGCAATTATACTATACTTGGAAACATTATTGGTCATAAATCACTTGATATTTGAAAGAGATATTTTGAATGCATCTACTATAATTGTTTATGAATCCTACATATATTCATATGGAATCTAGGATTTGCAGTAAATTCCCATTGAAAGGAAACCAATGTTAGAATAGTAGTCCTTCCAATAATATTTTTATAATGGGAATGAACCCACTCCTTATAGAAAATATGAATGTGATAATGTTTCCTTTCTCAAAAGGAAATATAGTATATGGGGCATCAATGCCCCTTGTTGATATCCTAAATATGTGAAAGTTACATGGAACATTTTTAATAACATTTGACATTCCCATAAACATTTTTCTATCACTATTATGGGTATGAATAAAATAACTAAACTGATTAGTAACTTGGTATTACCATGGGAACATTATTTCCCCAAGTGGAAATTCCAGAACCAGGAGCTTTCATGTTCCTTGCACCTCATGGGAGAATCATTGACCATTCCAAACCAAGGATCTACAAATTTATGAGCAATTAAATTTCTTGATAAATTCACCTACCTAAATTACCCCTTCATGGAGAATTGAGAGTCTTGAAAACTTGAAACCATGAGAGGAAATCCCGAGGACCCTAAATGTTAGTCAAAATAACATTACAATTTTCAAAATATGGATCAAGAATATCTTCAATCTGTATAAGCGCATGAACATACAATGAAAACGTGAGTGGGCCATTCCTAGTATATTAATATGACCATGTAGTCCTATCAAAAGACCTTGTACTAATAATTCCTCAGATGTAGGCTCATCCTCACTCTTGTCATGTAAGATTGATCAAATCAGTGTATGTTTCTTCATATAACTCACTGAATGGGCGATCAATAATTTACAATATACAACTCATAGTAAGAATAAATGTGACCCTTTAATGAATACCCCTAATCGTTTATAATTGATGGGGAAATTCGACAACCACCTTGAAGTTTAGATCCTAAAAAAAGTAAAGAGTGAGTGATCATATCCTAGAATGTCCATAATTTACCTCAAATAGAATTTCACTAAAAATACCTAAAATAAATCAATAAACAAACCCACTCTCCCAAGGATCAACCCAAGGTGATTAAGCCCCAAGTCTAATCAGTGAAGAACTTGAAAGAAGGCATTTTGAAAGTCATTATGGGATCATGAGGTTCTAGTTTAAATTAATGAATTTTTAAGGATTATTTCTATTAAACTCCTATGAATCAATCACCCAAGGTGAAATTTACTCATAAAGATGGGAAACCCCCAGTGGAGTTGAAGTTTTGATCTACTATTTTTCCTAGGCATCACAAGTTCATGCCACTTATAGTCACCTATTAGGAACCTAAGAAAGGAAACAAAGGACGTTACTTCATGAGAGGTAGCTATGTGAAACAATAATGAGTTGATCTTCTAGATTATGTAGAGATATAACTTCATCCTTTTATTGAAACTATACAAAAGAGGTGACACTTTTAGTAACAGCTAATTCCACTTGAGTCCCCTATTATACATTAACTTGCTACTCAAGTGCAAGGCTTGTGTTGGATGTGCTTTCTTGTCAAGTACTACTTGTTACTAAAGGTATTTTAACTCTCTTTAATCAAACCTACTTTTAATTCAAGTGGCCTTTAAGGAATGAACTATTTATCTTAGCTCAAGGCCCTTTAATCTAGAAAATTTTTGGCTTTCCAAAGCTGAAAATAAGCCTAGTGTATTTAATTTTGTGTTGCTTTTCATAAAATATTATTAGCCAAGGGAAGTTGAGTGAAACTTTATGGTGTTCTTAGGGACTTAATAATTTTGAAAATCATAGAGAAATTAACTATTGCAAGTAAACATTTATGCTTTTATTTCACTATAAATGATCCAATCCTTGAAACTACTTCACAACCAAGAAAATTGAAAATACCAATATAAACTATGGATACAATGAAATATCTCTTTTCAAGTTTCTATATCGGAATACACATGCAATCAATTTATTGGAAATATAAATTCAAAAACTAATTAAGAGATACCTAAAATGGAAGCATTTTTGAAATTTTAAACTCTTTTTAACTTTGATGCTTATGGTTAACACCAATTTCAAAGTCAAATTTATAACTTTAAGATCGAGCCTCTCAGATGTGAATAAGACCTCAACACTAGAAGAGAAAGTTTCAAAATTCTAAAATAAATTTCCCTTTGCCATAGGGTAAGCTCAAAGATTACACAAAGGAAACTAGCATGCTACTTGTGGGTTGCATTAATGCAACTCACATGTCATCATAGGTTGTCCAAATGAAATTAGCAAGATATTCGTATTTTATGTAAACATAGTTACAAGTAGAGAACTAAGAAAGTAAAAAATTAAAAGAAATAAGTAGGGAACCTGAGATTCTCTTTGATCCTTCTTTTTTGTAAACTTGGTAGTACTCCTCTATTAATCATCTGTGAAGCAGGTTACAAAAAATATGTTTCCAGTGACCTCAACCTTCTCATAGGAAACCAAGTCTATTGGCCCCCAGTCAGCATCATAAGCCATCCGAAACTGAAATATTTTGAGAATGTCCAGCCACGTTTTCGGCGCTACCTCATCTACTATAAAACTATATTCACTACTGTAAATGTAAATTCTATCTGACATTAGCTAAACAAAAAGACAAAAATTCACAATATCATCAAGACCTGCAAACAATTAATCATCTGAATAATCTACCGGGGTCAGATCCTTCGGGCTCGATCCTAGTATCTCTTGCAGCTACATGCTCTGTTTTAGTGTCTGTCAGTCCTGTCAGTCACCAGTGATCAAATTATGCTCTTTCATATGGTTGTTAGGGTCCTAGGTCTATTATTTATAGTTTCATTGGTTAGTATATCTAGGTCATTACTACTCCTTTCATCCTCATGGTCAATAAATCTTATCATGGTTAGGTCATTATTCCTTAGAAGAGTGTCTTGGTCATCTTGGTCATCATTCTAGTTACCATTCCATATAGTGTCAACATTAGGTCATATTATCAAATGGCATGTAAATAGGTCATGTCATCATCTAAGGTCACCATTATAGGGAGTTCAATAGGTAAAGGTGTTCTATAATGATCTCTAAATGAATTTTGATCTTTATTAGGATGTAATTATATATAATAAGGTTTGAAACTACAGTACACAATGTTTATCAAGTCATTTTTTGAAAAGACAAGGTGGGGCCACAACACCACCTAAGAGAAAATCGATCCTCCAACCTATAAGAAGACAAAAGGAGTACATAATTTCCTCATTACTCTCTCATAAGACATCGCTCCACCATTGAATTGTATCCTAGCCCTCAGAGCAACCGAACTTCTCCTTGAAAAGCTGAATTTTCTTGCTACACTACGCTTTTCTTAGTTGCGCTACGTTTTTCTCAAGGGAGCACAATATTTCTTCTCTAGGGATTTCTTCATCAGCGACAAGTTCCATCTCATCAACAACAAGTAAGTGGGTTATAATTTTCTCTCATCTACCTCTCTTTAGCTTCATTTCATGCTTGAAAGCTCATAAAATCACCCTCTCTTAGGGTTTGCTATGCTTTTGGTCTCATAATGTCTTTGGTTAATTTGTTGTGAAAAATCCTAAAATTCATGCTCAAACACCCTCCCTCACCTTCCATACACCTTCCTTGACACTTCCCCTCAGCCATTTCCCTCATTTCCTTCATTTCCCTACAAACCCTAGCTTCACTACACTTTCCCAGGCTAGGAATGTGTTTTTCTTTTTTATACCCTTTTCCCTCACCCATTTCAAAAATTTTCACATCCCTACACTCCCTAACATCTATCCCTACCCCCCTAAATTTTCCTAAGAATTTAGACACCCTCAAACTCCTTCATCTCCCTCCATTCCTAAAAACTACCCCAAATCCCCTATTTTCCTAAAACTAAACCATAATTCCCCTTCCTAGTGACTTAGGGTTTCACATGGATTAAGAAACCATTGAAAAAAGGAAGCATAAAGGAGGTCATATTATCATATATGAACCCACCAGAGTACAGGATATGATGGCTTCACCATTTCTCAAGAATTCATTCCAAAATGCAGGTTTCCTTGTTTTTTTCCAAAAGATTGAAGAATTAGGTTTCAGTGATAAATTAACAAGCACCTTTGCTACCATTCTAAAGAGGGATAAGGAAAATATTGCAGGGGTTGTTTTTACTATTTCAGCAGAGGCCATTTCCATAGCCACTGGGATCTCTAACCATGGAGAGCTCCGGTTCAAAAGGACAAATCTAGATATTGAAAATTACAAAATGTTTTTGAAGCCTCCTTACAAAGTTGATCCAAAGCATATTTTTCCTTTTAGACACTTGCTTGATAAGTATGCTCCTCTCATGAATATGACAATGAAATATTTCACATGTGAGGGTAGGTTTTCAAGGGTATATCAGTACCATGTTAGATTACTGATGCATTTCACCGGTGTTAAATCTCTTAACCTACCTCACTACCTCTACAGAAGCTTGGTAAAAATGGCTAAAAAAGTACATAGAAAAGGGAAAGATCATCATGCAAGCTTGCTCCATCATGTCTTGGTGAAAATTATTGTTTTCCATAAACTTACATAGGTCAAATTGTCTTGGGAGGGATTCATGCATTCAACATCTCTTTTGCCTACTCCAATTCAATCTAGCAAATAGTCTACACCTTTGACTTCACCAAGACAACAAGAAGTGGGTTCTACAAGAAAAACTAGGGCTGAGGTGACTAAAACATATACCAGAGGCAAAAAGCTATTTTTTTCTCCTAACATTGAGGAAAGGGCTCAACCTACTTCAGTTGAAAAAGAGACATCAACACATCATCATGAGGCACCTTTGCAAGAGGAAGAAAATGTACACTTTGACATTGACATGGAAGACATAGAAGTGCATGAGGAGGAAGAGTCACCTAAGCAATTTATCAAGGAGAAAGAATATGAAATCATAGACCTCAAAGACAAACTTTCAAAGGCTAATTTCATGATTACATTTTTTTAGCAGGAGAACATGCAGAACCAAGTAAAACAACTCTTGATTAGTAAACCCAAGGTAGTTCTGGAGAAGGAGGATGGAAAAGGTAAGTCAGTGATTTATGTTGAGAAATTTGAGGATAAGGAACATCAAATAAAACCAAGGAGGCCAAGAACAAGAGGTCTCAAGAGGCAAGAAGAACAAGAAACTGAACCATCTCCATCACTAGGTCAATAAGATTTTGAAGAATTGATTGCAACAGAAATTGAGCAAGATAAGGAATTTTGGCTTGAAACGGTAAATTTTAACTTGGAGAAGCTTCTCAAAATGGAAAATAGGAAAAAAAAGCTCTAAAGGCACATGGAAATGCATTATTGCACCAGGAACAAAATTTCTTAGATTAGGGTCAAACACTTGAGAGAGAAATTGAGGAAAACCCTATTTAAGAAAAAGAAGAAGAATAAGCTTGATTTGTTGGCTAAGGCTTCTCATTGCATAGCACATCCTTTTCCAACTTAAAGGTGAAACTCTAGAACAATTTTGAAGTAAACTTTGAAAATTTTGAAATTTTGGTGATTTTTGGCTAAAACAGGAAATTCATGACAGCCAAAAGCGCAGCATAGCACCTTGGCGCTGCGCTTTTCCCTGGGAGCTCCAAATCACAAAAACTTTACATGCTTAGATAGCTTATGACCTACATGTCAGCTATCTATTTTTTGTGCCATGTCATCCTTTTGGTTGCAATAAAAATGCAAAAAAACATGCTAAAAAACCACTTTCTGCCAATGTTTTCACCCTGGCATTGCGCTTTTAGAGTGAGCTTGCGAGAATCCATTTTTTTCAGCCTTGGAGAGGCCATTTTTCTTTCTTAAGGATTATATGGAAAAATAGATATCCTAAGATTTCCAATGATGCCTTCAGATCAGGATTTGGAGCACTAAAAGTCACTCAAAACTTCCCTTCAAGTTAGCGTTGTGATGTTCTCATAATGTGTTGTGCTTTTCCCTAGAGATAAAATTTTCGAGTTTTATTAATAAAACTTGGTTTCTCATGGTGTCATTTCTCTTGTTTTGAGTTGACATGATGTACATGAATGTAATTAATCTTTTTAATGTAAATTTGATGTAAGTATCAAGGTCATTAATGATAGATAGGCCAGTCAAACGCTAGAAACATTGAACAGAGATAGGCACTTCTGATATCCCTTACTTAAGTGTTTACGAACTATATGCACTAGAACACTTACTGAATAAAGCGCTTAGCAGATATCGCTATGAACCTGAGTAGAGTGAATGGCATGGCATTGATAGCAGAGCATGATACAACCTCTCCTCGACCTCGTAACCTCAGCCGAGTCCCTTCGGGCCTATTGTCAAGAGTTCGGCCAACTCACCCTCACCCTTCCCTATTACTTATCAATGTGTTCCCTGTCCACCTTCAGACCTAGACCTAGATCCCTCACTACTGAATGAAGCGCTCAGGCAAGGTACTGTGGTACAACTAGAATGAATGGCATAGCATTGATGGCATGAAACAAACCCCTTCCTTCTACCTTACTTATGGATGTGTTTTCCTACTTGCCCTATACCAATTGGATGAATTCAAAAGTGCTTAGGCAAGGGCTATAGATCCAACCAGATTGATGAATAGCATAGCAGGAATTAAACCACCCCTGATTTACTTATATATGTTTGACCTGTCCACTGGAATAACTGGATCCCTATCAAATTGGCTTCATTAATGCTTAGGAAATGGACGCTAAGAACCCTCTTAGAAGGACCGACACTAATGTGCCCCTTATACTTAGACCATTTATGGATGTGTTTCCTAACTACTACTTGCCCTAGAACACTTGCCTTAATGAAGTGCTTAGCTTAGTCAGTATCGCTATGAACCCTTAGAGTCTCCGGGCGGAAGGAATGGCATTGCATAGCATGGAGATGGATGGCATGAAACCAACCTTCCCTTAATTCTTCACTTTTTTGACTCACTACTCTTGATATAAATTATATTCATGAAGGAAGTGCTTAAGGCGGAGAGGTACAACAGCTATATCACCAGGCAGAATAGCGTGGAAATAAATATGCATAAATCCATCATGATTTTTGTGTTTGATAAGAGCGGGTGAAGCTTGGAATTTCATAAAAAAGGGCTAGCTGGAAACTAGCCAAAAAGAAAGCGGACAAGCGACTACGTTCCTCTCCCCTTGTCGAGAGTTCAATTCCTCACCCTAGTCCGGTGCAGACTAGTGACTACGTTCCTAATAATTTTTTTTCTCTTGGCGGAGGTTTGAATCTCCTTTCCCTCATAAGGAACCTTTTATCCCTTGGTGGAGGTTTTATACATTTTAGCTACTATTTTGCCATTTTCCCTTGGCAGAGGTTTTATACATTTTAGCTGCTATTTTTCCATTTTCCCTTGTGGAGGTTTGAGCACTCTTCCCTCCTCTCCCTTTGGTCGAGACGAGCTTAACGCCATCCTAGTTTCAAGGTGAAGGGATGGCTGGCTTTCTTTCTAGCTTTCTTTCTGGCTGACTAACTGACTGATTGGCTTATCACCTTGGCAAAGGTTTGAGCAGAATACACTCTTAGTTTTGGTTATCCCCTTGGTGGAGGTTTTGGACATTCTCCCTACAAGATTGGCCATTTTACCGTGGCGGGTGTTTTTCGCTTTTCACTGGGGAGGCCCCGACACTATTGAAAGATAATTGGTCCAACTAACGCATATAGAGAAATCCCTTTGATGTCTAGACCTAGACTCTATCCTTATCCTTTGCCTAGATCTAAGAATGCTTTGCCTGGAAATAGAATAAGACCATAAGAAGGTGGCCATGGATGAGTGCAGACCAGTGCTTGTAGGCGGGAGTAATCGTTGAAGGTTACTTACTCATAGATGTGATAGCGTAGGCAGCAGCAACAGATCAAAAGAGGTAGTTTTCTGAGAAAATATCTCCTTCCCATTGTGGATGAAGCCAACAAGATAATGACCCTAGCAATGATCCCAGGCCCAAGGAGGGAAGGGGAAGGACCATCTCCTCCAAGTTATGGGTTCCCGATCGATAGATATCCAATGGGTGTAATATTTCATTGTTTTCTACCAACTTTGGATTTGCATTTCCTAATGGTGAGTGAAACTAATTATGCGTATGCATGCTACTAGCTTAGCTAGTTAGCCAAAAAGAGCCAGAAAAGGCAAAATAAGAAAGCGGAGAAAGGGTCTTGATTGCTTGCTCCAGATGCCCATGTTCATTAGTAGCACCTCCACCTGGCCTTCTGTCTGCCATTCAATCCAACCCTTGCTACACATACCTTGACCTCGGAATGAAAAATAAACGACTAACCCCTTCCATTTTTCGGAATGAAATCATAGCACTGGATGGTAGCCTGTTGGAGCCTTTCCCTACAGGGGAATCTGGTAATCTGCCAGTCAATGAATTTAATTAGAACATCTTTTTCGTAGTCGTTACGTCAGTCTGTTAGCCAATCGATGAATGCTCACCCGGAATAGGGAGGAGGGCATCTAAGAAGCAGTCAATCAATGAGTTGGCCCTGGATAAATATGTATCTACTATAGTTTCTCCGCCCCGGCCCCTTTGTTGGGAAACGCCCCAACAAACAAGGGTTGATTGATTGCTCGTTCCATCACGAGAACTATTTCTCCGTCTTATATTGGAGAAGCACCCATCCAGCAAGGTATGCCCGTTGAAGCAATCAATAGCAGCATCCGCCGGGATTAGTCATCTCAGCACCGCCAGTTCAATAGCTAGCCATATTTGAGTCGTAGCCCAAGAGCATAGATTGGGTGCCCCACTATAGAATATGACCTCCAGCTGGGGAAGAAAAGAATGTTCTCTAAGCATTAATGAAACATTTACCATTTCTTTAGCTTGGTTAGCTGCAGAGTTGGATGTTTCCTTCTTTTAAGCCAGAACTAAGGGAGTCAAGAGAGTTTCATTACCTTGCTTTCGATCAAACAAGTGCTGACAAGACCGAGCCAGCTGCCGGCGCCCAAAAGCAAGAGATGTATTCAGCGAGATATGGTGAGAAGAGGAAAAGAGATATTTTCTTCCCAATTCGATGAATCATATGCATCTTCCTTTCTTTTCCTTCCCTCTCTTTCCTTCCCTTCCTTTCAATGCCGAGAGATTTCTGGTCTTCTTCCTTCTTCTTATGTCCCTTCCTTCCTTACTTACGTACATTACGTGTAAGCAAAGCACTCCTGCAGTACATGTGGCGACTTTGGTACAACTGAGGGTTTTGTGAAGGTCCGGAGGTATTGCGCTTCCGAGTGCAAGGAGTTCCAAAAGCCAAAGTTGGAATAGCAGAGTGTTGCAAAACTAAAGGAGAAGAAACTTAAGGTGCGGTAGACTGTCTGGGAGTATTACCAGTGGCTTGTGGGAAGGAAGAAAGACCAGCTTGAAGCTTCAGTTAGTTGTTGGACCAGCTTTAGGCTTTAGCTAGTTCTGGACCACTCACTTTATGCATGCAGGCAGTGGTGGCCTTAGGTTGCTTGTGGGATGACTTGAGGCTTTATGTTACTTGTATTTTAGGTCGCTGACACATGCAAGCAAGAGAGAAAGACTCTTTCTATATATTTCTAGCGTAGTTGTTGATTTATGCTAGCCAGTCAGGTTGCAGATGTATGGAAACTTCTTTTCTATTATCTCTATCTGACCGGTCCTACCTGAGTGAGTCTCTCTCTGAGTTGCCTTATATTCTTTCTTTCTATACGTGATTATGTGAGCCAGCCGATGATGTATGGATACTTATATAGAGGTATAAATCGATTTCTCTTTCTACTGGTCTTACGGTCCAGTCCTTTCATAATATTGTCCGCCTTCTGAGACTTGGAAATTACATTAGCTTGCAATTATACTATAAAGTGCATTTATTTATTGCTCTGCTCCAGAAAGAGACGGAAATGGGATTTCCTGCACAACTACCTTGAATGCACCTTGGAGCGTCCTTCAACGATGGCTCAGGGACCAGAGCCGATTCCGTTGGTTCGTTACAGTCCCGGTAAGGTGCCTCTGTTGGTGATATGATTCGGGCGCTGGTAAGGGGCCTGACCTGAATATGGCTCAGCATGTAAAGAATAAGTCTTAGGGGTGAAGGGATTCGAGCGCTGGTAAGGGGCCTAAATCTGGCTCAGCAGGTAAATAGTATGAGGGTTGTTCATTCTGGTCTGATATCTAACTGGTTGGCTGGCAAGGGCAAATGGTCTAGCTGGCTGGCTTAATGGGCAATAGGTAATGTCTGGATGTCTAGCTTACTATTTGACAACGAATGATTTTCTGGTTGGTTGGATCAATGGGTATTGTGCCTCTGAAAACGTATTGAAATTGAATGAAATCATCAGTGAATAACCTATCTATTCATCTTGATATTCAACCAATGACTGAATGAATGGTTGGTCTAATCTCATCGATAATCAAGCAAGAATCTCATCGATAAGCGACACAATAATCTCATATATAATGCCCCAACTTTATTACTGAATATAGGGAGCCTAGACCCACTATAACTAATACCAAGGTAAGGGGGCAATATCAAGGGCAAGGTAAGGTAGCGAGGTAAGGGGCAAGGTAAGCGTAGCAGGGAAATAAAACTAACCTTACCTACCTTCTAGCGAGCGATTGAGGGGAATAAATCAAGGGCAGGCTGGATATACTTCATCAATGAATTGATCATTTGCAAGGCATATAATCTTTTGGATCATGTTGCAACAATAGTTGGTTGGGAAGTATATGTGGGTGGAAATGAAATGAAAATGTGTGATAGTGTATGACATGTGGATATGAAATGATGTCCCTCCCCCCCCCCAACTAAAGATATGAAAATGTGGAAAAGGGAGTGAGGAATTTTTCCAAAGTTACAATTTTAGCATTCTAATGAATTACATGACTAAAAATTAGAAAACAACATACCTTCACTTACCTTAAATGTGGATGAGTTGTGTATGTGTGGTGGCTGCAAAATTCTGATCATATTCTTCTTCAAGTGGGTGAACAAGAGGAGTCATGGATAAAGAGATAGGATGACTTTTTATTGCTCCTACTAAAACTTGCTGAATCTGCTCCAAAATGCTGAAAATAATAGTCTTCATGTCTTCAAAACTCATTGGCATAATTCCTACTATGTGAAAAGATGTTCTGATGTTGAACATAGTAGGAAATTGTTGACTTAGTGGCCATTAATGGATGCCACTAGTCAACACGAGAACTCTCACCATTGATGACAATGAGAGTCAAGATGTCCAAACACATCTTGCTAGGTACGAATGATTTTGCTGATGTAGAGTCACCTAGAAGATCTGACGAACAAGAGACATTAATGTATTCCCATTGTTTGTCAGCATGTGAACTTGCCATTAAGGCATGCAAGCCTCGAGGTGTTTTTACAAAGAACTTAGACTCAAAGGACTATGGACTCAATAATTTGCATTGAAGCAGGGCTTATTTGCGGAATGAAAATGACAAGAAATGGAAGATGAAAATGGAAGATGGCAATGGAGAGTAGAAATGGTAATGGGCAATAAGCATGTGAATGAGCCTCTTGCTTTTATTTGTGGGTTATGAATGGACAAAAAGAAATGGAAAGTGGATGTGAATGTAGATGGAAAACATGAAGTGAAATGAGGTGAATGGTTTATTATGAGGTATGGATGTGATGGAGACAATAGTATCTGAAAGTTTTTCAAGTGTTTGGATCTGATTTTGCATCAGCATATTTCCTCCTCTTTGTTGCTGATCATCCTCTTATGAAACAAATTGGTCTCTTAGAGAGACACCATTCTCTTGTAGTTATTTGTCCTTCCTCCTGGAACCTGCAAAAAAACTAATACTTCTTCTGCAATGGAATGTAAGATTATCAAAGGAGAGAGGTGATCAATCTCTCTAGTTATGATATTTACATACAAAACTAAGAATTTGTATTAATGAAACAAGTTCTTCAAAGGAAAAATCAAAAAAAAATTATACCTGTTTTAGAATTAGTGCCTCAAGTTGAATGTTACTTCTTTTCAGCAATTTATTTCATTATTTACCTTTTCAAACTCTAATGATGGATTTCTCACTGTGTAGATCTTATTAAGACCTTTCCAATGATACTTAAATCATCAAAATCTGATTTTGTATGAAAAAGTTAGGCTGATTTGAACAATGAGGTTTTTTAGCTGCTAAAAATCTTGAATAAAAAGTTAGTCATTCATCTTTCATCATCAGTCCAAAATTAATCAATACCTTCAGAAAAGTGAGCAAATAACTTATTCATTTCATTGATTCAATTTTTTTTTTTTGATTTTTTTTTTTTTAAATGAAATAAAGCATGGATGAAATAATTGTCCTTATGAATATTTTTGAAACAAAGTCATGCCAATGCCTCTTTCATGCAAAATAAAAATAAAAATAAAAAGCTTGAAATTTCTAAAGTCAAATTCCTAACTATGAAGGAGATGAAGGCAGAGTCCTTTTCAATTTATACAACTTGCATTTGATGCACATGTGATAATGTGCTTGCCTCAAATGATCCATTTGTCATTCATCATGTGCCACCACACATGAATTCTGCCACATTTTCCCTCAAGTAAGGAAATCAGTTCCTTGATTATCTCTCAAAACCGTGACTATTCTCATAATAAAAAAAAACATTTTTTCTCTCACGCACACTGCAAATTAGTGCTCCGAAGAACCCTGAATTTCTCCCAAATGGCTGCGAATTTCAGAAAGTTCTTATAGGATTACCTAATTCACCCCGTTCCCGAAAAAACCCATGTTTTATTTTTTTCTAATTCGTCCTGGTTTGCTCAGAAAATTCATTTTAAAATCGGGTGTTTTTGACAATGACGCATTTCGTTTTCTGGCAATTACTTGTGGTTTGATTTGTTTTTATTTTGCAGGTTTTGAAGTGTAATGGCTTGTATCTCATAGAGAAGTTCAGATTGATCTTCCTCATTCCAATTACTTACAATGGAATCTACAATCTTCTCTTCATCAACAGTCTAAAATCTTCTCTTCATCAGCGATTTCTTCATATGATACACTTCCATTGTATGTCCCTACAATTAAATTTGTAATCTTCTCTTCATCAGCAAATTGCAATATTTTCCTCATCAACAGTTTCTTCATGTGATATACATTCATTGTGTGCAATTTTTTTTTTTTAAATGATTTCTAATAACTGTTGTTTGAGGAAAAACGAATATGAAAAAGAGAAAGTTTTTTTTTTTTTTTTAAATTGCAGTGCATGGGTCTTTGTGTGGATTGAAGGTTTGCATATATGCGTAAAGCCAAGCCAAAGAATGGCCTCATGCGTATGCGTGGGTTTTATTTCCATGGGATTTTTTTTTTTTTTTAATTGATTTGTTAATAAAATT
This sequence comes from Pinus albicaulis, assembly GCA_034641835.2. Taxonomy (NCBI): domain Eukaryota; kingdom Viridiplantae; phylum Streptophyta; class Pinopsida; order Pinales; family Pinaceae; genus Pinus; species Pinus albicaulis. The sequence goes on along the minus strand of CM076582.1, from coordinate 310,057,400 downwards.
ATGTATGTTATATTTTCAAAAATTTAAAAATACACATATATATTTCATTAAACAAAACAATGTATTGGAAACTTTTTTTTTTTTTTTTTATTGAATCAATTGAAATGATGAAGTTTATTTTGTCTCCCTTTTTTTTTTCTTTTTCACATAACAATTATTTTTCTGATCCTCCAGATCACACAAAGTGCAGGAGGAGAGCATACTCAAGAATTATTAATTTTTTTTTTTACATAACAATTCTTTTTCTGATCCTCCAGATCACACAAAGTGCAGGAGGAGAGCATACTCAAGAATTATTATTATTTTTTTTAGATGTAAGAAATAAGGCTACCTAGTTACACTTCCCCGGCAACGGCGCCAAAATGTTTGGTCAATTTAGTGTGTCCTAAATTGCTAACATAAATTATCAACTTGAGGGATTAAGTGGTGACGAAGTGTAGGCGCACTATATGTGAATAACCTATCTCTTACTTTTTGTCGTTTTTGGATTTTTATTGATCTTGGTTGGTTTCCTAATGTGAGATGGAAATTCTAAAAGACAAGTATGGTTATGAATATTCAAGGCAATGATGTCCTTTATAATGATTTACCAAACTTCAAACTTCAAAAGGAATTTGAAACATACAATGACAAAACTTGAAAGGAAATGAAAATGTGCTGCTAGCCTAATAAATCAAACGGTGAACTATTGAGCATGAAAACCAAATCATCCTTGCTGCTGTTTAAACACAAAAGAAACTATGCTTAAAGAAATCCAAGAATTGCAACAAAGTAAATCTAAATCAAATTACATCAACTTATATCTTGATCCCTCACCATTAGTCCAGCTATGGCTTTCGGAGGTAACCATAAACAACTTGAGCAATCTGATATCTAATTTGCAGAAAAAGAAACTAATATCAAACTACACACTCATACTTCAATCCCTCACCATCGGTCCAGCTGTGGCTTTCGGAGGTAACTGAAAATGACATGAGCAATTTAATATATCTAACTTGCAGAAAGTAAACTAATATCAAACTACACACTCATACTTCAATCCCTCACCATCAGTCCAGCTGTGGCTTTCGGAGGTAACTGAAAATGACATGAGCAATTTAATATATCTAACTTGGAGAAAGTAAACTAATATCAAACTACACACTCATACTTCAATCCCTCACCATCAGTCCAGCTGTGGCTTTCGGAGGTAACTGAAAATGACATGAGCAATTTAATATATCTAACTTGCAGAAAGTAAACTAATATCAAACTACACACTCATACTTCAACCCCTCACCATCAGTCCAGCTGTGGCTTTCGGAGGTAACTGAAAATGACATGAGCAATTTAATATATCTAACTTGCAGAAAGTAAACTAATATCAAACTACACACTCATACTTCAATCCCTCACCATCAGTCTAGTTGTGGCTTTCGGAGGTAACTGAAAATGACATGAGCAGCTTAATATATCTAAATCTAACTACTAAAACAAATGTGCAAGAATGAAATAAACAAAGCAGTGCTGGAATTAAACAAAAATTAAATTAGCAGCAGAACAATATTGATTCCATGTCATTAGTCAAAAGATATGCAAATGCCCGGGCTGCCATGAAAAATTATGCTAAAAGCTATGATTTCATAAAGAAATATAAGTAAGGAAATATGACAAAACAGAATTGAAAACAACTTATCTAGAAAACATGTAAAAGCCTCCTTGGATAGCAGGGGCCCTCTGCTACCAATTTGGTGAAGTCCTTCAGCTCCTTAAAGTTATAATCAAAACAGCATCAAAGAACTGAATTTCTCTATTAAGAAGAACTCACAAATCTACATCCCATTCCATCTTGAACTTTGTTACAAAAGACTTCTCTACTACTTTTTCATTACTTCTTCATTACCTATGATAGGAGAAAGCTTCTCCTATTTATACAAAATATGAGGAGTCATCTCATTAATGGGAGTCCATGAATCTCTCCATCCATCTCTAGAGTTACAATCAAAATAGGAAATGATAAGACACATGTCTTTCTAGAGTTTCAACACAACTTGAGGAATGAGACACATATCCTCTTAGAGTTTCAATACAACAAGGAAGTGAGACACATATCCTCTTGATCTCATAATCTTCTCCAACCAAATTCGAATTTGGCTTTAGAGTGCCACATAAGGGTCTTCTACAAGTCTCCTTTTGACCTACACATGTCACAAAACTCATAACACATATATAGATATATGAAACTATGTTAATTTTCTAGTTTCTAATCATAAATTCACTTAAAATACATAAAATAAATAACTTTGGAAAACAAGGATCCTAACCCATATATTTAGGGTTTTAAGTCAAATGGCTATGAAATAAGAGCTAAATGGTTATGACATAATGGAAATATGTATGAATATGGAAGACACTTTTGAGACTCAACACTTGGCTCAGGAAGTGGAAATCCTCACCCCAAGCCTTAGATACTTGGCCTTGGCCCCGGTAAGAATGCCTGGTTCCGAAATTGGCCGTAAGAGGCATATATACTTGGGGCTTGGTTCCGGAGGCTTTACTTGATCTCTGTAAAGAAAGGATTTGCTTATTGGGCCCTCGTTACTGTCCCTCATTCTCAAACCAGCCAAGCTAGTGTGAAAGGCTTGGCCTTATGCACAGGACAAATATATAAGTCTTTACCCTTTCTTTCTCACGGGTTGTGCAAATAAAAAGGTTCAGGGGATGCGGCAGGTAATGTAAAGGATCAAGGTGTAATCTGCCTTCTCTCGGTACAATATGTTCGTAAAAGGTAAAGGTATTAGGGCGGTAAAAAGAGTAAATGGCCTTCCCACGGTTGTCAATAGTCTTACCAGGTCGAAAGCCTTTTCAATTAGATGTAAAATGTCAAACTGCTTCATGAATGAATTCCCAATAGATGAAGTAAGCGGTGTAATATTTAGCAAGATTAATAAAGGAAAACTCCTCTGGGAAGTGGTGTCATGGTATGAAAATATCTCTGGAATATGGAGTCTAAAAAGAACACAATGTATAGGGCTAGGGAGTCCTGACATACTGGCCCGAGGGTAACCTCATAACGCGGTATCTCATAAGAGTAAGTATTTAGATAAAGCTCAGGGTGATGAGTAGCTTAGATAGGCCTAGTTTGGGGAGTAAAAAAGAAGTATGAGGTAACCCCCAACGCGTACTCTAAGTGATGTATCCAGACATGAAAACTAACCCCTGTATATAAGTAATAACTTATGACGCAATGTCTGATGCAGCACCAGAGGATCTACCTGCCTTTCACACACTGATAAGGAAGCCTTTCAATCCTCATGATATTAGCCTCAAAACAATGGGTAGCTTGCTCGATTCCACCTGATGCATATGATCCTATTCCCCAGCCTGATAAAAGGGTCAAAACCTGTAGGAGGCCCATAGGGTTCAAGCCTACCTGAGTAACCTGTCAGAGAGGATCTAAAAAAGGCACTAAACCTGTTGCATCTGAGAAAAACCTGCCTCCCTTCATGGTATCCCTCATGATAATAGTAAGCGTTCATGAGATTGGCTTTCTTCCTTCCATCCCATAAAGAGAATATCTACTGCCCGTAGAAAGGCCCGAGATATAAGTATATAAATTTTGGACTCAAAATCCATCAAGTAAATAGGTCGTTCTAATGTGGTTGTTCAAGCCTAATAACCTAAGTAAGGGTCGTTTGTAGCTAAGATAAAAAGGCTTATCCGGAAGTCTAAATTCTTAATGACTAAGATCTACCTACCACGCCACACCTTTAATGAAATAAAATGCAGATGAGGTATGATGTATCCTCTTCTCTTCTCTGCCTACAACCTCCCTCCCCTCCCCTTTCAATGTCTATGAGGTCCTTGCTACCTATGACCTATTGTATCTCGTTGTTGTCTAAGATAGGCAAGGTTCGTTCTACTAAAACGAAAGCGTTGTTGTGGATAGTGATTAACTCAATAAAGTACCGCCCGTAAAATGGCTTGAAGGGAACAACCTCATGGCCCGATATCTGTGAATAGAAATTCTATACCATCTTTGGCTATCCATAATTCTTTTACTCATGAGGAGGGGGTGAGGTACGAACCCGAACCGTACTATCTGTTGTTTATTCCTATTACATATACACTTCAAGTGGCCCACGAAAGTTTGATCATAGATAACATGTTAACACAGCAGGTCAATGAGATAGATTAACACATGGTTTATAGATTCACACATTCAATAGGGATAGGGAGTCTTTCATCATGTCCCGAAGGAAACCTAATAGCCTGACTTCAGGTGAGCAACAGAATCATGAGCGGAAGGTAGGTAGAGGGCGGGCGGATAACGATAAGTTTAAGCAAGCGAGCAAGCATAAAGGCGCTCCATGAGAAATTGCATCAATAACTACTACTCTTCGGTGCACATAATATACTCTCGTGGGGTATGGCTTTCGCATATATAGAATTCACGTATAAGGTATAAGGTTCGAGGGTAAAGGGGTGAGGTACGAACCACTCAACCATATGGGATAATAGGTTCTGGTTTCAAGGGCTTTGTACCCATACAGGTCCGGTGGTAACAAGTAATGCTGCATGGTTGTATCATATTGGTTTGGGTAATCAGTGCACCTCGCACTCCTTAACTTATTCCGTCTCCTTTGGCCGCTCGCTCCTTCTGGCCAACATCATCATCAGACCAATCCAATCCGTTGAACTAACTCAATCAATATGTTCGTAATAAATAACTTGTTTCAATCTCATATGGTGGGGAAATGGGTTTCATGGTTGTGATGGTTTCCATTTAATGGCTATGAGTTCTAGCCACTAAATACCTACACTTGGTATACAAACTCTATCCAAACTAGCTCCCTTACACATTATTGCATCACATTTTTGTAAATCCAGCCAACTACTTCCATTATGTTGCGCAACCCCTCCAGCTTCATTCAACCAGCCCACCTCACCTCCTAAAGGTGTGATCCATCCAACTACGCCCTCTTTTCAAGAGTATTGAGCGATCAAGCTCGTTAGGAAAAGAAGGTAAATATAGAGAGAGACAGATGAGGAACTCAAGTTGATAATTGATTGGCAGTATATGGGGATGGATATAACTTGCAGGGTGGCCTGTGAATTCTCAATATAGATGGGCATTCAGTTTAATCCCCAGTCTGCCTTCTGTGCAATCTGCAGTCCCATGCAGTTCGCATTCTGTACGCCTGCCCAGGCCAAGCCCAATACGTAGCCACATAAACAGATAAGGCCCAACTCCCAAACTACCAACTAAAAAAACCAAAGCCCATATTCCAATATTGGCGATATTGGCATTGATTTATTTTACTTAATTGATTCACTTGATGGAGAACATTAGCCAACAAATATGACTTATTCCTAAACGACGTGCGAGAGAATAAAATGGATAAGCTCATATATAATGCAAGTCCCCGCAACTATAGCTTGAAGGGGATGAGGAACGAGCCCACTCAACCATTAGGGAGAGGGGCTTCGCGCGACTATACAAACTACCTTTGAGAGCGTGCGTAATCTATAGGAATAAAGCCCAGTAGGAAGGGTTATATAAAATAGGCAGCTAGGAAGGTTTCAATCTATAGGGAAGAAAGCTAGTTAGCGGATCAGGTCATTGCGGGTGCGAGTTAGAGTGCTTTAGTCCGTTTGGTTGTAGCTAGTGTCTATTTGGTGTATTTGGTAGGCACTTAACCTATTACTGTATTGGATATTTACTATTTTATATTTAAGGGGATGCCCTCGCCTCTGCCTTTATTCATGTTCATATTTTTTTTGCTATTGTACAGACCCCCAATCAACGAAATCCTTTGCTCCAATACCCTCCCAAAAGCAGAGATATACTATGTGGTGGTACAAGTAGAGAGATCCTATATTTTTTTCACCGTTCTCCTAATGATTAGAATATCTATAGCCCTATCTTCCCTCGTTTTAGTTGCAGAAATCGACCTTACAAAACCCACCCTTAGGTGAGGGAGAGAAAAGTCCTTATAAAGCCAGGCCATCTCAAATAGCTACACCTTACTTACTTACTTACTGGCTTTCCATACATGTAGCCTTACCTTACTTACTTATTGGAATTATAAACTGACTTACCGGGTGAAAAAATGAGAGGGTTGGAATAACCAAAGGGAGAGATACGTTTAGTTGCTCGATCTAGGAAGGAAAGTATCATAGGGTTTGAAAGCTGGAAATCCATTCAAGGAGCTGCCCAGCTACAATTGTTCTTTACCTTCTACCAAACATTCCACTTCTTGCAACGAAACACTGCACAGGAAGGAAAACCAGTAGATAGGATCAGATACAGTACTCTCCCTCACAAGATGATAGTAACTATCCCTCCCTCTGCTTACTGCTACTATAGGGGCCTAGTACCCTATACTTCCTCGCAATTGAGTCATCCAACCTATACACAGTGTTGGATCTGTTGAAGCCATGCTTCCTCATCACTTTAATTGCACTCAATTATCAGACTCCTGCTAAACCTTTACTCTCACTCCTTATGGATACACTGGTAAAGCTAAGCAAGGGATACACTGAGGAGTGAGGATGGGACATTGGACTTGTTTTATCAACCCAGCACATACTCTTCAATCAGTTTGATCCAGGCCTGTTTGATCCTTTCTATCCGTCTGAAGACGCCCAGTCTTGTTAGTCAATTTCCCACCATTTCGTTGGGCCAAGTGAACATAGGATAACTCAATAGGCTCCCCCTTTCACTCTAACAATTACTAGGTTAAATCTTGCTTAATGAATTCCACAATGAACTGCGTGCTTAGAACTGCTACTTATGTGCATGCTATACCTGTTCCACCAGATTTGACTAACTACTTGCCTTCACCCAACCTTGTTATTAAACACGTTTGCTTTAGCACTTTTCACTTCATTGTTTACCTGCCTACTTGAAGCACTTTATGTTTCATGGGAGAAATCACCATAAATGTTGGAAATCCACTATTTTACCATAATAAAATGCAATTTATCAACCTGGATGGGGAATTCTCCGACCCGCCACAACCCAGGGTCTTATATATTTTCAATAGCATTTCAAAAGGTTTTTTAAGTTTACATGGACCAATCAGCATGGCTTTTGGGATCAACCGAAACAACCCCTTTACCTTTGATTGAAGCTTTACAGTGGGGCATAATAGAAGCACACTCAATTTTCCTTTCTTCTCAGGGAATAGGTTTTGACTTCACCTGCTGCTTAAATAAGAGAGAATAGCTGACACACGATCGATCCATTCACTGGTATAATTTTCCGAAGCAAGGGATAAACAGAAATTTTCACTCATTTCTTTGGGATAGGGGGGCCTCTTAAGGTACCTCTGCTTATGATAAGAATGGTATAGCTAGTGGTGTATCTATATTGATTATTCTGCGTTAGCCGGCTTAGTAGAGCGAAATATGAAAGTAGCTCTCTGCCTTCCCTAAGCCACTTGTTCTACCCTGCATCACCGATGTATTATATATGTGCATAACCACTTCCTGAACATGGCCCAAGAATATGGTAAATGAAGTACTCAAAGGTGGCGTGTGATGATATAGAGTGAAACATGGGTTGTTAAGTTCTCCTTTGTTAACCCGATATGAACTGGGAATTTAATAAAAAAAAGGTGGGGTACCCATATGATAGAGAGGTATGCGAACGTGGCCTATAAATTTCTCCTACGTGTGAACCTGGTGGTCCATCAAGATGGGAATTTTGTGAGTGAAAGGGGGTGAGGGGGTGAAGGTACAAACCCTAAAGACCATAAGGAGGGCGAGGAATGAGACGCGAAGAACCGTATGAGAGAGTAGTACTCACTTCTCTCTTTCATTTGGTGGATCAATAGGTGCTCAATATTTCCCTACTACTTGCCATCCGGGGATCATTCCATAAACCCCGTCTGCCTAAAACTGAGGTTTCAAGTCTAAAAAAGAAAACTATCCATTTCCTTGCCTCACTAGCTAGGCAACTCACTCTAGCAAAACAACCCACGTACTAGGCAACTCTTTAAAGCATCACATCTAGCCATTGTCTCTCTCACCACACAATGGCATAGCGGCATAATAGTTTCGCTCGCGCAGCCCTGGCACCAAGGTTCCTTCTTCGGGCGGGTTAAGTTGTTAAGCCTGGGGGTTTCATTCTTTTTCCCCCGTTTCGTGTGGCCTGGGGGGTTTCGGGTTCCCTCGTGTAATATCCCTGTTTAGGGCAGCCTCCTTGTTGAGGGTCCGGTGGGCCTTGACATGCTGCCGGGGTCTGCATAATTGGGGGACTGCGCGAGGGTCCCCGTCCCGAGATGCTCTGGTGGGCCTTAAGACCCCACCCTTAACACCCTGGGATGCCGCCCTCACTAACAGTTCGAGCTTTTGGTGTAGTGGTTGGGCCTTTTTGGTATCAGAGCATAGTTCTAGCTCAGCCTATGGTCTATGACATCGGGAAAGAGATCATACAGAGGTTTGCTGGAATTTTGGAGAGCACTAGCAGTTGCAGTACCAAAAACGAAATTGGAAAAAGGGCCAAAATATAAAGGGTCAAATTTTGAAGGTTGGAATTAGAAGAAACGTTTTCTGGGTTTTTCTGGGCTTTGGGCAAGGATCACCTTCCCAAATTCCTAGAATTTTCTGAGTAGTTTTCAGTGGGGTAAATCGGAGGTCGAAGTCAAGTAGTAGTATGGTTTTGCAGCAGCTGTGCAGTTTCTAAGGAGCCTGTAGGCACATAGCAGAAAGTGCCAATGGAAGGTGATGATGATGCGAGGAGATTTAGAGATACGCTCCTCCAACACATGCAGGATGTGTCACAGAGACTCACTGCGTTGGAGGTTAGGCAGCGGGAAACCCCAAGGGGTTTTCAGATCGGCGAGGGATCGGGCACATCCCACCAAATGCCGGAGCATGGGGCTATCCCCATCATGGCATCGCATGCACCCACGCGATCCACTATGCCCACTTTCCTAGCAGAGGACACAGGGGCAGAAGCACAGCGGGAGCCAGAGGTTGACCCTGGCCAGATGGACGCCTACATCGCAGAGTACCTGGCACGTGGGCCGGCGATCAGAGATATTATCTCATTTAGAGATTTTGTTCATCTCTAGCGGGATAGCAGACCCCGCAACTTTCACAGCGGGGATAGGCACTCACATGACGGGGGCTTGCAGCGTGCAGTGGGCAGATTCCATCTACCGACATTTGACGGGTCATCCAGGCGCTCAGAGGAAGGTTGGGTGGAGAAGTTGGATACCTCTTTCCAGCTTGACCGAGTACCGGAGAGGAAAACCATTAAAATGTTTACCTCGCACTTGGGGGATGAGGGCACACAGGATTGCAGGGAGTCCGAGGTTACACCTAGTGTGACACAGGATTCACTCTCATTGGGGACCTCCTTGGCCGTGTCGGTTGATGTGGTAGTGGAGAAGGTAGAGCCTACCCCAGTAGAGCCATCCATTGAGGTGATGACCGGAGTCGCGTCCGAGTCTTCGGGTGGTAGCAGCACACAGATGGGTGCAGTGTCAGGAGATGTATCCACCTTCGATGAGGCACTAGGAGATACAGAGGTATCGGATGATGGTCGCAGGCAGCAGTATCATCGGCTTCGGGCAGACCTTCGAGTTTTGAAAGGGAAGGTCACATCAGTTCGGGAGGCCATTTTGTTGCAGGACATGGAGCTGGAGGGCATGAGAGTGGCTTGTGTTGAGTCAGCTACCAAGTTGGCCTGCATTAGGGAACGACTGGATTCTCTGATGGTACAACCAGGGGGCACATTGCAGCGTCAGATCATTCCCCTTCAGGCATGCCTGGACGGGACTAGCAGCATTGTTGGGTCACCTCTTCCCATTGGAGAGAGTGAGACGGAGCCACCTAGTCAGACCTCATATGTTGACTTGGATAACGGTATGAGACGAACAGAGTTGCACAGGATACGGCATCCGCATGTTGAGGTTGGATGGCGAGAGATTTTGAGTTGGTACCCGGTGGAGTGGGTTTTGGAGATAGTGGTGGACCCAGGTTTAGTTCAGCAGGAGTTCCTAGGTGTTGGGCATATAGGGACCCCAGATTGGCATTGGGATCCAGGTGGGATCACCTATCATTTTCCAGGCAGGTCAATTGACTATGTCTTGGAAGATACAGTTGGCGTAGTAGCAGAGCATGCGTATTCGCTAGGGGAGTGTTGGTCAACTTTAGTGGCCAACCAGTTTATGAGCAGACACCCTAGGTTGTCTTGGTATGACACCCATATACGGGATCCCGGGGTGGTCAACATACCTTGGCAGGAGCTTGTCGGAGGAGGTGACATTGGCAGGCCACCAGATGGCGCCTTGTATGGGGCCAAGGATTCTTCACCTTTGTGTGGGGCACAGAGGATGCAGCAGAGCCGAGCAGTAGTGGTAACACTACTGACACATAGGGAGATTCACTTCTCAGACCCCTCAAGGAGGTTTTGGAGTGATGATCCATTCGTCGGCGGGTATAGCGATGCAACGGTGGAGGCGATGTTACCGATTGGTGGTAGTCCGACATGTAGAGGCACAGCTCTAGGTCATCACATTCAGGGATGTGTGGGAGCCTCTATCATTGAGCAGTGGATTACCGGTGGACATGGAGTTGCATGGTGGTGTACCGTAGTGTGTGGGACTGCATTGTGGGGTAGGAGTGTCCTACATCACATTGATAGCACGCGGGGAGTGACCGATGCCTGGACACAGTTAGGGCACGAGACAGTACAGGGTGGTACAACAGTAGCTTGGGGTATCCAGCAGCACACAGGGGTATGCCTCAGTGTGCAGTGGCATGCCAAGGAGTACATGGATGACCGATGGTATGCGAGGGCATATGGTGCTGCACAGCATGGTTTTAGCGTATTGCATCCAAGGAGGCTCATGGATAGGGACACCAGGCTTACCGTTGGGAGTATTTCACCCAGGATCGATGAGGGGACAGATGAGCAATACTTGACGGCATCTGTGGGGACTCATGCATCCGACCCTCTTCTACATCACTCACAGGCACAACCGATTTTATTGTTTTCCTTTGGCACTTTGGGCATGAGCAGCGGGGTATGCGAGGCACACCCAAGATGTTTGGATGGCGCTCAACACACTAGGCGAGAGACCTCTCAGCAGTGGCACTGGGTTGGTTTACTAGTTGACAGCCACAGGTCGAGGGATGAGATGATCCTCTACAGGGGTGGCACATCGGTCATCGCCGAGCCTACACCGGGGGAGCGGGTCATGAGGGAGACATGCATAATTCTTCCCTCAGGGCATGTTGAGATCATGCATGAGCAGAGGATACTGGGTTCAGTAGAGATAGCATTCCAGCATGCGTCTAGACTCTAGACATTGTATCGACACTTCATCAAGAGGGTGGATGGCATATTCACTGCAGACGAGGTGGTGGAGGTAGAACAGGAGGGCCTTTCTCCTGTATGCCAGAGTGAGGACTCTTCTTCATATGAGTCCATAGGATCAGTTGAGGTCGCTTCTGGGGAGCGAGAGCAGTCACACAGAGATGGAGACAGTAGACCAGAGCTGCATTCCAGTATAAAGGGTGAGCAGTCAAGGGACTCTATGGGAGATGCCCTAGGCGATGAGACACTTGTGACGATCCAGTCGGAGCTATATGTGATGGAGCCTGAGTCAGTAGAGGAGGATGCTATGCACATCATGCATGATGGTCCTTTGAGGGAGAGCCAGATGGAGGCTCACATCGAGTCGGTGATGAATATGCGGCTAACCGCGGGGTCAGCCATTGAGGAGGAGCAGTCAGATGCATTGACACTGAGTATAGTGACGGCAGTTGCAGATCCATATCCTCTAGAGATGTTGGAGGTTGATGGGATTGTTATGCAGGGGGCTATTAGACAGCAGGAGCTGTTGGATATGGTGGAGCATTCATCTTTTGGCCGACACATTGATGAGATACAGATAGATGTACATACAGTCGGTCGAGCTGCAGTACTTTCAGTGAGTAGTACTCTCCAGGAGTACATCGATGGAGCTTGCGGCATATCTTGCCCACTTTGGCCCATTATAGAGAGAGGGGTTTCCTTCTACAGGCAGCTCTCATTGGTAGACAGGGCAGAGCAGTGGGAGTTGGTTACAGGTTGGCGGCAACACTTCAGGCGTGTTCCATATGCCGTTGTTATTGCTACATCGGATTCTTCTTCCAGGATGGACTGGCGGGAGATCATGAGTTGGTACCCTCTAGATGGTACGGTATTCTTCGTAGGGAGCACAGTCGAGCAAGGGCCCTTGGACATAACAGAGGTTATAGATTCCAGCTGGCAGGGCGGCACAGGACATCATTTCTTCAGCACTCCATCTCGATTTCAGGAGAGCAGGATCAGCATGGGATTGAGTCACAACTTGGATTGGAGAGAGGTGATGAGTTGGTATGCAGTTGGAGGGGTAGCCTATGCAGCTACAGGTACAGTGCAGCAGGAGCCCGGGAGCATTGATGCTTGTTGGTGGTCTTCACCTCTTAGAGCATTGGTCATAGCTAGAGGCAGTGCATAGTCTGAGTCGTGGGACTTGTGCGATTATTGGCCACGGCGGCGATGGGATCCGGGAGGATTATTGGTTGGCTGGTACTGTGAGAGGTCACTTTGGGATCCTGGCACTGAGATATCCCTTCGTATCAGGGTGATGTAGAGATCAAAGAGGTTTTAGTGGGACCCAGGCACATTTTGCAGTATCGGTGGGGAGCATCAGCTAGAGAGGAGGCTTATTCAAGCGTTGCTTGAGCACAAGCAATTTTTGCGGGATGAGGATGCCACTTGGGAGAATGAGAATATTTTGCAGCATCCATCACTTCAGTTGCTTGAGGACAAGCAACATTTTGCCGGGGGAGACTGTAATATTCCTAATTAGCGCCGCTAATTGGAATATTAGATTTTTGTATAGTTTCGCCGACTATAGTTTATTAATAAATAAAAGTGAGAAAAGGGGTCTAACTCACTTAAATAAAATAAAGTGTTTCCCTAGTAGATGCAACGTTGTAACTTAAGGGGGGACCCAAGGGGGGCCACACACCACGTGGAGGAGAGAGAGACTACGTTGGTTTTGGAGGGAAACCAATGCTATAAAAGGTGGAGGAGCCTCCTCATTTGGGGTATTCTTGTTGTTGATGATATTTGAGCTAGACTTCTGTCTTCTTGAGCACGCTGGCTGTTTAGCCTGTCTGCAGCACTGTTTAGTGTGACTGAGTGTCTCCGGTTGGAGATCTCACCCTTGGCCCCGGGGGACTTCGAGTGCCTGCTCGGGCAAGGTCTTTTCTACAGTTTTCAGCGGAGGATTTGGTTGTCGGTTTGCGGAGGAGCTGGACTTCTTTTGGTGACTGCGCAATCCTTAGGAGAGTGGACACAGTTCTTGGAGGAGGTGTTCTATTGCGGGGTTTTCTACAGGAGATTCAGTGTTATTCAGTGGGGAGGTTCAGTATTTATCAGTTGGAGAGTTTCCCGAGGATTTTGTGGCTCCATCTCAGCATATTTCATTTAGCATCTGCGCTGGGCCTGGAGGGACAACGTTTTTCCTTGAGGAGGGTTTCTGGGGTGATTTTTGGAGGTGGTCCATTTTGTTTATGGTTTATGGGTTTTGTCCGGAGCGGTGAGTACATGTGATCTACATATTTTCAGCCCATTCCGGCAAGGGGATCAGCGCCTAGCTTCAGTCCATTCCAGCAGCAGCAGTTACGGCAGTTTCTTCCAGCAGCTGGGACGCAGTTTCCTGTAGCAGCCATTTCCTATTTTTCTGAGAGGGATCTTCACTTGCCTTGTGCAAGGATAGGTGCATTTATTCTGATTATCCATTGTATCTCATTATATTCTCAGATTAATAAAATGGCTTAGCATTCCCGGCATTTTTATGTGTATTTACTTTATGTTCTATTTCCGGCATTTTCTATATTGTCGTATGCTTGTATTGCTGTCTATTTCCCATTCGGGATATTACACCTCGTTTGGTCTAGTGCTGGAGTGGGGCTTCCTAGGGTGTTATAATGCAGTGTCATGATGGGAGCAATGGGCGTGTGGTAATAGGGTGTGTAACGATCTAGCAATCAAGCCTATAATAAGCTATTCAAGCGGAGAAGCGTTCCATCCATTTATTCTTACTTATTTAGCACTCTATTTATATCAGTCGGGGTTATTATATAGAAAGGCAACAATTTATTATTCATAAACTGGTGCTGCTGTACCAACTGGTCATTGCTATTGTGCTTTCCAAACCCCTATTATTACTATTGTTGGCATTTAGGTACGACACCCTTGGGGACCTATCCTAACTCCTCCTCCTTTGGGGAGCATCGCAGAGTATGATGACCTCCTCTATAGCCCTTTGAAGGGTGACTAGATGAGCCATCACCCAGTCGCCCCTCCCTCCTATCCATCCACGCACCTCCGTGCACTCGTATAATATCTGCATGAGATCGTCCCCCTACTATGCCTTACCCTCATAAGGTCGTGAAACGATCTGGTCCATGAGTACCACCTCTACATGTTGGACCCTCTCCCCCTCTATCCATTCTTTACTTCTCTATATATACGAAAGCATACGATCCCTTCAAGGCCTTTAGTCAACTCCAGAGAATTTCCCTAGGTAGTATTTCATAACTTCTCAAAATATATTGATTCACATATTGGATGGAGAGGTTGAGGCATCGGTATGAGCTCATTGGCATGCATCAGTGTTTATTAGCTGTGATGCTTTGTGTTCATTGGTATGTGCTGGTTGGCTATAATGAAATCCTACTGCGAAGGTGCATCGAACTACGTGTTCATGTTCCAGGTCTATGCTCATTCATTGGTTGTAAAGTAGTAAGCTCCGTTTTCATGTTCCAGGTCTGTGTCGCCAACTATAATGCTCTGTTCGTATGCCTCCGTATCCATGCCGTAAAGTATGCTCCGTGTGTGTGGGCCGGGTAGTATTGGTTGTAAGGGTAATTGGTTTCCCACCTCCCTCACACGCATTCTCGGTTGTTCAATGTGTATCCATTCGTTGGCCCACTCATCTGAAAGATGTCCCTACCTCGGCATCCCTAGTCCCACCGTGGTGAAAAAGTATATTCTTAAATCCACTTCCTAGTCCTTCCTTCTTTGACATCAATTGGGCCTTCAACTCGGGCCAACCTAATTCATTATCGGCAACCACTGTCTATTGGCGACTACCTCCTATCAAATGCCACCTCCCAGGGGTATCTATCGTCTACTGTCAATCAACACTGACTGGGAGATTGACTATCGTCTGACTGGCAATGATCGATTGGGAATGATGGGCTATTGACTAGTAATGATTTTCAATCGTGTATGACTGCTACGGTCTGATTGATCTTCAACAGGTGCATCGTATGTAATGCATCATCTATCAATTCGATAACATTTACCTGATTCTGTATTTGATTCGTATCGTATTTTTTGCGGTTGTTTCATAAGATAAGGAAGGGGTTATCTTGTTAATATAAAAGGCTTTGGCGGCTACTTCTTATCTTACAGGAAGGGAGTCGTCGAATAGCGCTTTGGATCCATACTGTTACGCATGCCAGCTCCCCTGCGAGCGAGGGATTACAAAAACCTACCTACAAGCAAGCTTATTCATTCTTATACTTATATATTTCTCAAGGCTCCCGGGCACAAGGGCTTCTGTTCTGGCCAATCTAACAAAGATTCTGGAAGGACTGAACTATTTGAACAAGTAGTAGCGATAACTTCAAGTAAGCAGAGCAGTCCCAGCACCAAAGCAAGAAAGACTCCCAATCCTAGCCTTGTCAAGGTGGAAAATGAAGTACTAAAAGGTGGTGTTGCCCATCCAACCATACTAGCGAGCAACCCAGCTAGGGAAAAAGTACATATTCCCATCCTTTGGAGATCCTACTTTCTCTTGTTGGAAGAAGAAGGGTAGTTTCATCCCTTAGCTATGTTACCCTAGACCTAGTACCCAACCCTTAGCTACCCGCCTACTTATAACGCTTAACGCTACCCGCCTACCTACTAGCCCTACTAGTATAACTTACCCCACTGCCCCTGCCTACCTAGCTTGAGTTCAGGTCAGATCACCTACCTTACCCTAACTAACCTATGTCTTTGCTACTTGGGTGGGTGAACGTAGTGGTTGAACTCCTGCTCCCAACTACTTGGTAGAAGTGGCTAAACGCCCTGCTACTTGGTGGATGACCCATATCATATCGTAGCTAATCATAGTAGCATAGCTAACCTACTGCGAAAAGTCTCGGAGAATCCTGCAAAGTGGTATAATTTAGGGGGGTTGGTTGGGCAAGGAAATAAGTCAAAATGGAATAAGTTGCTAGGGCTCTCAGTCTGTCTCTTCAATTACAGTTCGCCATTACCCTGGCCTAGAACGAAGTGAATACCATAGGGAATTGTAACTGAAGACCCTGGCCAAACCCCCCTACCTCAAAAGGCAATCATTATGCCATACACTTATTTTCCCTCAATTAGGTAGTTTTATTCAATTTTCTTTGCCTTTACGTTGACCATACTCCTTCCTCAAATTGCTATACCCTACACTTACACTTATTTCTTTGGCTTGTACCCTCAATCCTCAATACGTTACGCCTTACCTGAAGCATAGGATCGATCGGTAGCTTGAGATTGAATTAGGAACAAAGGGCCCCTATTGCTTGAACCTCTGCTATCAAATAATACAAATGAGTTAATGAGGCCAGGTGGGTAACCGAGAGTGAATGAAGGACCGGTTGAACTCCCTGTTTGTATTAGTTGCTTGTTGATTCCCCGCGTCCTATTATAAGTTGGGGAGTGTTAGCCCGCTAGAACTAGAATTCCCTGGGGACTATGATTCCCTGGGGGTTCAGGCTGGAGGGACGGAAAGTAATTATGGCCCGGGTTTAGGATGGATCATTCGGATAAGACTAACTACCGGGGGCTCCAGCAGGAAAGAAAAAATAACCCGGGTGAAAGTGTGGGCAACAGGACGAGGGTGAATGAACTCTGGCGATGAAAACAACTATAGTGGGAGATGAGAAATGATATTCGTTAATTCAGTATGGCTGAGGAGCTACCGGGGGTGTAGGTGGGCGATTAGTATAACTAACTTTCCCTCCGGTTGGGAGGACTAGCTACACTAAACCTAACTTCCTAAACCACCTAATTAATGGATGAAACCCAGCAGAAGGAGGCCAAAAAGCCAAACAGCCCAGCCAGACAGCCAGACCAGCCTGCTAGCCATTGATTTCCTGCCATTTAAGGAGTTCCAGTAAGTCAGTGAGTGTCAGAAGGCTTCTTGAGTGCTTTTGGCCTTAGGCGTAATGCAAATGGCCTTTCACGAGTCATCCAAAAGTTAATAGGAAGGGCGTAGGGTCCCGAGAATGAACTCTGACCAAGAACTTTATCTCGGTAGCTCTGATCATTTTGTGTTGTTTATTGAAAGGCGAATTTCACTAACGACTCTGGTGAAGTTTGTACATCATTCTAAGTTGCGTTACAACCTCTACACGTACCTGCCTATAGATACTCTACTGTATACTACTAGAGAGTGAGAAGATATTATAGAGCTTGCTTGTACACCTACCTGATAGAATGAAGAGTTGGCTAGAGCAATCCACCCAGAACAGCCAACAGTTAGTGACCTTTCGGGGATGCTTATTTTCACCCAGTGAGTACCGATGGTCAGAACCCGCGAACTAACGGGTGGGGGGACGTCTTCACACAACCAATGGATAGCATGAAGATAGATTGGATTCTCTTTTAGAAGATTAGATAGCATGTGTGAGAAATTGGCTTAAGAGCTAAAGAGAAAGCCAGCCTGGAGAGCTTAATATTGAAGAACCTGGGCTGTTTTCCGGCAATAAAATCATCACGAAGTAGAAGAGTGAATAAGAAAATTAGTAATGAAAATAGAAAATCCTCAAATGAGTGAGGGGAAGAATATATTGATAGCACTGACATGGGAGTATTTACCCGATATTTTTTATTGCACTTAAGGGGGAGTGGCGCCCTGCTCAGTCACTTTGGAGGCAGAATAGACTATTGTCCCATACTAATCTAAAGATATAGGAATGGGACGATGATGCTAACAACCTCTCCGAAAGGCTTAGCTCTCAATTATCTGAATGAAACCTGAGCATGGTGAAAAGCAGTTGTTGGCCGTCGAACCACAAGTGGGGAATCCGGGGAGTATAGCGGGGGGGGCCGCGCATCCTGTTAAGGGAAATAAGAGATCTCCTATTGGACTTTATTTCTCCAAGGCAGGAGTCCCTGTCTGTCTGAGAGCCTACCTACCTACCACTAAGCTTTCATTCCATGCCTCCCTAAGCCGCTACTTTCACTGACTTCATCCTAATAGGTTGACCAAGGAAAAATCAAGCCGCACACGACACAATAGAAACACGATGGGCAAAGCTCCCACCGCCGTGAAGTCTATATCAGCTGATTCGAACTTGATTCTTTGGCTCGAATCAAGAAAACCGCATCTCATAAGGAAGGGACATGCTTTCCCGACATAGGAGGGGAAGGTGTTTTTTTCAAATTGACAGACAGTCAGAAAAGACAACACTAGCTGTTCAGGTAAGATTTGCTACCCCACCACTTGGACTATCTTGCATAGGCTCACTTACCTTAACTTACTGATTCAAGGGCTTTCCAACCAACAACAACTTGTTGAATTAAGACACTTAGTTGCTAGACTAGGCATTTAGACCTTGACTATTTACTTTATTAAGCCTATTTGCTGCGCACCTACTCTATAAACCCAACCAACTTGGGGATATATGCTCCTGCTTCAGGCAGGAATCGTGCGTGGTTACCACTATTTAGATTTTCGGAACGGGATCCCATATAGATAATTTTGAGGAATTCAGACTTCATTGCTAGGAAGATATCTACTTACATTTCATGTTAATACCCACTGTTACCAACTATCCACCTACTTAACCAACCTTACTTATAACCTATTTCCTTCAGCAAGGAGGAATAATTTGTAGAGTAAGCACTAGGATATTAAGACTTTTTCATCTACTACCTTTATCTTTACTTTTACCATTTAAAGGGACTCTGAATTACCAACCAGAATACCTACTAGACCTGGTAGCTCTAACCGGGTAGCCCTAGACCATGCAATGGATGGTATGCCCCAACAACCTCTTACTTCAACCAAGAATACTTAGTAGGTACGGCATACTATTCACCTTTCACTTACTTGCTTTACTTAATTCTTACCAAACACCCACCTCTTTCACTACCAACCTTAGACTTACCTTTTTTTGTAATGCCCCAAATAGCAGCACAACGTTCACAGGCTGGCTTCCAATAGAAGAACATTGGTGCACGGGCTTTGGATACAACAGTCACCAATGTTCCATAACTAACACTTCCCTCATTAATGCTTAGTCAGTACCTTACGATGCACCCATTTAGAATCAGCAGCCCCAGAGACCCCTGAGAGAGGGGAAGATGGTTTTGGCCTGTATGTAGCTTGTTTTCAATCAGATTCATGGTTAGACATCAGAGAGTAGAAGGCTTGGAGCTTTGTGTACAGTTTATTGTTACAGAAATACAAGGCCAGTTGCAGCTATTATATATGGATTCATGTGGTATGATCTTGTGGTAGTTTTTTTCTTCTGTAATTCAATTTTATGAATGATTAGTTCATCTTCTTTCCATATCTTTGCTTTCAGTGATATTCCTATAATATGTTAAACAAAATTCTAAAATTTTATGCTCTATTTTGGTAGGAATTTCATGTTTATGTTATTCATCTTCTGATAAATGAAATCATGCTTGTCATGCTCATTTTAAGCCCTTTCTTTTCCACCCTACGCTATAATTGACAACCTCAAATTATCATTGAACATACCTGCCATGCCCCTTTGTATCCTTGCAACTGAAATATTTTAGATATGACCTAGTTTCCTTGACCTCTCTTCCTGATCCAACTAAAACCCTAAATTGAAAAACCCTAGAGCTCAATACCTAGCCTAATATCTTTTCACCCTCTTCAGTCACATTTTTTGTTGTAAGATCATAGAGAGAGCCCTCTATGATTAGGTAGTTCTAGCTACCAAATAGTAAGTGGTTTGAGGTTCCCTCCTTCGGTTTCCATTCTCAACCTTGGGACACTATGGAGGATAAAATTTTTGGCACCGTTGTTAGGGAACGAAAAACCACATATTCCCTGGGATTTCATGAAAAATTCATTGAGATCTAGGCCTGTGGGTGACAGGACCTAGCTTTCAAGAAAACTGACACACATTTGCAGAGCCAAAGTGCAGTTTTCAAAACTGGCTCCTAAGAAGTTTATGAGATCAAACCCTGATCCTAAACCACCATCTCGGGTTGAAGACCTAGAGAGGATTCCGAAGAAACAAATATCACAACTCCAGCAAGTTGACTCAAGTTCACCATCACTGGTAAGATCTAT
Organism: Pinus albicaulis; assembly: GCA_034641835.2. Taxonomy (NCBI): domain Eukaryota; kingdom Viridiplantae; phylum Streptophyta; class Pinopsida; order Pinales; family Pinaceae; genus Pinus; species Pinus albicaulis. Next base: position 310,037,046 of record CM076582.1, on the reverse strand, counting down.
TTCACTTCATGTTGATTTGACTACTCTACAAGATTTACCTTTCGACATCAAGTTTTAGATTTCATTGTTCAGAACTAAATATGAAACTTCACTTTCAAAAATAATATATAATCCAGTAAAAATTAAATTGAGTCCACCATCTTTAGAGTCTACATCTGAAGCTGATAGGAAGGTTTTGTCCCATTTCCACAAGATTCAAAATTTAGCCAATAAATTACAGTACACATTTGAGAAATCCTTTATTCAGTATCAGAAATAAATATTGTTCATTGCCACATCCTTACCTTCAACATCTCATTCAACTGCTGCAACATCTTCCACTCCTTATTCATTACTTCCTCCAAAAACACCTCCTCAAACAACACCTCCTATTGTTACTCCTACACAACCTTCCACAACATTCATGGAGATATTTGGTCCTTTAATATTACCTTCCCAACTCACTGCTTTACCTCAAGAGTATGGTCAAAGGCTCCCTCTATTTGATGGGACAACAAAGGTTACAACCCTGCAACATATGGTGAAGGTCACTGATTTCATCGATCTTGAAGAGATCGACAATGATGATGCAAAGATTAGGGAAATTGCCCAAAGTTTTTCATGAGATGATAAGACATGGTTTCGTAATTTGACTCCAAATTCAGATGCAAATCCTCAACAGTAGACTGATTTGTTTTTAGCCAAATGGGAAGAAAAGAAGAATCCACTTCAGATTCTTACTGAATATGATGCTTTGAGAAGGAATTCCAATGAGTCCCTACAATATTTCACTACCTAATTCAACAAGATCTACAACTCAATTCCAAATGACATCAAGCCTCCTCCTGGATTGGATTTGCTACATTATCTGGATGCCTTTTACCCTGATATGGCTTATCAGCTGAGGGAAAGGAGTCCTACAACTCTCAAAGAGATGCAGAGAAATGAAGTGAGCGTGGAGGCAAATTTGATGATTAAGAAATAAAAAATGAAAATAGAAAGAAGGGTAACAATTAAAGAGGAGGGATATACATCTTCAGGTGGTAATCTGGACTCTTTGATAAGAACTATGGAGAATATGGTGGATAGGATGAAAATATCAGATAGGCAACTAGAAAATTAGATCCAGAATCCTAATTTTCGAGGACAACGACGACAACAACCTCAGCTCAGGGTCAAACAAAGAGAGCAGAGAGGTCAGGATTAGCAAGCACATCAGAAAATTAGAACTCCACTTCAGAAAAACTATGCTTAGGAACTTGAGGAAGAATGAGATATTCTTGAAGAGAATCATCTTTTTCTATAATGATGGTCAATCTATTTTCTTAACTGAATATGAAGAATACACTCAAGAGATTGAGTTTGATCAATTTGATGATTAGAAATGTGTTCCTTCAAATGACGATATGATAACAACAAAGAAAGAATATTATCAGAGATATTTCCAATATTCCCTTAGCTCAATGAAAAGGCAATATACTTTGAGGAACAGAAACATTCCTATCACTTCAAATCAGAAGAGGCCAACTTCTCCAAAGGATACTCAGCCCCGAAAACTGACCTCTACAAATCAAAATAAGAAAAGGAGCCTATTGCTACCAATCATAGAAATAACAATGAGGCATCAACCAAAAATCCAAAGAAAGATAAGGAAACACAAATTGTAGGTCAAATAAAGGAGATTACTGCCAAAGAACAACCCAAAATGAAGGATGTCACTTCTAAAGAGGTAGAAAAATATCCTAATCTATTTAGTTTAGAGAATGAAATTTCCAAGTTGAAATTTTCCATTCTTTTAACTTAACTTGTAAATAATGATCAGTATAAGTTTCATGTAGCTAAGATTCTCAAATTTGACCAAACATATAATATGGTGAATGTTAGTGATGACCACCTTGAGTTGTTGTTTGGCTCAGTCGTAGATGGAAAATTACCTGATAGAGAAGTCCCACCTTTCTATATCAGTCTTAGAGTTCATGATCTCATCCTTCATAATGCCATGTTAAACTCTGGAGAATCTCACAATCTCATGCCCAAATCCATAATGGGCAAGTTAGGATTGGAAATTAATTTCCCATATCACGACCTTTACTCGTTTGATTCAGGTAGACTGAGGTGTCTCAATATCATTAAAGACTTGGTAGTGTCTCTTGATCAGATTCCCCAGAAAAATGTCTTGATGGATGTGGTTGTAGTTGTTATTCCTCCAAGGTACGAGATGTTTCTCTCGCGACCATGGGGAGAAAAGCTGAAAGGCACTTTGTAGCTCAATTTTTCTTATGCTACTATACCGGTGTTCGGTCAACTTAGAAAATTGTACTAGGAAGAAAAGAACAAGTATATGATTAGTAGCAATTAGTGAAACGGAATAATCATCCTATACACTCTATACATACTGACTTAATTTTTTATATTTTGTTTAACGATGATAGTCCAGTTGATATAGATAGTCATCTAATAGAGAATGAGGAAATTTCAAGTAGTGTAGGCAAAGTTTTCAATGCAGAAAAGATGAAATAGAAAATGAATGATTTGTAGCCAAGTTCATCAATTGAGAAACCAAGTACATCAGTTGATCAGACAATAGAATCGGTGAAATAAATAGAGCACGTTGAGACAACAGATCAATAAACAGAAAATAAATATCAACCATCCGAATTTGAGCTTCCGAATGAGGAAAAGAGTCTTTGGAATATCCCAGATTTCGATGGAGCAGTGGGAAAGGAAGGAGATGGAATAGGAATTTTGATTCATAGCCTAATGAATCAGTCATATAAGATTCCTCCCAATGTTAAGTGCTCTTCATATAAAATTTCTTTTAATTGTTCAAATAATGAGGCTAAATACGAAGCTTTGATTGTTCGGATTAAGATGCTTAAGAAGCTAAGGGCTCAAAATATTTCAGTTTATGGCGACTCTTAGCTGATTATCAAATAGGTAAAAGGTGAATACCAGGCCAAAAATTCAAGGATGCGAGCATATCGCAGTGTTATCTTATATATTCTCAAAACTTTTTCTGAATATACTTTATCCGTGATTCCTAGAAACCAGAATTGTATTGATGACTCTCTTGCTACTGTATCAAGCATGTTTAGAATTCCAATACATCCCAACAGGAAATATGAAATTAATTTTAAGCATCGCCATGTTTTTCCAGATAGCCTTCTGCATTTGAAAGTGTTTTAGGATGATAAGAAAATTAACAATTTTCTGCAAATGGAGGAAGAGATTTCCACTTCTCATACTGATGATGTATTTGATGATCAGGGAATTAGTGCTATAGAATTAGAGGTGTTATAGCTGAAAGAAAATTTCATTCCAATAGGTCTTGTACCTTTGGAAGAAATCTTTGTTCAAGATGATGTCGCAAATAATCCAACAATGGTCCCTACTGAAGCAGGAGTTAAAGATATCAACATTGGCACAATTGAGAAACCCAAGATGGTGAAGTTGTCTAAATCCTTAACTCCGGAAATGAAAGGTAAATACACAACACTTTTGGCTGAGTTTTTAGATGTGTTTGCATGAGATTATTCAGATTTGAAGGTTTATGATAAAATTATAATTCAGCACACTATTCCTGTCAAGCCTGATCAAAAGCCTTTCCACCAAAAGCTCAGGAGGATCAATCCAAGATTGTTGCCATAAATTGAGAATGAATTAAACAAGTTGTATAAGGTTGGTATCATTATCCCTCTTTGTTTTTCTAATTGGATGTAAAATCTGGTTCCATTTATAAAAAGACAGGTGAAATTCGTTTATGCATTGATTTATGGAATTTGAATAAAGTGTCCTTGAAGGAAAATTATCCTCTCCCTAAGATGGACCACATATTACAAAGGGTAGTTGGTTCCTCCAGAATGTCATTGCTTGATGGGTACTTAGGGTATAATCATATTTTAATGCATCCAGATGACCATGAGAAGACAACTTTTACGGCATCGTGGGGTACTGTTATGTACGCCAAGATGCATTTTGGGTTGAAAAATGCAGGAACCACATTTTAGCGGGTGATGGATATCGATTTTGCAAATGAAAAAGATGTACTTTTGGTTATTTACCTTGATTTTTTAAAAAATTTCTCTCAAACAGATGAACAACACTTGCATCATTTGAGGATTTTTTTCCAAAGGTGCAGGAAATTCAGTATTTCGTTGAATCCATAAAAAGAGTTTTTTTTTATATGGAAGAAGCTAAGTTACTTGGGCATATCATATCAAAGTATGGCATCCACATAGATCCCTCAAGAATTGAAGCGATCCAACAGGTGGATTTTCCAAGAAACAAGAAAGAGATTCAATCCTTTAATGGTAAGATCAAATTTTTGAGGAGGTTCATACCTAACCTCGCTGAACATTTATGGGAGATAAATAACATGTTAAAGAAGGACAATGAGGTAAAGTGGTCTGAATATGCTAAGAAATATTTCAATTCAGTTAGGTTTTCTTTGTCCCATGGTCCAATCTTGATCAACCCCGATTATACTATGGATTTCGTTACTTTTTCATTCGCTTCTGAGCACACATTCGTTGTTGTCCTAATGCAGAAGAAGGACCTAAAAACAAAAAAAACCAATTGCATTTTTTAGTAGAACCATAAGGGATGCAACACTCAGGAATAACATCATTAAGAAACAGGCCCTAGTGCTTGTGAAAGCTTTGAAGGATTTATGGGTGTACATTCTTCACTCACATATTGTTGCCTATATTCCAAATGCAGCAGTCAAAGATGTTTTGGTGCAACCCGGCCCTGAAGGTAGGCACAGTAAATGGATTGCTACAATGTTGGAATATGATCTTGAAATTAAACCGAAAAATTTGATCAAGGGACAAGGTTTGGTGAAGCTTATGACAGAATCTAATTTGCATGCTCTGGACATTAATCTCATCACTGCAGTTTCCGATGAAGTGGTTGATTCCACACCTCAGGTATCACAAATTTTGACTTCATCTCCTTGGTATTTAGACATTTTTTATGTTCTTCAGCATTTGAATCCTCCGTTGGATGTTTCAAAAATTAATAGTAGGTCCTTGAAGTTGAAAGCTCTGAAATATTGTATCCTTGATAATGCATTATTTTGGAAAGACCCGGGAGGAGTCCCGTTGAATTTTTTAGTTGACAGTGAGGAAAAGGAGGTAATAAATGATTTTCACAAGGGATATTGTGGTGGTCATCTCTTTTGGAAGACCACAACAAATAAAATATTGAGGGTTGTATTTTATCGGTCGAGTTTATTTTTAGATGTTTACAAAGTTGTCATGAGTTTCCACAAGTGTCATATTTTTCAGGGAAAAAGGAAGTTGTTGACACTGCCCTTGCAGCCCATTTCAGTTCAAGCACCCTTTCAGCAGTGGGGTCTTGATTTTATCGGTGAGATTCACCCTTCATCTTCAGCTCAACAAAATTGGATCTTGAGAGAAAACTATTATTTCACAAAATTTATTGAGGCTATCCCCACCAGGTAGGCTATGAATGTGGTAATCATTCAGTTATTGAGTCTAACGTTTTGTCATGATTTGGTTGTCCGCAGAAAATAATCACAGATAATGCAGCTGCTTTTAAATCCAAGAGGATGATCGATTTCTATGAACAGTACCACATAAGGCTTGGGCAGTCAACAACATATTACTTGCAAGGTAATAGGCTGGATGAATCTTCCAATAAATAATTGGTAAACATCATTAAGAAGTTGTTGGAAGAAAATAATCAGAATTGGTACAATAAGTTGATCAATTATCTATGGGCGGATAGAGTGAGCACTAAGAAATCCATTAGTATGTCACCTTTTCAATTGGTATCTGGAGTGGTATGATTTTTCTTACTTCTCTTTATGTCTCGGTCATGAAAAAATTGTAGGAAGTAGACAATTATCCCAATGATATTCAGCGGAGAATCAATCAGATGATTCATTTGTAGCAATCCCAAGAGGAAGTATTTTAGAATACCTCAAAGCTCCAAGAGAAGATCAAGAAAATATATGACATAAAAACAAAGACAAATGATTTCAATATGGGAGATGTAGTTCTCCGATGGGATTCTCGAAACGAGGAGAACCATCAACCCTCACCTCTATTATGCTACAAAATCACAGCTACTACAAAAACATTTTTTTTGTAGTGATTGTTATCACTCTCCTCAACTTCCCAAGGCTGACAGTAGGATTGGAGAAAGGTAAACATATACCAAAATTTAGGTCAAGTATCTAGCCCTACCTAGACCAGAGAGGGATCTCTCTTTGTCACTTTAAGAAATCAAATGAATGGATGAGTATCTAATGATTTTAGGCCAGGCATGTAAGCTTAATAAATAGAATTTGTTTGATGTTTTGAATGTTGGATAGAAAATTCAATGAATGGACTGTATATAAGGTTTTTAGGTCTGAAATTCGAAGTGAACCCACAGAGAATATGTGAGGCAAGATAGGTATTTTGAAAGAATATTAATTAGTCATTGATTATAGTATGAAAATGGAGGAGACTTTGAAAGAGCACTGAGGTGAATTCATTCAGTTAGAAGAAAATAAACATAATATGGTGAATCTTGTCTAAAACAGAGCATGCATAAACATGAATTATTCTCTCAAAATTACAATATAAACCTATGTGAAGAATAAGACACTTTATTAAGCATAAAATTATAAACATACATGATAAACACATATTCTCCAAAGCATACCACAAGTATCTCAACACCTTTCCTGCAAATCTGTCTTTGATTTCATTCCACAAGTTTATTACAAGAGATCCACTGCAATATGAGATTATCCAACCCCAAAAAAGACTAAATATAATATACTTATATAAAATATAGACTATGACACCTCATCAAGTCGAAATCCCATCCAAAATGGATCATAAATGCAAAATATGAGTCATTTCCTAGTTTCTAGGGAGGTTAGAAACCATTCCCTGAATTTTAGCTATAAACTAGGAGTGTTTGTCCCTTACATTAATTACAACCCAATAACTCTAACTAAAACTCATAGGAAATAATTTCCTCTAATTTGTGACCATTTCTCATCTTGACAAGTTTCCTGAGGAATCCAATGCTGATTTGTGAAAATTCTAACAGAAGATTTTAAAAACAATTTGCAGAAGCATAAAAGAACTTTGGAGGAACTTTTGAGGAAATTGGAGAAGTAAAAATCCACTTTTGGAAGAACATTCAAATAGCCTCGTGTGTTTAGTTTCCAGAACATATTGAATATTTCAAAATGGATCATGGGAAGGCCTTCAAAAATCCATTCTCCCATGGTCTCTCAAAAGCGTAACAGAGGGTCCAAAAAGGAAGCAGAGACATGAAAAATGAGAGGCTTTTGAGCTTTTTCTCCAAAATTATAGCTTTTCATGCCATGAGGGTTCCTGTTTAGTGATTTAATCATCAAAATACATCCATCCATGTAAATAAATCACCATTTGGAAGCCTCCAAAATAAAAGTAACAAAAGTTTGTTACCCTTCTGCAATGAGAAATTTCCAAAGTTATGAAAAAAATCATATAAAATACCAAAATTGATCAAAAGTTCTGATAATTTTTTCTTTGGCACCTCTAAGAGATAGGCTACATAGATAAGGAAGATTCATCCAATAAATCCAAGCTATTTTTCTCCTTGAGCTTCATTTGCACCTCTTTAAGCCTTTTCTTCACTTGTTTCAACCTTATTTCAGAAATGGTGTCCCTACTGTGATAATGGTTTTCCATGTGTCTTTGTAGCTTATTATCCCTTTTAACCTTCTTCAATATCTTCTCCAAATGCTCATTAACTCTTTAACCAAATATCTCTGTCATCATTGATCTCCATGGCAATAAGCTCATCAAATGTTAACTCTTCATATTAATGAATTGACTGTCTTTCTCGCTCCACCGCCCTTTTGAGGCCTCTTGTTCTTGTTCTTCTTGTTTATGTTTCAACCTCCATGTCCTGCATTTGGTCAACAACAATAATTTTCTTTCCTTTAGCTTTGTTTGCATCCATGTCTGATTTGTAATTTCTTTGTAGGAGTTGATTCACATGCAATTGAAAATTTCCCACTGAAGGAAAGTAATTTGGGATTGGGAAATAGAGAAGGCCTCTTTCAAATCTTGTATTTCTTTATATTTCTCTTTGATGATTTCTTCAATTGATATGACCTCCACCTAATCTGATACCTCAGCCTCTAATGGCACTGACTCATTATGTCGATGGAAAAAATTATGCTCCTCTATCTCACATGTTTCAACATGGGTGCCAAGTGTAAGAAAACTCCTGGTAGACTTAGGCACAAATACTTGTCTTTTCCCCCTCTCATAGGCATGAGAAAATACCACTAGCCTAGGAACATATTATAGCTGAATAAGCATGTTAGAATATCCCATCTCCATTGGTTGTGTTGATGATGTAATAGGGAAGACAGAAAGTGTTGCTGACAATCTCTCCAAGAAGTTTTCCCAGGTCATGTTTATGGAGGACAAGTGATGCAACACAATGAACTTGATTAGGACATGATGAAAAAGAATAGTGTGGTGATATTTTCTTCTACTCTTAACCTTCTCAGCTATCTTAATCAAAATTTTGTACAAATAATGAGGAAAATCAAGTGTTTTGGCTGAGGTAAAATGCATCAAAAGCGTGATGTGATACCTATACAACCTGGAGAATCTTCCTTCGCATGTGAAGTACTTATTCATGAACATCATCAAAGGAGAATACTTGTTTTTGAGGTGTCTGAATGAAAAATAAATTATGGATCCTCTCTAGCATGAGGCTTGAGGAATTTATTGTAGTTTCAATGTCTAGGTCCATACCATTGAACCATTGGTCTCCATGAGAAGGGATACCTGTAGCTGAAGCAATTAGGTTAGATGATAGGCTGATCTCCACACCTACAAGAGTGAACTTTCCCATAATGTAGCTTGTTGCAAATAGGCTATACAACTGAAGATGATACCCCCCTTCTATGAGCCTTTCACAAAATGTCAAAGACTGAGCTCATTCAAAGCACCTTCTGGCCAATGGTGAAGCATTAATCTCATGCATGGTGAATGGCTCAAGCTTGAGGTGGAGCCCTCCTTTGAAGCTCTTCTTGTCACTTTCCATGGTGTTTTTCACTTGTATGGAGGCCACACCAAGGATGAGAGCACAAGCTTTGAAAATTTTGAGGTTATCTGAGCTCAAAACAGTGGAAACCGCTACCTTACAGGAGCATAACACCTCCTTATAGAAGTGTAACAACGCTCACAGGAGTGCAACAATGCTCACAGGAGCATAACAACGCTCACAAAAGCATAACGATGTGCTACGTAGCACTTGCGTAGTGCTCCATAAATGTAACACAATGTTGCGCATCATCCACAGAAGGGTAACAATGGAGTCCGACAATGAAATGCGATTCCCAAAAGCATGAAAAAGGTGCTCTTTAAGGGTTGCAAGTGGATTTTGGTCAGATTTAAGCTTTTGATTTTGGAATTTAGGGACTATGGAGGGAAAATTAAGAGAAGAGTTTCTCTCTCATTCATGAAAAAGGGTAATAATGAATAAAATTAGGGTTTAATTTCCTTTTACAAACTTTGATGACCCTTTACCCTTTGACACTTAAAATAATTTTTTTGACCCTTTTTGCAGCTTGGAAATGGCCTTTGCTCCTTAAAATGGGATAATAAGGTTGAATGAACCTATTTCATTCTTTTTGACACTTGAGGTGACTCTTTTTTTGGCATTTTAATGAAACAATGAGATGAACTTCTTCCTTTTAATGACACAACAATACTGCTTTTAAAAACTTTGAAATATTTCACATTTTGGATATAAACCCTTTCAAAACAAGATGAGGTATCTTTAAGATTGGAAATGACTCCCTTTGCATTTGACTTGAACAATAGGTCAGATTGAACTCCTATGAAGCTCTGAAATTCAATGATGACTTTTTGGTCCTTACATGAGACAGTGGGATAGAAATGAGATGCTTTGAACTTTTTTGGAATTTGAGACATATGAAACAAGAGAGGTGGATTTTATTTCATTTTAATAAACATGCTTGCTTCTTCATTAGGTTTTTATGAATGGAATGGAGGGTTGATGCCTTATAAGTTAAATGAAAATTTCCAGATTTTTCAAAGGCAGAAATGAACATAGACAATGACCTATATGAAATGGAGTGACCTAACCTTAGAAATTTTTAGTGATGATGATGGAGATGGTGACCTTTAAACTGATGATGGTGATGAATGAAATGAAAGAGCAGCATACATGATTTAGACCTCTTCAATGACCAAAATTATTTTCTAAGAACTAGTTTGAAAAAGTAAAAAAAATTGACTTATGACTTTATGGAAAACAACTGAAAGAGTCATTTGATCACTGACATACCTGAGCTAACATTGGATCCAGCTGGGGATGGAATCTCTTTCAGAAGGTGTCAAGAACACCATAGATTAAGCAGCCTTACCATTGGGCGATGGAGTCAAACTGGACTTTGAAAAAATTTGACACTGGAAATGATGAACTAAAACTGAAAATGACTTTGACTAGAAAAAACTGACTTGACTTTGACTTGACAACTAACTGAAAATTTTTTAAATTTTTTGAAAGAAAACATGAGCTGAATGTAGAAATCTCATTTCCTTCTCCTCGAGCTTCAAACTTCTGCAGCAACTTCCTTATTGCTTGGACATCAAATTTAAAATGATATGTACAATGACAGTGAATTTCTTCTTCAATGATTAAGTTAGATAATGTTTGAGAAAACTACAATTGATTGGTCCTCCCAATAATTCTTTCCCTTCAAGATACTCTAGTAGAAATGCTTTGTTACCTCTTAATGCAGTGATCTTGTAAGATCCTTTCCATAGATTTTTGAACTTTCCATGCTTACTCTTGTCTTCATTCTGTGCATTCGAGCGAAGAACAACATCTACAAGCTTGAATTCATCAGCTTTGGTCTTCCTATCATAAATATTTTTTATTTTCTCATGAAGATTTGAAGTATGGTTGAAGACTTCATCTCTTGACTGCTATAGATGGACCATTTGGCTGATTCTTCACTTAATGTCATTAGGTTCATTGTCGGTCTCTTGCATAATTTTCATCACTTGTACAACTAGAGAAGTAGGGAACATAATTTCAACACCATACACGAGCTAGAAAGCTGACATGTTGATTGATCTCTTCGTGCTAACTATATCCACCCATAGAGCATTGGTTATCTTTTTGTGCCAATTCCTCTTCTTTTCTTGCAACATCTTCTTGATTTTGTTCACCAAATATTTATTTGACGATTCAACAAGCATGTTTCCATGAGGATAGTATGATGTTGAATGACCAAGCCTAATGTGATACTTATCACAAAAGTCAATCATTTTCTTGGAATTAAAGGCAGCTACATTTTCAATGATGATCTTGCGTGGACATCCAAAACGAGACAGAATATTGTTCTTAAGAAACTGAATGATAACAATGTCAGTAGCATGCCTCATGGGGATCGATTAAATCCATTTGGTGAAATAATATGTGGCAGTGATTATCCATTTGTACTGAGCTGATGATGGAGGATGGATCTCGCCAATGAATTCAATTCCCCACTGTTGGAATGGCGCTTGCACTTCAATTGGTTTTAAAGGCAAAGGAAAGAGCTTCCTCTTTCCTTGATATATTTGGCATTCATGATAACTCATGACTATTTTATAAACATCAGAAAATAAATTTGGCCAATAGAAACCCGCCCTCAAGATCTTATTAGTTGTAGTCTTCCAATAAATATGACCGCCACAATCACCTTTATGAAGATATGCCATTAATTTTTCAACTTCTCCTTCAACCAAACAATTCAGCAACACTCCAACCAGATCTTTCCAATATAACACACCATTAAGAATGTTGTACTTAAGAGCTCTTAACTTCAAAGATCTAGACTTCCTACTTGGCAAGCCAAGAGGATGATTTAAGTGTTGCAAAACATGTACTATATCAGCATACCAAGGCGACAGAGAAAAAAATTCAAATCCTTAGGTAATGTTTCAGCATATTTTTCTTCTGATATTGCAACAATAAAATTTATGTCCAAGGCATGGATTTTTGAATCAGCCATAAGCTTTGCCAGGCCTTGTCCTTTGATCAGATTTGTGGGCGTGATCTCCAAGTCATATTCTAACATAGCAACGATACATTTACCTTAACACTCTTTAGGATCATTCTTTGTAAGCACATCTTTGACAACAGTGTTTGGAACATATGCAATGACATGAGAGTGGATAATGTAGACCCGAAATTCCTTCAATGCTTTGACTAACGCCAAGACCTATTTCTTAATGATGTTGTACTTCAAGGCTGCATCTCTTATGGTTCTACTGAAAAAGGTGATGGGATGCTCTATATTCTGATTTTTCTTTTGCATGAGGACAACAACAAGCTTATGCTCTGAGGAAAATGAAAAAATGATAAAATATGGTGTATAGTCTAGACTAATAAGGATAGGAGCATGAGATAAATCCAACTTAACTAGATTTAATGTCACTATTTGAGAATGCTCTGTTTCTACAACCATTTCCACAATTTATCAGTATCCCACCTCCACACATGCTTCATTTGCATGTCTGCATTAAAAGTGGGAGATATCATAGTGTTGAAAATTGTTTGACATCTTTGGAAAATCCATGTACTTCGAGACTATTTAAACAGAAAGAGATAATAATTGATCTGAAATTGGACATGACACACCACAGGTAACTCATTCATGTATACAAAGTGCGAAGAGATTTCATTGTGTGGAGTTTTCTTTTCACCTGAGCGCTCCGCAAAATGAGAAAGCTTCTACACAATTCTTTATACACATGGAAACTAAAACCATAAATGGAGTTGTCTTCTTTTGCATCAATGTCCTACATTCATGCTTTCATATTCTATCTCATTTTGAGACCCTTGCATATGAACTGCATGTTTTCATAAAAAAATCATAGCAATAAATTAAAAGTCCCAATATTTTAAAATTTAAAGATTATAGTTCTTTCAACATTTTGATGTATGAATGAATTATGGCCTTGAAAGTACTAACAACTAAGTTATAATATAGATTTTTCACCCAACATAAATGTAATTACCAACGTAAGGCCATTCGAATTTGAAGTTCATTAATTCTGATAATTAAAATTGCATTCTCCTTAGATGAAATGCAATGTGGTTGTGCAGAGTGTGGAGGTGGCTTCGTGTTATAAACAATGAAAACCACCTCCACACTTCAAGGATTGTTGTGCAAAGTGCAGAGATGGATTTCAATGGCTTCAGACTACACACGATGTGAGGAACCTAATATAAGGCATCAAAAAATGGATTCAAACATAGTGATAGATGCTAATAAATTCAAATTATAAATATTAATCTTAATCAGACTATGCTAATGGAATTAATACTTAAATCAAGGTTGTTGGAATGAAATGCGAAGAAATGATAATATTCAATTTCATATGTGTAGAGTGTAGAGGTGAGGTGTCGAGGAGGTTTTCATTGTGATTCATCTACACCTCTGCATAAAAAATTATGTATCAAAATCTAATATTTATAGCTTTTCTTATGTATCCATCATTTTAGATATTTGCAAGGATTTTCTTGACTTCCATTCATGTAATACCTTCACTCAATCTATGTCTCCCCCTAATCACTATCGTCATTGTGTCATTTTTTCAATTGACCACAAATGCTTCCCAGAGGGCCCTTGCTTCCCAGAGATGCCCAAAGGGCCCTTGTCACACAAATCTCCAAAGACCTAGTTATGAAATTGTTCATTTTACCAACCCAACCAGAGCTACAATGCCACCTGAATGCAATCAAGAAAACGAAATACATGCGACCTCAACAAATATGATATCATTGTTTTGTAAAATGATATAAATAAAAATTTGTGCCATATAATTGTTTGGTAAAAGTGATTAAACAAGAAATTTTAGGTAAATATAACCTACCTTTTCATAACATAAAAGTATTTGGATAGCTGTTACAAGTAAAAGTGGGGTTTAACCTAAAGATAAATTTGAGTATTAAATCAAGAAATATAGGAAGCTATGCTCCTCACTTCAAGTATAAAAGATTAAAACTAATCGATCACTAACTAAGCTAGACCAACCCAAGATCAAACTTCATACCATACATTAGTTTAAATGACTAAACAACTTAGGTTTGATAGAAGATTAATTTGGTATTATGCCTTGTGCACTGCGATAAGTGGGTCTAAATTATGATAAGTAATTGGGTATGAATGTAAAAAGGAGTTGAGGTGCTTTCCCACTTATGGAAGATAGTTAAATTAAAGGGTGAGGTCCTAAATAAATTAGTTTTCGAGTATGATTCTATCTATATGATCATAAAACTTAGTATAGTAGGAAGGAAAGTGAAAATTCAATGTGATTGACCCCACATGGTACCCGTTATGTCAGTGAATATAAATAAGCAAAGAAGAAATATTTGAAACACTTCCACAAAAACTTTGCCTCAACACCAGGACATAAGGAATGATTACTTGTTGGATGTAAACAATTCCACTGAATATTGTGGTAGCATCATTCAGCATGTGAATACTAGCTATTGGGAATGAGTACTAGCAAATAAAATAAGGAGTGAACTACGATGGTGGTTATGTTGAATTTTTTAGCTATGGTTGGTCTTCATAATATATTTTTATCATTTATATTTATGTAAATCATGTTATTCATGCTCAAATGAATTTTTATTTATTTATGTATTTGTCAAAAGAAAAAATCCGAAAGGCATGTTCTTCATGACGTTTATAAAATAACGTTTCATGAGGTGGATCTAAAGTTTTTTTTGGTGGTATCTGTGATCAGTCTAAGATTTCTATGGTAGAGAAAGAGGTTGAAATTAGGACCTAGTACAGACCTGTAGCAGACCTTGTCTGTGAGCACTTGTTGAAAAATTAAGGAAATTTTGACTTGGAATTTGGTGGAGGGTTGACTTGGATCTTGGTGGATTTCTATATTGTTGTTATGTTGGTCAATTTTTTATGACTTTGATGTCTCTTGTTGAATTGATTCTCTAAGGAAATGATTTCTATTTTTTTACCCCATGTGGGTTTTCCCAAGGTAAAAATGTTGTGTTCTTTTGTGTTTAATTGTACATGACCCTAGTGGAATTTTCATTTTACTATTGATATCCTTTGTATTTTTTCTTTATGATGGATAATGAATGCAAGATGATGAATACTGAAATAAATATATATATAAACCTAATTAAATCATAAGGAGTAATTATTAGTGTCGAGGATACCTAGAAAAATCAACAAGTTAGAGGTGTAGATGTGGCACTGTGTCTTCGCAGTAATGCAACAATATGTAAAGTAAGCTACTAATGGAACCCAATTCACACCGACACCAGTATCTGCAATCTACTCCACAAATAGCTTCGTATTGGAGATACTGGCGCCGGTGTGAATTGGGTTCCATTTGTAGCTTACTTTACAGATTGTTGCATTACTGCGAAGACACAGTGCCACATATACACCTCTAACTTGTTGATTTTCCTAGGTATCCTCGACACTAAAATTACTTCTTATGATTTAATTAGGTTTATATAATATAAACCTAATTAAATCATAAGAAGTAATTTTAGTGTCGAGGATACCTAGGAAAATCAACAAGTTAGAGGTGTATATGTGGCACTGTGTCTTCGCAGTAATGCAACAATATGTAAAGTAAGCTACTAATGGAACCCAATTCACACCGGCGCCAGTATCTCCAATCTACTCCACAAATAGCTTCGTATTTACATCCAATTCAACAATATTTCATGAAACATTTAACATATGCATTCAATATATGAATATGAATAAGAATAAGTATATAGGTGCAATGGGCAAGATAAAAGTATATTTCAAACCAGAATGTATTCCTCCAATATTTTATGTGAAATCGCTACAAAATGATTTGGTAGCGCCATTTCTCCAATTTACTATTCCATCACTACGAAATCAATGATTTCGTAGCGCCCATTAAAATTTTGTGTTGCAGTTTTGGGGAAGATGAAACGACTCGACTCTTTTCCAAACCAACTCTACACGACCCCATAATTTCTTCTAAACACTATAAATGATTTACTTTTCCTCTCTTCACTGGATTTGCAATGTTGGTTCGATTTTGATAGTCAGAAAACCAATCACAAAGGGGTTGGTATGTATTAAATAAAAAATAGAGTGTTTTTCTTTTGGTTGATGATACTCACATTGTAGAAACCCATGCACTCGATATCCCAGAACGTAGAGACACCTTTCTTCATGAGCTTTAAAGTTGATACAACAAGAATATAAACACAAATGGAAAAAACACAATGACCAAAGACACCGGGGTTTGAATTTTTTTTATATCAATTGATTCAACAAGCTACAAAATTTCAAAATGACCAGTATTCAAATGAGAAAATGCACAGGAATAGAAACCATGAGTTCACAAGAATAAATAGAAATGGTTAATCATAGGAATTTGAGTCAATATCAACCATTTAGCCAACACAAAACTTACAATCCAAATTTGTTGTTCATTTATGCCACTGACAAAGAGAAATTCCTTTCAGTTCACACATATTGAAGGTAAAGGCGTGTTTACAAACTTCATAATTGTAATTAAAGAGAGAAATAAATGAGTTCCCTTCTTCTCCTCTCTTCCTTCTTATTTTTTTCAGGAACTTCCCAAACACTCTTTTCTTATTGTTTCTCAAAATAAACTGACAACGACAACCAAGAATCACAAAAATGTGAATCGTTTCCCCTTCTCCACAAAATAAGGGAAACTAAAAACTATATTTATAATAGAAAATAACTTCTCCATATTATTTCTAAAAATAAAATCTTATTTTTAAATCAAATATCCAAAATTTCTTAATAAACATTAAAAAAAAAATCCCAACATTAAAATCTTGTCCAGTCTTCATCAAATTTTGTTCTCGGCCTATGCACCTGCATCAAACTCCCAAGATGAAAATTATTCATGGTCTCCTAACCATGTGTTGAAAAATTGAATTTTCCTCGATCCCAAACTTTATGTGGTATTTTTTCCTTCTCCTTTTCATGTCGCTCCTCTCCTATTTTCTGTTAATTTTTCATAAAGCTACATCGTTCTTTGCTTTACTAGTTGCATTTATTAAATAACATGTTAAATTCACCCCAAAAAATTATATAATTATAAAGATCTACATTATTAACCATAAAAATGAGCAACTATATAGAAAGAAAAATACCACCATCATCATCTAAGTAGTGGAACGTAAAGGAACAAAGGAAGAAAACCATGCACACACAGACACCGAGATTGGTCCGAGACCAAGGAAAAACCCACTATGGGGAAAATCCTTGTAAATTATTCTTTTTAGATTGTCATCAAATGATTCATATATCCATATCTTCTTGATGTAGAAAACAACTATCATATGCACAATAAAATCATAAACATACTTCTGTTGTAGGAGCCTGAATCTGAGAACTAAAATCCGCTAATAATGGTTGTAGAATACTGATGAATACTATTGATATAGAGTGATAACTATAGATACATATTACAACAGAAATATATAGAGAATATATATAGAACTTCATATCTACAATGGTACGAAACCTCAGATGCAACTGATCACTGAAACTCACTAAAAACAAATGTCCAGTCCTAGATTTGAATCCAAGACACTGTCAAAGTTGTCTGCAATAATCTGCACGAGCATAAGTGATTGGATCAAGCTTAGATCTACCCAGAAACCCTTAGTCGCGACCTCAAGATGTTATTATCGTAGCCGAAGCTTCTCTGACTGCAGCTAAGGTCCTGATCAACTCGATCTAGCCCAGGAATCCTACCTACACCCTCAACATGCTCAGCCTGCGGCTATGGAACCTTAGCCACTACCTTGCCATGCTATGCCCATGACTCTGGCCTGAATTCTACAATTTTTTCCCATGGCTATGGCTCAAAATCCCCAGTTGAGATCGAGCCTCTCACTTGTGACCCTGAACCTTGCGCAATATTCTTTCATTGAGCATCTGTAAGGAAAGAAAAAATAGATAAACCAAGAAAATGGATGCAAATCGAAGATCGCTTGAGAAAGTATGTGAGAATGAGATTGAGGTCTCCTCTATTTATAGTTTTTATGTGGGGCATCTTGGGGTTAAGGCCAACTTGACCAAATTCCACATGTGGTTAGGTCAACCCATTTCATTTCACTTTAATAGATAAACTAATTCATAATTTAAATTCCACTTAACTGATTGGGGCGAAATATAGGTCGATTTTTGTCCTCTCGAAAATAGTAATCTAATAAAATTATAATCTCAACCATCAGAGCTATCCATAGTGGAATTTGATCGCATTTAAATAATTTTAACACTCCCTCTCAACTAGGGAGAACTCCACCTGCCAATATTTGTTCATCGATCAATATTCCATTCTGGTATCTTCATGAATCATTGTGTGTCGTCATTTATTGTCTCTGACATGTATTCTTCATGTTGTGGATATTTATCATTACAAATCATCAACGCGCTTCTCATTCTTGTTCCTTCTTATCTCTTGATTTCTTCTGCTTGTACGTTGAACATTCTCAGATCTAGAAGAAGAAAAAATTGTCACTGGAGGGGAGCTTAGACTACCACCCTTCATCTATTAGGCTATCATTCGGAATCTCTGCCAGTGGGATTATACCCTAAATATCATCATCAATCATCATTGGATAGCATATCATCAGGGAGAACTTCTCAACTTGTAACCATATCGGGGAGCACATCTCAACCCGAAATCTCATGTGGGAGCTATACCTCTACAACCCCATATCTAGCAATAGGATATCCATCCATGCAGGAGAGCCCACATCGACCTTGGTATCACACCGGGGAGCTCAATCTCAACTTGTAACCACATAGGGTTATCTCAACCCATCCTATTTCCTACTGAACTTCCCATCGATAACCCTAAATATTCATGTGGTAGAACACCTGCATCATAATATACTTGGGTTGTACACCAAAAGTAAAATTTCAACTCTTTGGCCAAATGAAGATCAGTATTCTCGATAGGCCCTGCTTGTGGGTATACCCAACTCGGGTATACTCTGTAAAGACCAATCAGGGGAGCAACATTATTCGACCCTATGAAGATAGGGGAGTAGCATCTCTAACCCTATGGGTAACATTTAGGGAATACACCCTATTTTCCAGAGTTCCCTTAACCCCAAGAGCCCTCTATCTCAATTCCTCATCCTGGGAGCTAATATAGGGAGGAGGATTTGGCTCAGTGTCCTTGATAAACACTACTCTCAACATACTCACATCTGGTATATGCTTGTCTCAATAACAGTTGATTCGTGTTCATATAGGACATCAAATCAAATGTTATGTTAGAACATAAATAATCATAAATCACAACAAGATACCATAATCATCCTCCCTCTCAAAAATGTGTCAATCACACATGGATACCATAATCATCCTCCCTCTCAAGGAGGTTTCAGTCACAAGCCTAAGCTTGTCTCAAACATTTGTACTATCTCAGTGAATGGAGAAATCATCATCCCAAGTATATGTATACGGGATTCTCTATCATCATAATGTATCCATGTCTTATCCAGATCATGCTGAGACATCTCTCTAAGGATATTTTACATCCTACCTTAAGGCTAGCCATGCTAGCATCATTGTACCTGACCTCGATTGTGTTATGGACCTCTCATCCAAGATATGATGGCAGATTTCATATAAAGGTAGCATCCAAATGTGCTCATAAATAATAATCCCAAACATCATCATTTCATCCATGTAGCTACATATCATGGGAGAAATATCTCAACCTTTAAAAGTAGAGCATTTCATGTGGATATTTCAAAATATGTTTGGTGGCAATTATGAATGAAGCAAATCAATCATGAATTTAATCATGTTCTATAAACATCATATATAGATGGATGTTCAAGATGGAACATCAATGCTTCAATCAACTAACATATGACATGTCACATTCAACAACATTTTAAATTTAAATCAAAGTGTCCAAGGATTTACATTTCACAAATACATTTCAACAGTTTTGCAACATGGGGTTTCTTTTCCAAATTCTAGAAATCGATTCATCATGCCATGATATAGTATTTCGAGATTCAGAAGCCATATCACTCTAAATTTGATTGTCAAAGGCTCATCACCTGTCAAGGGTAGACTACCAGTATGTAACGAAATCCATAATCAAAATCAAGGCCTTACCTTGGAACTCATCATTTTGACTTCGTCATATTACTGTCAAATATGGACAAATCTAAATCGGGGAGATTGCATCATGAAACGCTCTTGGTAAGCATAATGTATTACTAATCCAACATACTCAGCCTTACATAAATCAATGTTGTGTCAATAAAATAATCTCATGAGAGTTTGGAAGCCAAAACAAAAACTATTATTACAGACACTGATATCATAGTATCAATTATTTCAACCAGTGACAGGTATAGCTCATATCAAGTCTTGACTTCATTTACTATCGAGTCAATAAGTCAATCATGCCATTACAAGTCATTTTTGTTACTAGATGCTAATTCATACACCAAGGTTAAGTCATGAATGTTTCATCTTCATACTGAGTCACAACAACCATTGTGCTAGGAACGAGAGGGCCAATACATAGCCATAATTTTGGATACTTACATAAGACACTAAAGGTAATTATGCCAACATATCATTGTCATCTGGGAAAATCAACTATCACCGGATCAAAATGTCAAATACAAATGTGCGATCATGGCAAGATATATAATTCTAGACGTATCTCAATCATTAAGAATCATGTCAAAATTTCCAAACACAACTCATCTATATCAATCAAAAAAAATATGTAGCACAATCTTTAAACATAATTACATATTATTATGAATGAATCAGACACCTGGAAACACAAGTTCAATTCAAACATATGAACTTTTCCTGCTGATAGATCTTGTTGTTGTCTACAACACATCTACAGAATAGGCATCTTCCAGGTGACCATATGATTTCATCGTCAATTCCAACTATTCCAAAAAACAGTTTACAATGGCAAGACTTGTCAAATATCCTCTGTGTCCAAAAATTCAATTTTGTGTCTATCAGGAATAGTTGCATCTACAGGCCTTCTTTTAAGTAAGTGAGGCTCAGACCTCTATTGTAGATAAACAATTTTAGATACCCATAAATCATAAAAGAGCATGTAATTTCATTTTCTGTAATATTCCAAATTTTCCATCAACTAATTAGAATATTAGAGTTCTTACTTTTCTTATTTAGTTAAGTAAATAAAAGGGCGGAGGGACCCATAAACCTAGTATATGAATAAAATCCACTTCTATAGTGTGAATGTGGGTTAGTTAAGTAGTGGAGTAGCATTATGGAGTAGTGGAGAAACATAATAATGAAGAAAGAGTGGAGGTCATGAAGCAATAATGAGGAAGATGATGGAGATAGTGGAGAAATAAATGCAATATCATGGATAAATAATGATGAAGTGATGGAGGAAGTGGTGCATTAAATGCACACATTATGGAGGAAGTGGAGTAATTGCAGAAATGATGGAGATCATGGAGGACAACGCAGTATTTATGGAGGCTAGTGGCCACATGTGCAGCGAATTTATGAGGTAGGCCAAGCCTAGGGAAGGCTCACAATCATAAAAGGAAGATGAGGGCAACAAAGGAAGGGGAGTCTGGATTTTTATTGTCGAGTGTCGTAAGACATTTCTTTGCACGCTTCAACTTTTTAGCTAAGATTGTTGTGTTGTTTAGCACCGGGTGTTCCCAAGCTGGAATACCACCCTTATCCACGAAGGACTTTGAGTGCCTACTCTGGGAAGGTTTTTTTGGGCAACATTCATCCTCCGGAAATCAGTGCCACATTCAGCCACTCTCATCTGCACTTCCAACTATAGGAATTACAGATTCTTCAACAAGAGCTTTAGAGTTGGAAGGTTATTCTCAGTACTTCAAATGAGAAACATGTGGAAGGATAAGCCCTTCACACTATGGATCCATTGCAGTCCTTCAGGAGTTACATTTTCATATATGGCATCAACCCGTCCATCTATTATCTTATGTAGCAACATTTCCTGCAGGAATTGCGTAATTCTACACTGAGGGTTTGAGGAGAAGAGGAAGTTGCAAGAAACTCAGCTTGGAATCCTATGAGGGATTAATCCTTCACTACAGGGATCACTTCAGCATCCTAGGATTAGCATTAAGTAGGATACATCATCATCCCTCCTACACAGTGTAGTATTACCCAGCAGGTGTGCATGCAGCAACTGCATATTTAATGGAGGAGTGAGATCCTAAGTTTCTTAGCTGGGGATTGGGAGAAGGGACCAACCCTTCAATTATTGAGCTGAGTGGGTGCTATTTCAGAATATATATCATTATTTCAGCCCCAGATCAGTAGTTGTCTCTAGGGAGTGCGTAACTCATCCTGCAGTGTGCAACCCAAAAAGGGCTGAAATTCCAAACTCAAAATCTGGCCAAACCATTTCTGGGATTTTCTAGGTTTTTCGAATATATTTTGTGGTTAAAATCCCAGATATTTTTTAGCACTCCAACAACCTCTCGCACATGGATCTTCTTCCCAACAGTAGCAACAACAACATTTCCAATGCTAGGATTTAGATTTGTTCCAACCATCTTTGGTTGGTTTGAGTGCATTCTTTTTGGAGCACTGTGTATATTCATTTGCTTTGATTATAATGATATGACTCAAATATTTTTGCTCATATGTGTTGGGTATGTGTTATATTCTTTCCACGACTAGCCCCACGTGATGTACGTTGTGCCGGGCGCAGCAGGGGGGTCACAGGGGGGCGAAATTTTTTTTTTGGTGTGCGGACCCACCCATGTTTTGTGCATGAGTTTGCACATGGTTTTGGGGTACGATGGTTTTCGGCCCCTGGTATTTTATAGATCCGGTCAAGGGAACTATGGTTATGTTCTAATCCAGGGTTAATGGATTGGGGTTTGTGTATGCTTCGGCATGTATATATATGTGTTGTAACACTAAAAGGAATATAATGAAATATCAAGCTGGTCGTCCTGATTTGGGATCCAGGGGAAAATCTCTGTGTTTATCTATTTTATTTTTTATTCTTTCGCTATTGTTTATTATATGTTATAAGATTCTTCTGTAGATAATTTCTTTTCAGGGTTAAAACCTACATTTGGTATCAGAGCTGTTTCGGCTTCAAGGGGACGCCTTTGCTGCTGAGGGTTTTTTGCTCTGGCCTGAGGTAGACCCTATTCAATGGGAGATCCGCGGGATCGATTCTTGCGATGAAAGAAGATGGCGAGCGGCGGAAAGATAGAGATCAAGAAATTTAATGGTTAGAGTTTTGAGTTGTGGAAGCTCAAGATGGAGGATTTGTTGGTGGATAAAGATCAGTGGATCGCGGTAGATCCAAGTACTAAACCAATGACAATGTCAGATGAAGACTAGAAGAAACTAGATCGGAAGGCTAAGAGCATAATACGGTTGTCTGTCTCAGATTCAGTATTGTTGAATGTATCTGGGGAAGCTACGGTGAAGAATTTGTGGGAAAAACTTGGGACTCTGTACCAATCCAAGTCTCTGGTGAATAAGTTGTTCCTGCGGAAAAAGTTGTATAACCTGAGGATGAAGGATGGAGACTCGGTGACAGAGCATCTAAACGCCTTCAATACTGTGGTAAGTCAGCTGTCATCTGTTGATATTAAAATCTCAGATGAAGATAAGTGCATCAGTTTGTTGTGTTCTCTACCAGACTCGTGGGACAGTCTGGTTATTGCAATAGGTAGCAATACAACTGCCTTAAATTCTGATGACATTGTCTCAGCCTTGTTGTCGGAGGAAATGAGACAGAGAAATATGGAGGGTCAAAATGGAGATGCCTTATCTGTACGAGGAAGGTCCCAAAACAGAAACAAGAATACAGCTGAGTGGGAGATTCTAAATCTCTCGGAAAGTTTGTAAAGGTGTGTCGGAAATGTGGAAAGGAAGCGATACCACAAAGGAATGCACCCAAAGTCTCCCAAAGGAAAGGGATCTAATGCAGCTCCTTTTCACAGCAAACCATTCTTGATGAAGGGGATGTGTATTTGGCTTCTTCTTCAAATACACATGTAGATCATGAGTCCTGGTTGATTGACTCGGGTGCATCCTTTCACTTCACTCCCCATAGGGAGTGGTTTTGCGAGTATGAGAAATATGATGGCGGCGATGTATTCCTAGGGGATGATAGGAAGGCCAAAATCGTTGGACGTGGAAAATTCAAGCTGAAGCTGCAAGGTTGAAGGATTAGAACACTTCCTAGTGTTCTTCATATTCCTGCATTGGCCAGAAATTTGATTTTTGTAAGCAATATGGATGATGCAAGTGTAAAAACAGTGTTCGACAAAGATGCCTGCAAGATGGTTCGGGGAGCACTGGTATTAATGCGGGGAATTCGGATTGGAACTCTGTACAAGCTACAAGGTAGCACTGTTATTGATGGGTGTAACAGTTCTGTGGTTCCTGAAAGTGGAGTGGAAAGCCTAGTTGTATTTGGAGAAAAGACCATGCTATGGCATCAAAGGCTTGGACATATTGGAGAGAAGGGCCTTCGGATACTGCATAGAAATGGTATGGTAGAAGGTATGCATAATTGCTCTCTAGATTTATATTTTTGTGAAAATTGTGTATATGGGAAGCAGAATCGGGGGAGTTTTCCTTCTGGTGCTAAGAGGGCGAACAAGATATTAGAACTTGTGCACAGTGATGTGTTTGGACCTGTGTCAGTTCCATCACTGGGAAAGTCTGTGTACTATGTTTCATTCATAGATGACTTCTCAAGGAATACATGGATATATTTCTTGAGGAAGAAATCTGAAGTCTTTGACAAATTTAAAGAATTTAAGGCTCTGGTGGAAAACCAGACAGAGAAGAAGATAAAGGAGCTGAGGACAGATAATGGTGGGGAGTTCTGCAAGAAGGAATTTGAAGAGTTCTGTAAGAAGTGTGGTATAGCACGACAGAAGACTACTCCATACACACCTCAGCAAAATGGAGTTGCAGAAAGAATGAACAATCGATGAAAAGGAAAATAAGCATGCTCATGGCAATGTTAGGACAAGAATTTCAAGAGGCAAAGGAGACCGCATGTTACTAGTTAACACATCTCTTCACTGCTGGAGGATAAGACTCCACATGAGGTATGGACTGGTAAGAAACCCCTCTCTTTCACATCTAAGGGTATTTGGATGTGATGCATATGTACATGTTCCAAAGGAGAAAAGGACCAAGTTGGATAATAAATCTGAAAGGTGCATCTTTATTGGGTATAAGGATGGTTTAAAGGGTTACAAGCTTTGAAACCCAGAAACAAGGAAGGTTGTGTACAGCCGAGATGTGGTGTTTAGAGAAGTGAAAGATGTTGTTAAACATGAAGTCCTACCAAAGGAACCTGAGAAGATAGAGTTTGAGCTAAAGGAGGATGAATCAGACTCTACAACAGAAGAAGACTCAGAAGATTATGAGCCACAAACTCCAGCTTTAAGAAGATCAGTTCGGGAAAGAAGGCAACCATAAAGGTATAGTCCATCTGCTTTCTGTTCAGGTTTTGCCTTAACTATAACTGATGATGAACCCAGAACTGTCAGGGAGGCAGTAGATTCAGAGGATGGAAAACTCTGGAAGGAGGCCATGGTTGATGAAATGGCATCCTTGCACAAAAATGAGGCATGGGATCTGGTGGAGTTGCCGGCTGGAAGGAAGCCCATCGAGAGCAAATGGGTGTTTAAAAAGAAGATGAATGTAGAAGGCAAGGTGGAGAAATACAAAGCTCGGTTGGTAGCAAAAGGTTATTCCCAGGTGCCGGGAATTGATTTTGGTGATATTTTTTCTCCCGTTGCCAAAGTTACTTCTATTAGATTACTTTTATCTGTTGCTGCTGCATTTGATTTTGAGATAGAACAGATGGATGTGAAGACAGCATTTCTTCACGGAGATCTAGAAGAAGAGATCTACATGAAGCAACCTGAAGGCTTTATGGTGAAGGGTAAGAAAGAACTGGTATGCAGGTTGAAGAAGTCTCTGTATGGGTTAAAACAGTCACCAAGGATGTGGTATCAGAAATTTGATACCTATATACGGGGACTTGGCTTCACCAGAAGCAAGGAGGATCACCGTGTTTATTTTAAATTAATTGGTGACTGTGTTATTTATTTGGTCTTGTATGTGGATGATATGTTGTTGATTGGAAATGACAAAGAAATTATCCAAGATTTGAAGACCCAACTATTCTCCAAATTCGACATGAAGGATCTTGGTGCTGTAAACTATATTTTGGGCATGGAAATTAAGAGAGATTAGGCAAAGAGGAAGCTCTGGTTAAACTAGAGGAAATATTTCGAGACTATATTGCATAGGTTCAATATGTAGGATAGTAAACCGGTGAATGTTCCTATTCCTGTAGGTGTAAAGCTGTTTACTGAATAGTGTCCCAAGACACAAGAAGAAGAGGAGGATATGTATCGTGTTCCATATGCAAGTGCAGTGGGTAGCCTGATGTATGCAATGGTATATACTAGACCAGACATTGCACATGCAGTGGGAGTATTGAGCAGGTTTATGTCAAACCCAGGGAAGGAGCATTGGACAGCAGTGAAGCAGGTTTTCAGATATTTACGTGGCACTAGTGATTATGGCTTGTGCTACCAAGGAAGACTGGGATTAGAAAGAATGTTGGACATTCATGGTTTTGTTGATGCAGACTGGGCTGGAGATCTGGACCAAAGAAGATCTACAAGTGGGTATGTGTTTAGCCTATTTGGAGGTGCAGTCAGTTGGATGAGTAAAAGACAGTCTGTAGTGGCGCTTTCAACTATAGAGGCAGAATACATAGCAGCCAATCATGCAAGCAAGGAAGCAATTTGGTTGCAGAGATTGTGTTCAAGTATGGGGTTGGTATAGCAAGCTATAAGGATAGAATGTGATAGCCAAAGCGCAATTTTCTTGTCTAAGAACCCCGTTTATCATTCAAAGACAAAGCACATTGATGTTCAATATCACTTTGTTAGAGATATGGTTGAGGCTAAAAGGGTGTTGTTGGTAAAGGTGGACACTTTGAAGAATGTTGCAGATGCATTGACGAAGTCTGTGAGCACTCAGAATTTCTCTTGATGTAGAGAAACAATGGGTGTTGGAAAATTGGGCTAATGACTAAGATCTCCTGTGGCCCCCTGCGGAAAGAAAACAACAAGTGGGAGAACGTTGGGTATGTGTTATATTTTTTCACAACCAGCCCCACGCACCCAGGACAAAGGCGCCTGGCCGCAACAGGGTCATATGTGCGTCCTTGTTTATTTTTTTGTGTGCTATTCACTCATAGGTGGACCCACCCATGTTTTGTGCATGAGTTTGCACATGGTTTTTGGGTACGATGGTTTTCGGCCCCTGGTATTTTATAGATTCGGTCAAGGGAACTACGGTTATGTTCTAATCCAGGGTTAATGGATTGGGGTTTATGTATGCTTCAGCATGTATATATGTGTGTTGTAACACTAAAAGGAATATAATGAAATATCAAGCTGGTCGTCCCAATTTGGGATCCAGGGAAAATCCCTTTGTTTATCTATTTTATGTTTTATGCTCTCTCTATTGTTTATTTTCTGTTATAAGATTCTTGTGCAGATAATTTATGTTCAGGGTTAAAACCTACAATATGTATGATTTCTTGATGTATTCCAGCATTTTCCAGTTCTACATGGTTTTATTCTTAATATACCGTAGTTGGAATTGTGCATATGTTCTATATTCCTGTCTTTCCCATTTTAGGATATTAAATTTCCATTCATGTCATGAACCTGTCTTTACTGGAGTCATGAAAAAACATATATTTTAGATCATAAATACATATCTATCATGATCATCAACAACATGCCATCAATATTTCATCAAGGGTTGGACTTGAAATATGGGGGAAGCAGGTAAATGTGAAAAAAATCTTATCAACCCAATAACAATACATCAAGTTAGAGCATTTAATTTCACTATATTCCATAACCATAGGTAGTAAGAGATCTAGAGCACCAATCTCATCATGGTCATCACTACCATGCTTTTCATGATCAATAGGATAAATTTAGGTTATTTAATAAACCAACATAGTGCAATATCTCTTTTCATGAGCTTTCATTATGCTTATCACAAGCATTGTCAATAACATATCAATGAGGTAACCTTCTACAAGAGATCCAACAAGTCTTATGCATATCAAGAGTCAATAGTACCATTTACTAGATTCAGGATCAAGATCTCAACAAAATATATGTTATTCAAACATCAAGATGTGCCACTATATCCAATATCAACAATAAGTAGCCTCACATAAAAAAGAAGATCATCATGATAAAAATATTCAATACTAGGTACACCATTACATCATAGGAAACATAAATCCCAATCACTTTCATATGCATGCATGAGCCATTTGCAAAGGATAAATTCTCAACACACCATAGGGATTACCTAGCCATCAATGTTATAGCTAGAATATAATATACCATGCATACCTTGTGGTATTAACTGTGCACCTTCACATAGGAAACTTGTAGTGCTAAAGTTCCTCTTTACCTTTTCTAGATATAGCCATCTTTCCTACATTTCAAAAGATCCTTAAGAGGGATCCACTCATCACATCTCAACAAGGAGGTTAGAAATATCCAAGTTCTCAAATATACCTGCAGGAAGTAATGACTAGAAACAATAATCAGATCCATAAGTAAAAACAAGAGAAAGGTCATAGGTCAAGGAATACTTATCTTCAATGAGAGATGATCCTCTCCCTCTTGAACCAACCTTCAAGAGCCATCCATAGACCGTAAAACAATGTTGCCTTCAATCAACAACTTTATCAACATCCGGGTTATATGTCAAATCGATCCCAAGTGCTTCACAGAGATCACATCTCAAGAATTTACCATAAACCAGGTTTTCTCTCAAACCCTCACCATAAAACCCTTAAGAACTAACTACCTAGGGTTTTCTTCATACCCTAGAATTATTTTAGGTCTCTACCATCCTCTTCTTTCTTACATAAAAGTGTCTCCATGGGGGCGATCTTCATGGATTTCCTTCATCTCTGCTCTGAAAACATGTTAATTTTTCATAGAGCTACATTGTTCTTTGCTTTGATAGTTGCTTTTATTAAATAACATGTCAAAATTCACCCCAAAAAATTATATCATTATATAGATCTAAATTATTATCCATCAACATGAGCAACTATATAGAAAGAACAATACCATCATCATCATCTAAAAAACAAAACGTAAAGGAACAAAGGAAGAAAATCGTACACACATAGAGACACTGGGATTGGTCCGAGACCAGGGAAAAACCCACTATGGGGAAACCCTTAAAAATTATTCTTCTTAGATATTCATCAAATGATTTAGCAAATAATATTACAATGATCCATAGATCCATATCTTCTTGATGTAGAAAAAAAACTAGCATATGCACAATAAAACCATAAACATACCTTTGCTGAAGGAGCCTGAATCTAAGAACTGAAATGCACTGACACTGGCTGTAGCATACTAATGAATACTAATTGTTAGTTTCAGTCTTTTCAGCCTTCCTCCAGTGATCAAACATGCTCTTACAAAGTGATTTTAAGGTGTCAAGGTCAAATTTTGTCATTTCAGTGAGTCTTCAAGCAAAATTTGGTCACTAGGTATTAGGTCTAGGGTTTGCTTTTTCTCCTGTCAAAGTTGTCCAAATGTCGGTCCATGTCACCATTCAGCTGAGTGTACCATCATTCATAGGGTTTTCATCATCATTTTAGGTTCCAATGGGTCATTTTACACCTTGTTCATGCTTCAATTGTGCCTACGGAAGGTTCATTTCCCTCTCCTAGGGTTTTGAAGGCAATTTCTTTTGGATGGTCAAATCATCAGAAAAAATTGTATCCTGATGTTCATACACCTTCCCCTATCCTTAATATACCTTATTAAACACTTCCCATCACTGATATCCCTCAAATTCCTCATTTTCGCTCAAACCCTAGTTTCTTGCTACAACTTGACAATTTTCTAGGCTAGGCCTATGTTTTTCCCTTTTGGACCCCTTCCACTCACTCAATCTTTGAAATTCCACTTTCCCCTACTTCCTAACATCCCTCCCTACTTCCAAAAATTTTCTAAAGAATTTAGAATCCACTTTTCCCTTCATTTCACTTCATTTCGACAAATCCCTTGTTCCACACATCGGGATAGGTTTTACTCCAATGATGTTTCTGAGCAATTAAAGATGAATTTTGGAAAAATGAGAGATTTTTTTGTCCCAAATAGGCCAAGGAAGAAAAACCTCCTTCACGTTTTACACAGGTGTCATGGTTTCAGAGAAATGTCAAAAATACAGTTGCCTCAGGAGAATTGATGCACCTTTGAAGTGACCTTGGGAAAATCAAGATTTCTCCTAGCTTGGTTGGCCAAATGACTTTCTTGATGAGTCAAATGATAACTAGACACAAAGAGATTTCCAATGAGCTATCATGAGATCGATTTGGAGATGAGGAAGACCTTCAAAAGTTGACTGCAACAACACTCTGCCTTGAGGCAGCCTCATTTTGCACATTTTTACCAGTCTTGGGAGATTTGACTTTTGACAAGGCACATGAACTCCAAATTCAAAAATTCAAGTTGGGTTGGAAAGTAGACTCAATAAGCTTTCCAAAAAGCTATTCTATGACCAATTTGGACACCGGGAAGGCCTCCAAAAGTCTCCTGCAAAAAGGCACTACACATTGAGATGAATTTTGGAAATTTTGCCTTTAAAAACAAAGTTTTCAGCCCAATGCACCGCGCCACTTGGCGCGCGCTTTTGATGGGGGGCTCCTTTTGGTGAAAAATTTAAATTTTTGGATTTTTCATGGAAAATTATGCATGCCTACTTATGTCCAAGAGATTTTGACAGGTTTTGGGCTTCCAGAAGGGTCAAAAACACCCTAAAAATGACCTTTCTGCCCCTTTTTGGACACACAGGAAGCAGTGTTGCGAAAAATCATTTTTGGAGGGGAAAATGGAAGCCAAATTCAGAAATTCCACTTGTGTTGGAAAGTAGACAGGTATACCTTTCTAACAAGCCCACTTGGAGAAAATTTGGACACCGGGAAGGCCTCCGAAATCAGATCCAAATTGGCGCGACTCATAGAGAAATCAGGCGCGGCGCATTGGGGATTTTTGCTCATTTTGGACTCAGTAACTCTGTTTTTCGCCTAGTTTTTGACATTTTGACTTTCTTGCTTCAAAATGTTAAACTCGTGATGTAATTTGATGTAATTTGATGGATCTTGATGTAATTTTGTTAAATTTTTACACATGGAGGTAGATTCATCCATCAAAAGGTGAATTGCAACTGAATGAATCAATTTCCTATCTTATAGAGGCAAGTTGTTCCACTGCCTATTTTCTAGTTCTCAGTTTAGATCTTGTTGAAACAACTCCTAAACTTGTGAGCTCGACCCCTAGAGGTTGGGGATGAGTTATTTTTGTCTATATCTTGTAGTTTTTCAGTCATTAGCATGGTTGGACACTTGGGATTGCTTTGAGCATCATTGTACATTCATCTCTACAGTTTGGCAAAGGAATAGACCAGGGTTTGCAGCACTCCTTGGGATTCATGTGGCTCTTTGTTTTGATGATTTGTTTCTCTCTGTTAATGTAATTTTACTGGTGCTTTATGTATATCATCTTCCCTCTTATTTCTTCTTAAGTTAAACAAACAAGGATAAAGGCGGAACTCATTAGATTTGCAGTGCTCTACCTAGAGTTTGTTTAATTTTCTATGTTTTCGACTGTTTGAAGAGGATTCCTGAAAGTTTCTTGCCCTCTTCAACTCCTCACCAGTCTGAGCTATCCATTTCATTCAAAATTGAAGCGTCAAAACAATTTCCTTCCTTACCCCATTCAGATCTCTACAAAAACTAGGCCTCATTCCCCAGACCCAAAATCTGCCTTTCCCTTTGATCCAACAAACACCCTCAAAATAAAATCAAACTCTCTTACATATATACCTAGCCTAAAATCAACCTGTATTCAAGTCATCTCAAGCCTCACTGATTATTTTTGCTGAGATTGACCAAGAGAGAGCCCTCTCCCGATATGGTAGGGCTAGCTACCAGGTTAAGCGTGGTTTGATGTTACCCTAGACTCTGTCTTCCTCAACTTGAGGTAGATTTAGGCCATAACATAGTGGCAACCATACTGGGGAAGAAAAGTTTGTTGTTTGCTTTATAAACTATAGACAGAGCCTGAAGTTAGCCAGGTAGCCTTCGAAACTCTCTTGCTTTGCATTAGAAAAAGTAGATGAATGCTGTTTCAGTCAATCTCCGGTCTAGTTTATGAACTGAACATCTGATTTCCTTAGTAAAATGTAGTCAAGTTCAGATCTGATTGTTGATGGTGGACAACGATCAGACATAGGAAGGCTGAAATCATTCACGTGGCGATTCCATCAGAATTTTTATGGCGACTCTACTCTTCAAGAATCAGTAGCCTGAGGAATTTCTTGGTGAATTCATTGTTATCAAAATGGTTTCGCTGGATCGAAGGTATGCTCCCATGAGCCGAGATCACATTCCAGGTTTTCCAAATAAAATTCCTAAGGTAGATTGGCAAAGGAATTTGCCTATGTTTAAAGATGATGATAGGAAGGATGCTGCTTTACATCTGGTTAGATTTCACATACATATTCGCAAGTTGAAGGTTGATTTTCCTGAAGATTTCTTGATGAAGATATTCATGGCCACTCTAGAAGGTGAAGCCCGATCTTGGTATGAAAGTTTGCCGCCTGCTTGTATTTACTGTTTAAAGGATTTTCATACCATGTTCTTTGAAAGGTATAAAGAATCTTATCCATCCTTAACTTTAGTTCAGAACTGTTGTAGCCATGTTCATAGTTTTATTGAAAATATTGAAAAATTTTATGAAGATGATGACTTCATGGACAATGAGATCATGGAGGCTCTGTACGAAAATCCATTTCAGAAGCATAAAGAGAACTTAGAGGATACCCATCAAGATGCTCAGGAAACTTTGCAGCAGGATCAAGATCTTAGTACAATGGAAAATGATGAAAGAGAAGGTTTTATTTCAGATATGTCGATAGAAAAAGACAATATGTAGGAAAGTCAAGTTTCAATTTCAGAATGTGATAAAGTCAAGTCAGCTATTTTAGATCTAGATTCAGATCATGATGATCAAGAATACCTTGTGCTAAATCCCATGAAGGAGAGCTCTGCTGTTGAGATCATCTGGAATGAAGAAGACATAGTTATTGATCCAAATGTTCTCATTTCATTAGAACAAAGCCTTCATGAGGAGGTAATCCAGTCAATTCATGAAAAACAAGATGAGATCTTTGTTCAAGTAAGTGAAAAATCTTCTTTCAATAACTCAGTGATAAATGATAATTTGATTGCCATGTCATATGAAGATGATCAACAATGTTTTCAAATTTCAGAAGATCAGGGAATTAAGGACTGTCATTCAGGTTTTTCATGTTTTAAAGTGTTATTTCATGAAGACAATCACTGTTTGAGCAAAAGAAAACAAAAATTATTATCTCCTTTTTCTGAAGATGAGATAGATCAACTCCTGAAAGGTCATGTTACAGCCCAAGCTAAAGCAGATTTGCAGTGCCCACATGGTCAAGAAAGTGTTGGTGAAACTTCTTCTTCTTTTAAAAATGATGATGGTCTTGTAATTAGTTTTATAGATAAGCAAACAGATAACATTTTCTTTCATGAAGATGATAAGGTTGTCATGTTTGATAATCTTGAAGATTGTTTACTATTTAAGAATGACCTAGATCATGAAGTTGAGGAATATGAGCTTGAGAGAGAAAATATGCCAAAATTTCTCATGGTCAAGGAACTTACAACTAACACTCAGATGGCAGAAGCTTATACCTCTCTGTGCCTTCCTGTCACTTGGCAATCAATTGTTCTTTCAGATCAGAATGAAGCGAGTAGTTGTAATTTTGCTGCTGGATCTCAAGACCAACTAGTGCTTCAGGATTTTCAAGATCCCTTCGGCATTCTTTTGCAAGCATCAGAAAAGATAAATTTTGCCTGGTTCTTTATCTAAGCCTTGGTTTCAGTGGTTATTGTGAGTTGCCTACATGTACATTGTTCTACCTGCTCGAGAAAAGTGAGAGAATAATTTTGGTATGCAGCCATCTGCTGGATTGGTTACATTGGAAGGCTCACTACACATGATTGTACATATTCCATCAGTAGGCAGTTGGTTGTCATCATGATTTGAAGCCCTCAAATCTCGATGGACTACTGCCATTAAAAAAGCTTTGTAATTACTAATTTTAGTTAAGTAGGTCTTGAGTCATTTTTTGTTTTAGTCAATTTCAACATAGTTTCAGAGAAAGTGTGTACTGTCGTCATTCATTTAGTTTGGGGCTCGAAGTGAAGGCTATAAAACTGAAGGTCTGATTTCAGTTTTGGTGTGTCAATTGTTTGAGTCATTTTCGAGTCATTTTTCAGTCTTGTAATTAAGTTATTTTGTGTCGTCAAGTCATCAGTTTTCAGTCATGCATCTCATCTTGAGTTTTTTACTCCATTGCCCAATGGATAAGGCACTGGTCTGCTCTCCCAAAGATTTTCAGTTCTTGGCACCTCCAAGGAGCTACCATCCCCATTGGAGCCAATGTTAGTGTCAGTCTTTTCAGCCTTCCTCCAGTGATCAAACATGCTCTTACAAAGTGATTTTAAGGTGTCAAGGTCAAATTTTGTCATTTGGTGGAGTCGTGACAGAAATTTGGTCTGTGATGTTAGGTCTAGGTTGCCTTTACCTCTGTCAAAGTTGTCCAAATGTCGGTCTGTGTCACCATTCGGTTGAGTGTACCATCATTCTAGTGGTTCTCATCATCATTTCGAGGTTCCAATGGGTCATTTTACACCTTGTTCATGCTTAGGTTATTTTCTAGAGTAAGGTTCATTTCCCTCTCCTAGGGTTTTGAAGGTAATTTCTCTTGGATAGTCAACTCATCATCAAAACTTGTATCCTGATGTTCATAAACCTTCCCCTATCCTTAATGTACCTTATTAAACACTTCCCATCACTGATATCCCTCAAATTCCTCATTTTCGCACAAACCCTAGTTTCTTGCTACAACTTGACAATTTTCTAGGCTAGACCTGTGTTTTGCCCTTTTGGACCACTTCCCCTCACTCAATATTTGAAATTCCACTTTCCCCTGCTTCCTAACATCCCTCCCTACTTCCAAAATTTTTCTCAAGAATTTATAAGCCCCTTATTCCCTTCATTTCACTTCATTTTGACAAATCCCTTGTTCCACACATCAGGATAGGTTTTACTCAAATGATGTTTCTGAGAAATAAAAGATGAATTTTGGAAAAATGAGAGAGGTTTTTGTCCAAAATAGGCCAATAAAGAAAAACCTCCTTCAATTTTTACACAGGTGTCATTTGTTTAGAGAAATTTCAAAAATACAGTTGCCTCAGGAGAATTGATGCACCTCTGAAGTGGCCTTGGGAAAATCAAGCTTTCTCCTAGCTTGGTTGGCCAAATGACTTGCTTGATGAGTCAAATGATAACTAGACACAAAGATATTTCCAATGATCTATCATGAGCTCAATTGGAGTTGAGGAAGACCTTCAAAAGTTGATTGCAACAACACTCTTCCTTGAGGCAACCTCATTTTGCACATTTTGACCAGTCTTGGGAGATTTGACTTTTGACAAGGCACATGAACTCAAAATTGAAAAATTCAAGTCGGGTTGGAAAGTAGACTCAATAAGCTTTCCAACGAGATATTCCATGCCCAATTTGGACACCGGGAAGGCCTCCAAAATTCTCCTGCAAAAAGGCACTACACATTGAGATGAATTTTGGAAATTTTGCCTTTAAAAACAGAGTTTTCAGCCCAATGCGCCGCACCACTTGGCGCGCACTTTTGATGGGGGGATCCTTTTGGTGAAAACTTTACATTTTTGGATTTTTCATGGAAAATTATGCATGCCTAATTATGGCCAAGAGATTTTGACATGTTTTGGGCTTCCAGAAGGGTCAAAAACACCCTAAAAATGACCTTTCTGCCCCTTTTTGGACACACAGGAAGCAGTGTTGGGAAAAATCATTTTTGGAGGGGAAAATGGAATCCAAATTCAGAAATTCCACTTGTGTTGGAAATTAGACAAGCAAAAATTTCTAACAAGCCCACTTGGAGCAAATTTGGACACCGTTAAGGCCTCCGAAATCAGCTCCAAACTGGCGCGACGCATAGAGAAATCAGGCGCGATGCATTGGGGATTTTTGCTCATTTTGGACTCAGTAACTCTATTTTTCGCCTAGTTTTTGACATTTTTACTTTCTTGCTTCCAAATTTTAAACTCATGATGTAATTTGATGTACTTTGATGGATCTTGATGTAATTTTTTTAAATTTTTACTCATGGAGGTAGATTCATCCATCAAAAGGTGAATTGCAACTGAATGAATCAGTTTCCTATGTTATAGAGGCAAGCTATTCCACTGCCTATTTTCTAGTTCTCAATTTAGATCTTGTTGAAACAACTCCTAAAATTGTGAGCTCGACCCCTAGAGGCTGGGGATGAGTTATTTTTTGTCTATATCTTGTATTTTTTCAGTCATTAGCATGGTTGGACACTTGGGATTGCTTTGAGCATCATTGTACATTCATCTCTACAGTTTGGCAAAGGAATAGACCAGGGTTTGCAGCACTCCTTGGGATTCATGTGGCTCTTTGTTTTGATTATTTGTTTCTCTCTGTTAATGTAAGTTTACTGGTGCTTTATGTATATCATCTTCCCTCTTATTTCTTCTTAAGTTAAACAAACAAGGATAAAGGTGGAATTCATTAGATTTGCAGTGCTTTACCTAGAGTTTGCTTAATTTTCTATGTTTTTGACTATTTGTAGAGGATTCCTGAAAGTTTCTTGCCCTCTTCAACTGCTCACCGGTCTGAGCTATCCATTTCATTCAAAATTAAAGCGTCAAAAAAATTGCCTTCCTTACCCCATTCAGATCTCTACAAAAACTAGGCCTCATTCCCCAGACCCAAAATCTTCCTTTCCCTTTGATCCAAAAAACACCCTTAAAATCAAATCAAACTCTCTTACATATATACCTAGCCTAAAATAAACCTTTATTCAAGTCATCTCAAGCCTCACTGATTATTTATGCTGAGATTGACCAGGAGAGAGCCCTCTCCCGATCTGGTAGGGCTAGCTACCAGGTTAAGCATGGTTTGATGTTACCCTAGACTCTGCCTTCCTCATCCTAAGGTAGATTTAGGCCATAACACTACTTATATTGAGTGAGAATTTTAGATACATCTTGCAGTGGAAATATATAGAGCAGATCTATGTTGGGCGCAACCTAACTTAGTTTATTTTTGGTCAAAGACTATGCATCTTGAGGAGTGGAGTGCATGGTACCACGAAGTTGGATCAAGCTCAGATATTACCATAAACCCTTAGTCGCGGCCTCATGACAATGTGCCCACAACTGAACCTTCCCTAACCGTTACATAGACTCATAGTGCCTGTAGCTAAGGTCCTAATCAGCTTGATCTACCCCAAGAACCCTACCCATGACCTCAACACGCTCAGCTCGCGACTATTGAAGCTTAGCAAATACCTTGCCATGCTATGCCCATGGCTCTGGACCGAATTGTGTAGTTTTTTGCCCATGAATATGGCTTGGAAGCCCCAGTTCAGAGTGAGCCTCTCACCTATGATCCTGAACCTTGCACAACCTTCTTCCGTCGAACCTGTGTGAGCCAAGACAAAATAGACAGACTAAGACAATGGATGAAAATCAAATATTGCTTGAGAAAGTGTGTGAGAATGAGCTTGAGGTTGCCTCCATTTATAATTTTTGTGTGGGTCCGCTTGGGTTTAAGGTCGACTTGACTAAATTCCACATGTCGTTAGGCCGACCCATTTCATTTCACTTTAATAGATAAAATAGTTCATAATTTAACTTCCACTTAACCAATTGGGGTGATCTATAGGTCAATTTTGGTCCTCTGGAAAAGAGGAATATAATGAAATTATAATATCGACCATCAGAGCTATCCATAATGTAATTTGATCATAGTTTCATAATATTAACATTTTCTTCTTCATCCTTCCAAGTTTCCATGTTTTATGTTATAGTCTTCCTCCTTATTTGTTGATGAGAACTTGCTCTTCCATATTATATTAGGAAAAATAATGAGGGGGGTGGGGGGTGTGGAATCAGTATTTTACTCACTTCAATTTCAATTTCTTATTCTAATTTTTATACATGACTATTGTAAAGGAAACTAATGTATGTACACGACTGTTACTAAAAATACCAGTGTATATATAGATAACTTATCTGATTACCTATGCAACATTAATCAATGCATAATTATTCCATTATTCATCAATTAAAAATTAAGTATGAGCAGTTAAGAAGTAGATAGAATATTAACACACACAACAACATGAACACCGAGATTTTTAGATGGAGACCCAATGTGAAATAAAACCATCGTTATTGTCATCTATGTCTTCTTTTATTAAAAATAAAATTCTTACAATATTGCACTGGTGCAGACTTTAACCAGTACGTAGGATCCTACCTGTAGAAGGCTACAAACTTCTTTCATTTTCTAGCTCCTATTAGAAGGGAGCTACAACCCCCTTTTTGGAGACTACTATCCTCATGCTCTTTGTGGATCACTTTTCATAATATTTCAAACTGGATCCAATCCCAACTATTCTGAAATAAATAAATCAAATATTGAATCGACTAAATCATAAAATAAAATAATGTAACGAATACAACTAAATCAAACTAGATCAGAACAAATCATGCCACCAAGCCAAACATTGTTACCCATCACAGAAACCAACTGCTTCCACTGCAAACCCTGATCAAGTATACATCAAATTGTATATTCTACTTTTCTTAATCATACATGTATGTGTACGCGCTTCTCCTGAAGAATACCTGTGTATAGATCTAAAAACACTGATACTTGAATCTGAATCACTTTCAGACTGAATCAATCTTTGTATCACATGCTAAACCCATCAAAGATCACTAAACCAAACACAAATCATCATACAACAACATCATCACTTATTTATCATTCCATTCCATAATCAGTTAAACCCAACCAATACTTTCAAACACATATTATTATGAGAGAGACATCATTGACAAACAACAAAAAACATAATTGAATTGATCAACCATTATAAAAATTTCATACTAAAAAACCCTAGTAGTTGTATGCGACTCTTATGAAGAAAACTTGTGTATGTACACGCTTTTAATACTTGACACCTATGTACAGATTTGGACTTTTACAGAATGTATACATGATCCCTCTAAATTAGTTCTGTGTATGTACATGGCCTCTCTGAAGAAAACCTACATAAGGATCTGTAATCATTGAATCATGACATCACTGCAACCACAAAACATACTTCGCAACCTTTACTGTCACATGTTTATGTCAGAGTATCATTACCATCACAGATCTATCATTGTTAGTCATGATCATAAAATATCAAGTAAGCATGTTTGTTAGCCACTATTAAGTTTTCAGATCTATCAAATCTTTACCTCCTTCATGCTCCTTGGTGCACACATGTTTCAGATTAAACCATTCATCAATAACCCATAACTTGCACAGATAACACTTTGATCTCCATCTCCTTATATAACTTAGGCCTTAGCCAATACCTTAGGCCAATCCATTAGTAATTCCGATGGTATATTTTTACGGGATCAAATATATGTTGTCGTTCTCATCGCTATGGGCCAATACCATGGTGTGTAAACTATATGCGACTTTTCTTCACCATACCCACGTATGTACACAGATTTTATTCACGGGACCCATGTATACTTTCCAATACTTCAACTTTATCATTCCTTTGTCTCTGAAATGATATTCCTTTTTCTATATCACCTGTAGCATCTGCATAACCATCATGTTGACATATTTATCAAGTAGGTTTCCATCAAGAAAAAAAAATTAGTCATAATTCCAGCAATCTCCCCCTTTGGACTTGATAGAAACCACTTTGGTGTTTGGTCACCACCACCTGTAGATACCTGTAAACACATCTATAAGCATACCAAGATTCTCTCCAAGCATTCTTTCTCAAACACAAAGTTACTCTCCCCCTTTGACATCAAGGAAAAAGTTCTGACCAATTTTGAATGAAGACTTATCTCCTCCTATGTAGAAAGAATCAATGTAGGGTTGATCTGTTTAATATAAACACTGACCATGCTCCCCCTAAGCATATGCTAAATATTCTAGAAGATATACAAATAAGTACATGACTTTAGGACTCAACAAAATATGGCCTTTCCTATCACCAAGGACTCATGCTTACATCAATCACCCAACACCGTGGGGTTACATATACATCAAGTGCCCAAAATAATGGGATTACATACAAAATTGACTTGACTCCAATAGACCAAAAATGACTGAATATTACAATTATAACAACATAGTTCTTTACATGATCTGTACATCAAGAGACAAATATGACATTTATAACTGAGACCAAATACCTCAATAGTGAGGTTGCAACATCATGAGAATCTTCAACAAACATCATATACCATATAGGATCATGTATCATCATCATGTATCACCAAAATATGGGAGAAAAAAGGACATCACCATAGAATATTTTCACATGTAGTTTGTGAAAAATAAGCATCATGAAAATTAAGTATCATAAAAGTCATAAGGACAACATCATACCATAATCAGCTCCTTAAGAAACAAATTTTCATCACCAAAAACTTCAATAGTAAACGTGTCATCAACAACATCACTAGTCATGAACACCATTATGCAACAAATAATTCTCAAGGAATCATAATGCCAACAATGAACTACTAGAAATATGGCAAATTCTCCCCTTGAATATGTGCCAACTATTCACTATCAAGCCTGATCACATTAAAACTCATCAATCAGTAAAGTAAAAAACAACAGTGTCATATTGCAGTAACTCATAAACCATCATAAGCCAATATCACTTCTAAGTGGCATCTGAATATTAACCGACTATAGCCAATCAACACCAGAAGAAAAGAGCCAAAGAACAACTGATTGAAATATACCAAAACCTCTCCTTGAATTTGTCCCATATTTTATTCATAATAGAGAAACATACACTAATTTCTAGAACCAAGCTCGCTTATATACATGATTTTCCTTCATGTGACCCGCGTGATATTTTCAGTCTCATCTTCCCCTGAACATGAAATATATGTCAGAATAATTAACAAAGTGATGAAGCAGAGGCCAAACCTAGTTTATGTCTAAGATATTCAAAGGAATCACATGGAAGTGGCCTTTGTAAATATATCCACAAAATGTTCCTTTGAGGGAACATATTCCAGTTTGACCTTTTGTTCAAGAACCTGTTCTCTTAGAAAGTGATATTTGATTGGAATATGCTTGGTTTTTTAGTGCATGAAAATATTTTTAGAAATACTTATGACACTAGTATTATCACACAGAATAGGCATAGGTTGAGTACAAGTGATTTGAATGTCTTGCAATGTTTTCATCATCCATAGAAGTTGAGTACAACAAGACGCAAAAACAACATATTCTACCTCAGCAGTAGATAAAGAAATGGAGTTTTGTTTTTTGTTGAACCATGATACCAAGCGAGGTCCCGAATATAATAATCCTTTACTAGTACTATTTTGATCATCAATATTACCTGCCTAATCTTCATCTGTGTAAGCATGAAGTGAAAAATTGGCATCTTTGGGATACCATAGGCAAAAATATTGATTTCCTTGTAAATACTTGAATATTCTCTTGACTGCATGAAGATGAGTTTCTTTAGGATTTTCTTGAAATCATCCAACACTCCCATCTGTATGAATAATATTTGGTATTGTGTCTATAAGGTAGATCAAGCTTCCAATCATATATTTGTATTATGGTTGGTTCACTGAGGGAGAATCATCATTTGAACTAAGATTAAATCATGTTACCATTGGTGTGCATATAAGCTTGCAGTCTCCCATTCCATATTTCTTTACAATCCGCTTAAGGTACTTGGTTTGTGAGAGAAACATACCATTCTTTTCTTTCTGAACTTGAATACCAAGAAAATATATTAGTTCACCAAGTAAGTAAATTTAAAATTCTTGCTACATAACTAAAGAAAATCCTTGACTCATATATTCTTCATTGCTTCCAAATATGATGTAATCTACATAAAAAAAAATGAATAAAAGTTTATATATATATATATATATATATATATATATATATATATATATATATATATATATATATATATATATATATATATATATATATATATATGTACTCCCTTAGTGAAGCCTTGTTGTTGAATATACATGTTAAGACGATAATACCATGCACATGGAGCTTGTTTTAGCCCATATAATGTCTTCTTATGTTTTCAAGCAAGATTTGTATCATTGCCTAGAATGAACCCTTCAGGTTGTTCATTATAAAATTCTTCTTCTAGGTCCCCATTTAGAAATGAAGATTTAACATCCATTTGATATACTTTAAAGTTATGAAAGCTTGAAAATGAAAGGGACATTCTTATGGCTTCAAGTCTGGATACGGGTGCAAATGTTTCTTCAAAGTATCTTCCTTCTTTTTGAGCATAGCCTTTGCATATGAGTCTTGCTTTGTTTCTAATTACCTCTCCATTTTCATTCAATTTCTTTTTGAATACCCATTTTTCCCCAATAACATTTGTATCATGAGGTCTTGGTACTAATTCCCATGTGTTTTTCTTTTCTATCTCATCAAGTTCTTCATCCATTGACTTAACCCAACATTCATATTCTCTTGCTTGATTTACATTTTGATGTTCAATTGTGGATAGTAAGGCTAGATAACTGGAAGTTCCAACAAGAGTTCTTCTAGTTTGTATTCCAACTTCATTTTCACCTAGAATTTGAGATTCTAGATGATTTCTCTAAACATATCTTGAAGGATTCTATTTCGATGATTTTTTGATTTCAAATACTTCTTCTGATGCTTCACTAATTTCCTCTGCTACAACCTTTTGGTTTGTTGTAGGGTAAAGTTCCTTAATCACAACATAAATGCACTCATCAATATTTTGAAGCGTTTTATTATAGAATTTATATCCATTGCATCTATAGGAGTATCGAAGGAGAATTCCTTCATCATCTATAGATTCAAACTTTCAAAGTTTATCATCATTATTCTTTATGTAACACTTTCTTCCAAAAACTCTAAAATTTTTAATAATTGCAGGCTTACCAGACCATAGTTCATGAGGATTTTATCATTATTTACCCAAATATGAGCTTTTTTGAGGATATTCATGGTTGTACGTGTTGCTTCCCCCAAAAATGTATGAGGTGCTCTAGACTCATCAATCATGGTACACATCATTTGTTATATTGTTTTGTTCATTCTTTCTACCACTCTATTTTGTTGAGGAGTTTTAGCTATAGAAAAATGCCTCTTGATGCCATGTTGTTCACAAAAGTAGAAAAAATCATATGATATAAACTCTCCTCCTCTATCAGATCTAAGACATTTGATTTTCAAATCTAACTCTTTTTCTAATAGAGATTTGAAGACTTTAAATTTATCAAATGCTTCATATTTATGTTTCAATAATCTAATCCAACACATTCTAGTAAAATCATGAATGAATAATATGAAGTATTGTTCACCCTGAGGAGACTTATTTCTCATAGGACCACAAAAATAAGTACGAATAATTTCATGTGGATTACTTGAAGTACCTTATTTGGCATTAAAATGAACCCTGGTTTGCTTACCGAATTGACATGATTTGCATATGGAACTTTCTGGAAGAGAGATGTTAGGAAAATCATGAACTGCTCCCATTCTTCTTGATTTTTGTAATTGGGTGAAGCTTAGATGTCCCAATATTTTGTGCCAAAGCCAAATTTATTCTGATTTTTTGATCAAGTAACAATGCTCTAGGTCGTATTCCAAGAAATACACATTACTTGGAGTTCTTATTCCCTTTATTATGATCTTACTTGTATCAAGATTTCATACCACACAATTCTTTGATCTAAAAACAACCTCATGCCCTTGGTCACACCTTTTACTAAAACTCAACAAGTTATGTTTTAATCCATAAACAAACAAAACATTTCCATCTTTAACCTTATTATAGTTCCTTTTCCTTTGATAGCAGCGGTTGAATTATTTCCAAAGGTTACATTCTTTTATTTCTTTATT
This sequence comes from Pinus albicaulis, assembly GCA_034641835.2. Classification (NCBI taxonomy): domain Eukaryota; kingdom Viridiplantae; phylum Streptophyta; class Pinopsida; order Pinales; family Pinaceae; genus Pinus; species Pinus albicaulis. The sequence goes on along the minus strand of CM076582.1, from coordinate 309,992,781 downwards.
TCATTAAAGGACATAAACTTATCTTTATCACCTAGCATATGCTTTGATCATCCATTGTCAATGTACAACATATTTTCTTGATCTTTTCAATATAAAGCTAAAATACAAATTTTAGATTCTATGGTTTTCTTTTTCCATACATTGGATGTTGTTTCCCTTTGGTCATTCTGAAGAATTGGTATCATTATGCTTCTGCATTCAGTCTCTCTATTCCCAAAGTTATTGCAAAAGGAACATTTTTTTTCATCTTGAGGAGGTGAGAAGGTATTGTAAGAGTATTTATTTAACCCAATATCATTCTTTTGTTTTCTTGGTTCTCTAGTCATTATAGTTTTATAAGTGCAACATTGACCAACCGTATGACCAAAATTGTGACAAGTGAAGCATTGGCCATTGAAGTAGAATTTCCTGGTAGTATATTAACTTTCTATGTAGTTTCCATTTTGATTGTGGTAAGGATGATTTGTCTGAGAGACATTTGATCCCTCATTCCTTTGCTGAGAGCTAAATTTTTTTTGCTTGCTTCCCTTTACTGCATTGAGATAACTTCCTGTACCAGTTTCAAAATATTTTAGAGTCTTTGATGATTCTCCATTGTATCCAAGACCCATTTTTATTAGAGGTGATATTTTACTTTGATGATTTATTCTAAGGTCTCGGATCCTTTAGCAAATCTAATGTTTATACCTTTTGTTCTTTCAAGTTCCTTTTTTAGACTTACTATTTCTAGTTCTAACTTTTCATTATGCCTCTCCTTTTCTATAATTTGTTTCTTCAATACTTCTTCTGCTAATTTAGCTTCTTCTAGACGGATTTTAAGCTAAGTTATTTCTTTAATGAGATTATATTTTTCTTCTAGGGAATCCATAAAAGCATCATCATACTCATCAATGCATTTATCTTTAAAGTCCATAAATAATTGATATTCTTGATTAGACTCACCTTCTTCACCATTTGAAATATCATCATTATCTTTGTGTGTGTAGAAAATTTTCTTGTTTTCAAGCCTTCCTCTAAAATTTAATTTTACAAAATTCTTCCCTTTCTCATGGTTTTCTTTGTAAGGCCATTTAGCAGCATAATTACCAACTCTTCCACAAGTAAAACATTTGAAGGGAAGCTTAGCTCTAAATCTGCCAGTTCCTACTTGGAGTTTCTTTATGAAGTTTGTCTCTTCTTCATCTGATACATAACTTGATTCCTTAAGCTAATCCTTTTAATTTCCTTTATAAGTATCTTTGAATTTTTCCTCTATGATATTTGAGGGGCCCCCTTTCCTCATTTTATAATCTATTAAGATCCCATGAAGCTGTTCAATAGTAGGGTTCTTCAAATCCTACATTTATTCAATGACAAAGACTTTCAAATTGAATTTTGGGGTTAGAGATCTTAGAATTTTCTCAACAAGCATTGGTTCTTTTACTTCATCACTAATATTTCTCATTTAATTAACAATCTCATCTACCCTAAGAAATACACTTGCAATACTTTCATCATTATGCATTCTGAGAGGTTCATATTGAATTCTAAATGTTTGACTTTTAGCACTCTTTACCTTAGTGTCACCTTCATAAATTTGGATTATCTTGTCCCATATAGCCTTTGTAGTATTCAAGTGCATGACATTTGCAAATTATGATTCTTCCAAGCTTCCCAAAATAATGTTGACAACCTTTGCATTGGTCTCATATTTTTTCTTTCTACTTCATTTGTGGGAATGGAGGATGGATGCTAATAACCTCCTTCAATGATTCCCAAATCACAAGCTCCAAGTGACTATAGATAAGATCTTTTTCTGACTTTCCAGAAAACCAAGTTGGATTCATTAAATCATTGGTGGCCTGAAAAATGTTACTACCTATTGATTTCTCATCTTGATGAACCTTCCTTCAAGAAATCAAGAGTATTCAAAAGGACCTGCTCTGATTCCAATTGTTAGGAAAAATACTAAGAAAGGGGGGAGGGGGGAGTGAATCAATATTTTACTCACTTAAATTTCAATTTCTTATTATGATTTTTATATGCGACTATTGTAAAGGAAACTGGTGTATGTACACAATTGTTACTATAAAAACTGTGTATATCTATATAACTTATCTGATTACCTGTGAATCATTAATAATCACATAATTATTCCATTATTCATCAATTAAATAACGAGTAGGGTAATTTAAGAAACAAATAGAAAATTAACACACATAACAACAGGAACACCAAGATTTTTAGGTGGAAACCTAATGTGGGAGAAAACCATTGTTGTTGTCGTCTCTGTCTTCTTTTATTCAAAATAAATTTCTTACAATATTGTGCTTAAATTCATATTTCTGTAGTAAATTTTATAGCAACAATATTTCTTCATTAAATTTATTAAGCATTACATTTGAATGCTTTTCTTCATTTCTCCTTTGCTTGTTTGCACAAGTCAATTCCACTTGTTTTCTGCTAAAATAAAGTGTTGCAAATATCTCCTAGAAATTACCTTCTAGACATTCTCATGAGGACACATATCCTTTGGAACAAAAATCAAATTATGTTCATTCTCCTTCATCCTTGAGACAACCTTAAATGGTCGCCTTTCTTTCTGACTTGTGCAACCTGCAAACACACCTAATTTGTCGGTTTCAAAATCACAAGGCCTTGTAGTCTAATTTAATTCTTCTTGCCCCATTTCTTCATGTTTATCTTCATTCTCAAAATAATCTATGATGATCTCAGCTAGTCTCTCATCATCATATTCTTCATCATTTTCATCCTCTCCTAGGATGGATCCTTGTTTTGGTGCACAAATGTACATTGTCTCTTTCTCACTTTCTCCAAGTATCCTTAACTAATCTCGGATCATATGCCTCACCCATCTTATTTTAATTATTCCATGCATCTTCTTAACCAACCATTAGACTCTTTTTACAACATAAAGTCCATCCATCAATTATTTCATCACTTTTTCCATCCATTGTTTCGTTTTCTCTTGTATATGCTTCTTTATTTTGTTGAGCTCTTCCTTTATGCCAATTATCTCCTTTTCCCTTTCTTCATCACTCATTTCATTTTTTCTAACTTTCTCGGGTTCCTCCCTTCTTTGGTTGTAACCTTTCTATGAACCCATCATATGACTACCAATAGCCATCTTTTACTTCTTCTTCTTCTCTTGTGAACCCTCCTTGTTCACTTGTGAACTACAACCAAGGCTTTACCTCATAACAAACTTTGTACCTGTTACCAATACCTCACCAAGCTTCCTCTTGAGATAAGATTTTGGTATTTATGATTCCTTCTCTGGAACCTTCTCTTGGAAATTATACCCACACTCCCTGTGTGGAACTTCCCTTTGAAAACTTCTGCTGAATTTCTACTTGTTGGAAGTTGTCCTTCTTTTGGTTCTCTACAGTAGAACCTTTTCTTCTTCCTCTAGAGCACACTTTCTCCTTGGCTTCAAATTTTTTAGGTTGCTTCAATTTCACTTTTTTTTGTTGCCCTCTCTCTTTCTTTAACAATGCATCTTTCTATTGGGTTTTTCCACAATCCTCCTTGCTTCTAAGAGCCTAATTGCTCCCGCTTCTCTTTTACAACGTTGTTAGTTGTCTAATTGGTGTCACTTCTTTCTCCTTATGTTTGCTTCAACCTCGCTATCCAAATATACGTTGAGCATACATTATTTTTGTTATAGTATTCTTTGTTGGCTCTTCCTTCAAGGTTATAGTCTTCTAATGTCCCTCAAATCAAAAAAAAAATCTTTCAGGTCTATCTTCAAAACAAATTTGGTCTAATTCCTCCTAAAGTAGATTTACTTTCATAAGCTTTAATTTTTTCCTTCAAACTACAGAACTTCAACCATGTAGTTTTTAGTTTCAAAATTCACCACAAATTGAAAAAAAACCAAATTTACCTCAATCAGATTTTCAAATATGATTTTACTCCCTCTTTTCTTCTGCTGCAAAATATGAACTTTAATTGCTTCATTTCTTTCAAATTTCCATTCTGCAATCATTAATTCAACTGTAATTGGACTTGTAAATTAAAAAAATTTACCTCACAGGCTTCCTAATCTGTATTTCTACAATTTTGAACTTCACCTCTACTCTATTTTGATCTCTTTTAGAGAACTCCACAAATATCTTTTCACAAAATCAACTTCATAGGAAAATTAGATTCTTATTCACATCCTATGCTTCAATATTAGAATCATGTTGTACCTATTTTGGTGCAGACTCATATTCTCTAAAATATTTCTATTCCTCCTCTGATATTTGTCAAGCTAAAGAGATTTCCAGCTCTGATACCACCTGATGTCCCCCAATTCACACCAGCGCTAATATCACCAATCTGCTCCACACATTGCTTCATATTTACACCTAACTCAACAATATTTCATGAAACACTTAACATATGCATTCAATATAAGAATATGAATAAGAATAAGGATATTGGTGAAAAGAGCAGGTCAAAAGGGGATTTCAAACCGAAATTCAGTCCTCCAAAATTTCCTATGCAGTTGCTATGAAATGATTTTGTAGAGTCTGTTCTCCAATTTACTATTTAGTCGCTATGAAATGATTTCGTAGCACTCGTTAAATTTTTTTATTATGGTTTCAGTGAAGATGAAACAACTTGACTCTTTTCCAAACCAACTCTCCATGGCCCTAGACTTGCTTCTGAACATCAGAAACGATTCAATTTTCCTCTCTTCACTGGGTTTGCAATGTTGGTTTGAATCTGACAGTCATAAAGCCAATCAGAAAGGGGTTTGGATCGTATTAAAAAAAAATAGAGCTCTATGTTTTTGGTTGATGATATTCACATCACAGAAAGCCTCACACTCACTACCTCAGAACGCAAAGAGACCTTCCTTTGCATGCTTTAGAGATGATACAACAAGAATCAATATGTAAATGGACAAAATACAACGACCAGATCCACCAGGGTTTGATTTTTTTATATAAATCGATTCAACAAGCTAAAAAATTACAAAATGACCAGTATTCAAATGAACAAATGCACATGAATAGAAACCATGAGTTCATAACCAGCAATAAAATTGGTTAATCACGGGAATTTGATTCAATCTCAACCATATAGCCAACACACAACTTACAGTCCAAATTTTATGTTCATTTACGCCACTCACACAGATAAATACCTTTTGGTTCATATAGATTGAAGGTACACATGTGTTTACAAACTTTAGAAATGTAATTACACAAAGAAAAAAATGAGTTCCCCTCTTATCTTCTCTTCCTCTTTTCTTTTCACAAACATCCCAAACACTCGTTTCTTATTTTTTCTCAAAAGAAACTAACTATGATAACCAAGAGTTAAACAAATATGAATCGTTTCCCCTTATCCACAAAATAAAGTAATCTAGAAAATATATTTACAACAAAAAATAACTTCTCCATCTTGTTTCTAAAAATAAAAGATTAGTCCTAAATTAAATATTCAACCTTTCTTAACAAAATATTTATAAAAAAAAATCCCAACATTACCATGTGACCATCCCATCACATTAGTAAGCTCTTGTCTATTCTTTGTCAAATTTTATTATCGGCCTATGCACCTGCATCAAGTATAGTTCCCATCTAGAAGGAGGCTTACTCAACTATCTCAATTGTAAGTAAGTGAATTCTTGTGTCATGAATATAATGCTATGGTAGCTCATCTAATGTTATGACTTGAGGCAAGGTGGCTTGGTCTCCTAACTGGTGAACGAAAACGGAGTAAGTGAAGCTAGTTGGCTATTTGTTGGATAGCATGCGGCTAGCATGAGAAAAGTAAGTGTGTTGAGCTTAAAAGAGGTGGGTCACATTTGGCACTGGGGCATATCTTGGCCAAGAAATACCAGCATAGATGAAGCCTCCAAATTCTCTATTCGATTGAAATAAATATCTGACAATGGGAAAATGTAATTCTACCTATTCTCTTAGTGGAAATACATTAACTTGACACTATTTTATTAAGCCATAAAGCCCAAGTTTCATTACGATAAGAAGAGCCTAATCACATCATATAGAAAAAACACTAAATTGGGTCAATGCATAAGGTAGGTTCATAGGTGGGATATGCCAATAAGAATAACCTTGGATGTGATTATAATTCAGAAATTTTGGGCATGAATGTGAGGCATGGACTATGCAAAGTGCATAAAATAATAATAAGGATCATACATAGTTGATGATGTTGAAGACATAGAGTCATACATTGAATATGACTCATTGTAATCATAGCTTAGTAGTATAGAAAGTCTCAGGATATGAATTTATCATTTCAATTCACACATGAATGAGTTATCTAAACATGCACGTTGTCATGAAGAATCATAAATAACTCTCTCTCTTTCTCTCTCGTTCCATTCATGAAGAAATAATCATAAGCGTAGGAACAAGAGCTTAGGCACGTGTGTGTAGAGAAGTGAGGTGCAAAGGAGTGTGGAGATGCATAGTTCTTCACTTTGAATCCTTCCTCCGCACCCAAAATCTTGTTAAATTTTCAGATTGTTCTTTGTTGTATCAATTACTTTAGCCCAAATTACTTCTTCATAAACAATGCATCAAATTATTAACAATGTAATTAATCATAAACTGTAACTGAAGATATAAAAATACATGTAGTGATAAACAAGAAAACAACACAACCATAAGAGACGACAAATTGGTCGAAGGCTAGGGAAAAACCCCACAAGGGGGGAGCCCTTTCAAATCTCCTTCTGCTTCAATAGATCTTCATAAAAAGTTTTTAGGAGAGAGTACAATGAGCCTAATACATATGCAACGGAAATATACAAATCATGTCTATAGATTTGTAGATCTAGAACATCAAGAAACATAGATCCAATAGATCATTGAAACCAAATGATATAAACAACTAAATCCTATATCTGAATCTAGGATGTTATCAAACACTAATCGCAAGCATCTGTGACTGAGCGACTGATGTCTGGAAGCACAACACAAGAAACTAAATATGACCTAACATTAGGGGAATTTTTAGGTCTAAAATGGGCCTCCTAAGAAAAATGTACAACCAAAATTAAATTTATAAGAACCAATAGGATTCAAGATGATGATGTCAACCATGGGGGTTGATTCACCATTTTTGGAGTAAAAAAGTAAAAATATTAAAAAATAATAAAATAATAAAACTACTTTTTCAACTCGTATTTTCAACTTATCTCCCTAAGTTTTACTCAAATTTCAAGTGATATTACTCGTTTGATGAAAAATATAATTCCTTATCTAAGGAGTACCCATGTTGCATACTTTTGATGAACCATGCTACATGTAAAATGATAAATACATGAAAAAATATGATTGCAATCACGTTTTATGTATTTATCATTTTTTGTGTACTAGGGTCCATCGAAAGTATGCAATATGGGTACTCCTTAGATGAGGAATCAACTTTTTCATCCAACGAGTGTTGCCGCTCGAAATTTGAGTAAACCCATAAGGAGATAATTTGAAAATACGAGTTGAATTTTTGTTTTCTTCTTTCCCTCTAAAATTTGATGATGTAGTCTAATATTATTTTATTATTTCCATTATTATTTTATAATTTCCTTAGGAGGCCCATTTTAGACCTAAAAATTCCCCTAATGCCCATATATGCTCAGAAAAACCCTTAGCCACAACCTAAAGACGTTGTGCCTGTGGCTATAGCTCCCTTGTCCTTTGGTAGGACACATTGTGCCTGTGGCTCAAGCTCAGATTAGCCCAATCTAGTCTTTAAACCCTAGCTGCGACCTTTTCATACTCTTCGTGTGGCTATAACAGCTTGTTTGCTACATTGCCACGTTGTGCCCACGACTCTAACCCAATTTCGATATTTTTGTGCCTGCGGCTATGGCCCAAGCCCTAGTTTAGTGTGAGCCTCTCACTAGTGATTTGATACCCTACACGAGCTTCTTTCATCGAACCTATGCAAACCAAAACATAATAGACAAACCAACACAAAGAGTGTAATAAGAAAAATCTCATGAGTGAATGTGTAAGAATGAGATTGAGGTCGCTTCTATTTATAGCTTTTGTGAGGGACTGCTTTGGGCTTTGAATAAATCTACATGAGTTGAGGATGACCCATTCCATTTCATTAATAAATAAAATAATTCATAATTTAACTTCCGCTTTACTAATAGAGGTGATCTATAGGTCAATTTTGGTCCTCTCTAAAATAGGAATCTAATGAAATTATAATTTTTACCAATTGAGCTGTCCAAAGTGGAATTTTACTATAGTTGAAAAAATTAACACTCCCACTCAACTAGGAAGAATTCCACTTGGTAACCTCTTCCTGTAGATATTTACATCATGGTGTCGTTATTTCTCAACTCCATCTGCTGAAAATTTCTCGAATCTAAAAGAAGAAGAATAGAGGAGAAATAACTTCCACCTGTATTGAGCAACAGGATCATTCATCATATAGGGTAGCACATCTCCAACCCTGGAATCTCATTAGGGAGTTCATAATCAATCTGAAATCACAAAATGGGATCAAATCTCAACCCAGTCTTGTTCCTGCCAATCTTCCCATCAATGACTCTCAACAGTCACTTGGTAGAACACTTGCATCATAATCAACTTGGGTCATAGACCCCAAGTATACTCTCAAATCGTTGGCCAAAAGAGGAGAGATATTCCCAACAAGCCTTTCTTGAGGGTATGATGCCAACTGGGGTATTCTATACATTGAATAGATAGGGGAGAAACATCTTCGACCTTATGAAGATAGGGGAGAAACATCTCAACCCTAGGTAACAGATAGGGAAGTACACAGTTGTCTAGAAATCCCTCAACCCCAAGAGCGCTCTATCTCAATTCCTCACCACAAGAGCTCAAGTAGGGTAGGAATAGTTTGCTCAGCATCCTCGATTAGTGATTCCCTTTATCCAGAGGGGCTACATCCATCATTCCAAGTTATTCTCTGAAGAACAAGAAATTTTCTTTCAGTAGTGCCTTGCTAAGAATATCTGCTATATACTCCTTAGTTGTTATGTGGTGGAGTCTAACAGCTCCTTTACTGCACCATGTCACGAATAAAGTGATATTGAATCTCTATGTGCTTGGACTTGTCATGAAACACTAGATTCTCCGCTAAATGGATCCCACTTTTTTTTTTACGGTATATTACTATGGTATCGAAGACTTGACCAAATAACTCACCAAAGAGCTTCCTTAACCACACAGCTTCATAACCAGTCGTGTTAGCAGCAATGTATTATGCTTTTGTGGTGCTCAATGCTACAATTTTTTGTTCCTGTTCATCCAGGATATCATGGAAGAACCATGATTGAAACAACAACCATATGTACTCTTTATGTCAATATTATTTCATTCCCAATCAACATTAGTGTATCCATGAAATTGAATAACTCCAACAGAATATCTGAGACCATTGTGTGATCGATCCATGTAAGTATCTCAATACATGTTTGGAAACAATCCAATGTGCATGAAGGGGATCAGTCATGAATTAACTCAATGTGTTAACTACATAACATATATCTGGATGGGTGTTCACAAGGATTACCAAAGCCCCAATTAGTTGTCTATACTCAGATGAATTTTCCAAATCAGGTCCATTTTCTTTTTCACACATCTTATTGAAATTCATCTCCATCGGAGTAGTCATGGATTTGCACTCATTCATACCAAACCTTTCTAGCAGCTTCACAACATACTTTCCCTATAAGAGAAAGATCTCACCAGACCTTTATCACACCTCAAGGCCCAAAAAGTAGTGCATAAGACCAATATATTTCATCTTGAATTTAGAGGCTAGCTTCCTCTTACATTCGATCATCAACGGTCCACTTCCTGTTAAGAATATATCGTTAACATATAGAACCAAAATCAATGACATACCTTGGAAAACCTTAAAATAGAGGTTGGGATCAACATTTATTCTTGTGAAACCCAATTTCATTAGATAATTGTCAATGCGTACATACCAAGCTCGAGGAGCTTGCTTCAAACCATACAATTCTCTCTTCAACCTGCAAACATGTGTTTTGTGGTCTTCCACTTCAAATCGTTGTGGTTGTTCAACATATACTTCTTCATGTAACATGCCATGAAGGAAAATGGTCTTTACATCCATCTAATGAAGGTTCCATCCTTGACTAGCAACAAGGGAAACTATCGAATAAATAGTTGTGTATCGAGCCACAAGATAAAATATGTCATCATAATCTTATCCCTCTTTCTGAGAGAAACCTCGAGCTATGAACCTCACTTTTTATTTCTCAATGCTACCATCGATCCATGTTTGATCTTGAATAGCCACTTCGAATTCAAATCAGACTTCCCATGCAGTCTCGGCACAACATCCCATACATCATTTTTCACAATAGATTCATATTCCTCAGCCATGAAATCCTCCCAAAATTTTTCTTTGACTTCTTCTTTGAATGAGGATGGTTCAACTTGAATCATAGTGCTCATAGTAGCTACATATCCATGATACCTACCCAATTACTTCCTTTCTTTGAAGGATATATGAATGGGAATACTCCTTTCATTATCCTGTAGAGTTTCACAAAGCCAAAGTGGTATTTTATTTTAAGGAGGATCACTGGGAGGTGGATCTAAAGGATCCATAGGCTCCATGGGAATATCAACACCATCTAACTTGGTCATAGAAGTACCATGTATAATATCCTTGTCATCATCATCTTCCTTAGGAGGCAGAGGAAGATCTCTTACTTTACAAAGTGTTGAATTTTCATCGAAAGTTATGTCCCTGCTAATTTCAGCCTTCCTTTGACCAAGAATATATATTTATATGCCTTATAGTTTTCACAATAGCCCATAAACATAATTTTTCTTCCTGTAACTTACAACTTGTTTCTTTTTTCCTTCAACATATAAAAGAATACGTGGCATCAAAATATACAAAGATGGATAAAATCAAGCTTGTTACCTGTGAATATTTCTTCGGGAGTTTTGTTTTTCAATGCTTGATGAGGCACTTAGTTTTGAACGTATAAAACAACTCGTGTGGCTTCAACCCACAAAAAATTTGGTACCTTTTGATCATGAAGCATGGCATGAGAAAATTCCAATATAGACCGGTTATTCCTTTTAGCTAATCCATTTTGTTTAGGTGTATAAGGCATAATAGTTTCCTTCTTGACCCCTTCTTTCTTGCAGAATGCTATGAATTTTTTTGACATGTATTCTCCTCCATTGTCGTACCTGAAAACTTTGATTATTTTTCCTGATTGATTTTCGATCAAAGCTTTGAATTCCTGGAAATTTTCAAAGGCTTCATCCTTTTGCTTGAGGTAGTATAACCATGTATTTCTTTAGAAATCATCAATGAAGGTTATGTAGTACAGATGACAACCAATAGAATTCATAGGCATCAGACCACATATATCTGAATGAATGAGATGGAGGATGTCAATTGTCTTGTTCTTACTGGAAGGGAATGGTCCCCTTGTTTTCTTTCCACTCGTGCAACCTGGGAAAACTCCATCATGATGAGCTTGAATATTGGGAATACCTGAGAACATTTTCTTCTATTTCAGAAGAGAATCATAGTGTATATGAGCCATCCTGCGGTGCCATAATTCGCTTAGATGATTGGTGTCATGAACCAATGCTAATAGTGGCCTTCCTATGACTTTATAGATTCCTTTAGATCTCATACCTAATGTGAATGCATCTTTCATATGTAAATCAACATACTAAGTTAAGACCTTTCCATTGATGAAGGCAACCCTCATCCCTTTATCTATTAATGGGATATAGAAATCAAATTCTTCATTAGGCCTATCACATACATAACATCATGCAACAATATTGATTCCCCAGAATTCAACTAAAATTTAACAGATCCAAATCCTTTTACGGGATGAGTGGAGTTATCTCCAAGAATGATCTTCAGTTTGGTCTCTATCTCTCTACCATATTAGAGAGGACTTACTTGTATCCATAGAAGTTATGAGCAGCCCCACTTTCAACCAACCAACTATCCCACAAATCTGGTGGAGAAGAAAAAGTAAGTGCGTAAATGAGAATATATTCAAATTTATTCATAGCATTACTTTCATACCTGGGATCCCTTGACTTCTTTTGATAAGGATTTTCTTTTTCACAGTCGCTTGAATAATCTCTTCTCCTTTCATATTTTATGTTGCGGTTTTTCCTTTGATTGTCTCTTCTTCTTTTATCATTGTTGTTGCTTCGGGTGTTGTATCGTGGACTCTTTCTATTCTCAGTAAAATCACGTGCATAATGACATTTCTTGTGGCAGTTATATAATTCAATATGGGATAGTGATCTGTAATTCCTTCCTTTTGAGCTTTGAGGAGGAGGTTTTATAGAATGGAATCCTTTTGACCTCTTCATTTTGTTTTGGGTGATGTATGCAACAGGATCTCCCTCTTTATGCTTTTGAATTCTCCCTCTTTCTATCATTCTTGATTCTTCTTGAGTAATATTTCAAACAATTCCATCAAATGACGGGAGAACTTTGTTGTTTCAGATTGTAGTGATGAAGGTTTCCCAAACAGGAGGGATACCTCTAAGAGTCATGACAACTAGCTCTTTGTCAGGCACATTCTCTCCAACCCTATGTAGTTGATCTCTAAGACGAGATATCCTCATAATGTATGACTGGACAGTTTCACCTATGTTCATCTTCATTTCCTTGAGTTGATCTTTCAAGATGATAATCTCATTCAGATTGTTAATTTCATACATGTCGGCTATCTTGTCATACATGTCTTTGGAATTTCTTAAATTCCCAACATATGTAAGTACATGATCTTGTAAACCATCAACTATAATCTTCTTTGATTTGGACTCACACTTCTTGTATTTTTTATTGATAGAAGTAGAGGCATTTTCTGGAAGTGCGACCATCCTTCCTTGAATGTATTCCAACACATCATTGTTTTCAGCTATGATCTCCAACGTGACTTTCCATGCAACAAAGTTTCATGCATCACCCAATTTCTCATGCTCCTTGAAGGTAGAGGAAAACATTTTTACTTTGGCAAGTAGATCTGCTTACTAATAATGAAGGCTTCACTGCTTATATTATTTTGGGCTTGTCCTTCACCTTAGCTCTGAATCCATGTTAAATTTTCATATTTTTTTATGTTGTATCAATTACTTTAGCCCAAATTACTTCTTCATAAACAATGCATCCAATTATTAGCAATGTAATTAATCATAAAATATAATTGAAGATAGAAAAATACATGCAGTGATAAAGAAAACAACAACACAACCATAAGAGACAACAATTTGGTCCAAGGCTAGGGAAAATTCCCACAAGGGGGAAGCCCTTTCAAATCTTCTTCTTCAATAGATCATCATAAAAAGGTTTCATCAGAGACTACAATGAGCCCAATACATATGCAGCGGAAATATACAGATCGGATCTATAGATATGAAGGTCTACAACATCAAGAAACACGGATCCAATAGATCACTAAAGCCAAATGACATCAACATCCAAATCCTAGATATGAATCAAGGATGATATCAAAGACTGATCGCAAGCATTTTTGACTAAGCGATTGATGTCTAGAAGCACTATGCAAGCAACTGAAGATGACCTAACACATATATGCTTATAAAAACCCTTAGTTGCGACCTCAAGATGTTATTCTCATGACTATGGCTCCCTTGGCTGCTGGCAAGACATATTGTGCATGTGGCTCAGACTCGGATCAACCCGATCTAGTCTCTGAACCCTAGTCATGACCTTATCATGCTCTGCCCGTGACTATAGCAGTTTGGCCGCTACCTTGCCACATTGTGCCCATATCTCTAGCCCGATTTCACTAGTTTTGTGCCTGCGGCTATGGCCCAAAAGCCCTAGTTCAATGCGAGCCTCTCGCCAGTGATTATGTACCCTGCACAAGCTTCTTCCGTCGAGCCTGTGCGAGCCAAAACAAAATAGACGAACGAAGAAAAGGGTGCAAGAAGAAAATATCATGAGCAAATGTGTAAGAATGAGCTTGAGGTCACTTCTATTTATATCTTTTATGAGGGACCACTTGGGGCTTTGACTAAATCCACATGTGTTGAGGTCGACCCATTCCATTTCATTAATGAAGAAAATAATTAATAATTTAACTTTTGCTTAACCGATTGGGGTGATATATAGGTTGATTTTCATCCTCTCGAAAAGAGGAATCTAATGAAATTATAATCTTGAACAATTGAGCTGTCCAAAGTGGAATTTGAACCTAGTTGAAAAAATTAACAACTCCACTACCACAACAACCCAACAGGAATTGATTTCCATGTGTACAATCTCGATAATATCCCCGTGAAGTGTTGGGTGTTGGGTACCATGTGTGTAACCTCCATTACCATTGTGCATTGTTGGGCATTGGTATCCATACGTGTAATTATCAATAATACATCTACACAATGTGAGGATTGTGTGATATGCCCTCTGCAAGGGGTGATGTATGTAGATGTGATGAGAGACCCTTGTCATAACTTTATGTTGATTTGATCTCTTAAATAAACACTATTGTGTGTGTGCAAGATTTAATCTATTAAATGTTACACACACACACACATAAACCCTCGCATAATATATTTAAAGTAATGGTTGTGTACACAATGTGATTAAGGATTACACTCGCCATATGTCCGTATGAATATATTGGGTGTGTACACCTTGCCATGTGTGCAACATGCATAGTCAGCCAACATGAAATGCATATCATATGTATACACCTCGTGTGCATCATAAGTTATAATACCTTGCCTCCACTTATGAATTGATTGGGTCTACGTATGTGTCATTCCATGTGCATTATGAGTTTAATAAATTTGAGTTGATTGGCTACATGTATGCATTTAATTATAATTATTAGTGCCACAAGGCTGAGCTACAAGTCGCAAAGATAATGTAATCATAAATAAGTATTTATGGGTGAAGTGTGGAGGTGTGGAGGAAGCTTTCATTGTTCTTCCTCCACACTCCCAGTTTTATTTTCAAAGATGAATATCTATGCAAAATATTTGTTTTTCTTTAATTTATTGTTATTTTTATTCGTGCAAAGTTATTCATGGTTGTTAGAGCATGTAATACCTCTTTAATTGTTTAAGTGCAACCATCTTTAGTGAGAGAAAGAGAAGGAGAAAGGGTGTGCGGGAGTATGTGTGTGTAGAGAAAGGACCACAAGCCTCCACACTCTGACACCTCTGCACTTCCTCATAACTAGGCTAGGCCCGAACCAAACCAATCCCTGCATGGGGAGAGACATTTCCTTGCACGTAAATATAATCGAGACAAACAGCAATTGCAATTTCTCTCATAGTCAAGATTCAAATCTCCAAGTTCAAATATATCCATTGGTTGTGTTTTCTCATTATTTGGGCTGAAGCCGAATCATGACAACTATGTGTTCTCCCACAATATTTGTCATTTTATAGGATTATTTTTTCAAATTGTTTGCATCGGTAATGTTATCAGACGAATACACTTGTTTATGCATGGGTATCATTATAGAACAAAAAAATCCAATTGCCTCTGCATATTAAATATTGGGATGATGTTTAAGCTTTTGCATAGATAATGTAATCAGAAATAAGTATTTATGGGCGGAGTGCAAAGGTGCGGAGTAAGCTTTCATTATGCTTCCTCTGCACTCCGCATAATTTGTATTAAGTTTACTTTCTCTGAACCTCCATGTTCCGCAAAATGTATCAACTTTATGGAACTATGTTAGTTCTAGCATCATTGGGTAGACCAATAGCAATGTCAGTGTCAGTGTCAGAGCATTCACCAAAAGAACACCCTCTCTCTCACCCTCGTTTGCATAAAGGACCTGCTAAGAGAATTATTTCAATGTCAGTGTCAGAGCAGTCATCGACGGAATGCTCACTCACAACATTAGCCTTTTTTATTTTAAAATATTTGTGAGGCACTAATAAATACTGAAAATAAATCACCCTCCACCAGGGGAATTATGTCACATAAAGTCTTGCTCAACCAATGGAAAATTAGAAATAATATTTCCATAAATTAGAAAATAATTTTTGAATTCAACATTTTCCTGAAACTTTGGTTAAAATTGCAAAAACTCAGTAAAATAAATGAGAGTCAACACACTTTGACCGCAAAGTGAGTGTTATAGTCCTTGGCGAGACAGAAACTAATAATACACCAAACTCATACTACAATGTAATGCTTATAAAAACACTAAATACCCCTTAACAAACAACATAGCTTTAGGAATTCACCTATATTCTTTTTAGAGTAATAAAGAGTACAATGTGAAGTTTAGAAAACTCTAAACACCTTTTGTTCATAGGTTATAAAAGTAAGAGCTACTACCATAATGTGAATTTGGAGCTCATATAAAATTATATAACTACATATATACATTGCTATGAATATATGTGACAAATTATTGGTGATATAAAAATAATAAAATTAAATTTAAATTAAATAAATATATAAATATTATTTATATGCCTTACATTCATTGGTATGGTTATAATTCTTTTCTTCTATGTTGATGATATTGTTTTTTTTTCAAAGAGTCATTAAGATCTTAGCAAGCAAATTATATTTTTTCAAGATTTATGCTCCAAGATGGATATGACTGTAAATACCAACAAAACTAAAGCCATGATAATTAAATCCAGAAGTATATAATGTATGATACTTTTATTTATGATAATATCTTTTTGGAGGAAGTTCCTCATACAAATATGTGGGAATCAACATCAATCATAAGCTCAATTAAAATTATAGCATTGTGAAAATGATAAATGGAAGTTGGAAAGATTACTACCGGCTTGAAAACAATTGTAAGTTGGCAGAAGTCTCGATTTGGGGGAAAAACCCCCCTCTTTGAAACTCTTGTCACTATTGTTATTTTAAATGGATGTGATGTTTGAGGTTGCAATATTTCCAAAGAGCCATGGATAAAGATTGAACAAATCCAAAAATAGTTTATAACCTACAACCTCAATATTAAAGGAAACACTCCCTACCCTATCCTCCTAATTGAAGAAATTATTTCCCCCATTGAAAGCACGACTATTGCTAGGTATCTTATGTATAAGAAAAGTTATAAAACATGGATGCCAAAATGTCTCCTAAAATTGCTTCTAACTCTAGCCAAAGTCCCCACCTTTAGCTCAAGCAAAGGTGGCATAGGAATGCCCAATGTTGGCTAGACCATTGGGAGATAAATGAGGAGATCATCTTGCATAATCAAGATAATGTTAAGAATATTACTACTTCCTTATAATTATTTAGCTTTTGTAAAATTATTCTATTAAATTTATGATTATATAATTTTTATAGCAATAATAAATAAGAATTATGATTATTTTTAAAATTAATAAAATTTGAATTTTATATAAATTTATATATCTATTATTTATGTTATTTATTTTCTGTTTAATTTTTATTAATTTTAATATTTAGAAATGTGTTTTTAATAATGTGTAAGTATGTCACGTTCTCAAAAAAGTAATATTTAGATGTAAATCTTAGATAATATAATTTTACAAAGATAAAACATCCCATGTGAATTATGAATAAAATATTTTAACATAAATTAATATAAAATAGCTCAATACACATGTTATGTAATCTTTATAACTTTTAAAAATGTAATTTAAACATTAAAAAATTACACATTATGTTTTGCACTGTAAAATAAGTTTGCAAAAAAAAATATTTGATCTCTTTAAATTTAAATTAAATCCGTGTTTTAGATAAATCTATACTAGTATTAAATAGAGATCCATGTGAAACACAAAATAATATATATTAGGTTATAGTTGAGAGTGAATGGATGGGACCTCTGGTTCATAAATCATGGAATCACCTCGAGATTGTGAATGAGGGTTTTTGCTGCAGCAGAATACTCTACGTGATGTTGTCGAGCATAGCATTCATCGTGATGGAAACAGGAGGAATTGATATTTAAGAGTTTGAAGGTTGCCCATTATGAATAGGCCGTGCGACTATCACTAACTTTAGCTCAATTCCCTTACTTTCCTGCGTCCCCTCAAACTAAGCTCCCTGGCACCTCTCTCCTACAACTGAGGCGTGTATATACACGTTATGTTTTTTTAACAAATTAAATTGTATTTGAATATTAATGGAATAAAATAATGAATAGGTTTTTTAGAATTTTATTTGAAAAATAAAATATTTAATATATTGTATTTTTGGTCTAAAATTTTAATTAAATCGTATTTTAATATTAACATTGAAAAAAATAATGAATAATTTCTCTTAAATTTTATTGGAAAAATAAAATATTTAATATATTGTAGTTTTGGGTTTAAAACTCTATTGTGTACATTGTAGTTAGGTTTATAATCAGTAGAAGAAATTGTTAATTTTTTTCATGATAATAATTTAATGGATATATTGTTATGGAATTATTAAATATTATTTTATCATAAATTTTTTAATATTAATATTGAATAAAAGAATGACCAAGTTTTTTATTTCTTTTATACAAAATAGAATATTAATATATTTTATTTTTGGTTTATTATTCTAATGTGTATATTGTGATTAGGGTTTACAACTAGTGGAAGATCACAATAAGCTACAACAACAGGCACGCCATTTGCTTTAGTCATGAGTATAACAATTTAATGGATATGATATTATTTATTTATCATGTAAATAATACATTTCATAATATATTTTTAAACAATATTTTTATTGTTTTTTATTTTTACAGTTGAATACAATATATAGACAAGAAGGGGCCAGCTCATCGAGAGATGCATCTTTATTTATAGAAACTATGCCACAAAGAAATTGTGAAGTACAATCTTTGGAAAGTTCAAGTACTCATGCTAATCCACGCTTGAATAACACTGAGGAGAATCAATATTTTGGTGACTATGACACTTCTTTACATTTGGGGTATGATTTTATGTTAATGTGTTTTATTATTCATTAAATTTAATGCGTTTTTATACTAATCAATTGTTATGATTTTCATTTCTTGGTTGTTTCAGGTTATCTAATCCAACTTATCCATAATCATGCTTAGTCTCTCTAGTATCACTTATGTACCAAAAATAGTTATACTTGAGTCCAGAAATAGTTATACACATTATCTTGTATAGTAATCATATTAGATAGATAGTAGCAATAAAAACAATTATAGACTTATTATATCACACATTGAAATTGTGGTATAGTAATCATATTAGATAGATAGTAGCAATAAAAACAATTATAGACTTATTATATCACACATTGAAATTGTGATTGTGGTGTATATAATTTGAATTAAATGTATATATAAGTTGGATTATATATGTATTTGCTTTTTTGATTTGAAATTAATATATCATAATTTGTATAATGTATTATATAATACTATATATTTTAAATTATAAATAAACAAAAAAAAAATATTAGCCATTATTATATAATATATATTTTCATATTTAACCTTATTATAATTTAATATTATAATTTAATTGAAAACACATAGACATAAAATAAAATTTAAATTTATAAAATGAATTTTATAATAAATTAATTTGATGTTCAATTACTACCTAATATGATTTGAAGGGATTAAATTTGTTTTTTATATAAATATTTTTAAGAGATTAAATTTACTTTTTATATAAATTTTTTTAAGTATGCAAATATGAGTTTACATTTATAATTAATATTTTAATAAAAAGTTTAGAGAGATTAAAATAATATAATTACATTTTAATGAATAAAAATATTTAACATTTATATATTAATTGTAATTATTATTAGTCTTTGCCCTGGTATAATTCTAGCAATCTATTTTCCTACTGATTAATATTAGTTTAACATGGATCAATGCAAATTATAATGTTTAATTTTGAAAAACAAATATTTATGTTTCAATATTATTGAAAAAAATATTTTTCAAACATTTGATCTACCATAACTTAGAAGGTTTTATTGTAGCTTTTGTACCATGTGAATAACTACCTCAAATTCTATTGCTATAATTCTTGGGTGTAGTTGCAATATTTAGGCTATGAATTTTAAATATGTGTCATATGATTTTTCATTGCTAATCCTTGAAAATAACTCATACTTACCTCAATTACCTATTTACCATGAGTTACTACCCGCCATAATTCAAGCAAGTATAAAAGTGTACATTTGTAAATGTAGTAGTGGTTACTATTAACTAATTTTTTAAATAAGTTCTTATCCCTTAATAGGCAATTAACTTTTCCACTTTATATATTAATTTACATTTTTCCTAAAAACATAACATCCACTTAAGTGGCAGAGACAAAACTTCCTTGAAACACTTATCATATATAGAGATCAAATTTAATTTTTTTTGTTATTATGTAATAATATATCACAATAAACTTTTAGTTTTAAGAATTTTCCTTCACTTTACATATACCAGAAATATGATATGAAACTTAAATTTATTTTCAAATTTATGTATATTTTACTTATTTTAAGTTTATTTAATAGTTACATAATTTTTACATTATATGCTTATGTTGATTTTTTTTTATTTAAAAGAGTTTAATATGTTTTTTTTTAATTTTTTTATTTAAAAAAGTTTTATAGTTTACTATTTTTTTATTATGGTTTTTTATATTTAGAGTTATATATGAAGAGTGTATATTTTGTCTTATTTTTATTTTATTGAAAAACAAAGAGTTTTATAGTTTACTGATTTTTTTATTATGGTTTTTTATATTTAGAATTATATATCAAGAGGGTATATTTTGTTTTAATTTTTAATTTTTAATTTTTTTATTAAAAACAAATATTTGTTTTAAGAAAACATTATTGTAAGAAATATTTTTTCTCTGAATATTATTAAACTGAAAAATTCTCTTGAAAATATTATCAAATTATTTTAAGCAACAAAAAAAATTAACTTTAAAATTTATCCCATTAAATAGATTACTAATTAATTATGGTTTTACTAATTACCTGAAAGTCTTGTACTTATTAAATTATATTTTACAAAGATAATATTTTGAGAGATTACTAATTAATTATGGTTTTACTAATCACCTAAAAGTCTTGTACTTGTTAAATTATCTCTCACCAGAATAATGTTTTGAGCAATTGATGAACCTAACATTTTTCTTCTATTCATAAATAATATTATTGATTGAATACATTTATATATAAATAAAACTAGAGTACTTTCATGATAGAAACTCTTTAATGTGGAGAGTTGTGTATCCAAAGTATTACACTCATTAGTATTTGAATTTAAATTATTTGCAAGGTGATTCATTATTCAACTATTGAGCTAAATATATTATATTAATAATAAGATTATTAATTAAATCAGAAAAAAAAAAAAAAAAAAAAGAAAAAAAAAAAAAGAAAAAGAATTTGCAATAAGATTTGTGTTCTAATAAAAAAATTCTAATACATAATTATTCCAATATTAACAATTATTTTAAAAGAAAATATAATGAAAACCTTCTAATGTTAAAATTGAAACTCATGTTTACTTTAAAAATCAAGTAACTTAGAATTGGACAAATCAATAATAATTAAATATATTATCTCATACGATTATTTGTTTATAGTAAATGAGTTCTTGTAATCTCTCCAATTAATCATTTTTCATCGTTTTTTTTTTTTTGGTACATTATGAATTTTTGAAATTTTAGCATGGTATACAAGCATTTCTAAATTTTGAGGTTGTTTTAGAAGTATTATAAATCAAATTACTTCTTTGGTAGTTATTATGTGGTCTGTTTGGTGTGTCTATAATAATGACATTGAGTGTTTAAGATGGTTGTTAAGTGAGATGTGTAAAATTGTGAGGTTGTTTTAAAAGCATTGTGGATCAAATTACTTTTTTGGTAAATATTGGATGATCTGTTCCATGTGTTTACAATATATAACATTGAATGTCTAAGATTGTTGCTAAGAAAGATATGTAATGCAACAAGGAGACAAAGTTGTGATTAGAACTTCAAATTTTATAATGAGAAAACAAACTTAAAAAAAAGAGACAATTTTTCTTTAAGATATATGTTTATTAAAACTTAAGTAAATTAAAGAAATTTGATATAAAATAATTATTAAAAAAAGTCTTTACTATAAACTAAAACGTTTTTCAGTTGATGCACATGCCAAAGAAATGAATTACAGTAATGGAAATCATAGGAAAAATAAATGCTTATTAAAAATCTCAAAGAAATGCTTATTAAGAAGCTCAATATTTATTCAAAATAATGTCAAACCTTAAATAATGAAATTTTATTTTTTAATAAATTCTAAAATATAACTAAGAAAAATTTATTAATAGTTAATGAAATCAAAATTGAAACTTTTTACTTGTTTTATATAAATTTATATATTATGATTTTAAATTTGTGAATATAATTAATATTGATATCCATACTTAAAATAATAAATATGAATAGGATTATATATTCTTCTAATAAATAAAAAAATTATTAATAATTAATAAAAACAGGTCTTTAATACATTCCCTCCGAATATTTTATGATAGAAAATTCCTTTGGATTACTCATTACTTATAATCAAATTATAATTATGATGTATATATTAGATTCTATAATGGGAAAAATATATCCATATACAATGCAATACATAATTTATATTGGAGATATGTATATCATTAACTTATGTTTAGATTTTTATTTTTAAATATTTAATGTTTATCGTCAAGTTTTGATTATGATTCATATATTAAATGTTTAGATAGAGAAATATTTTATTTTATTTTATTGTATTTTGTGAAGAATGTGTTATGTATAACTCTCACATATAATAAGTTGAGGGAACTTCTCATTTGTGAAAGATAGTCTCACATATAATAAGATGAGGAAACTTCTCATTTGTGAAATATAGTTAGTTGTTTGTAGATATTGATTGTTCAAATATATAATTTATGTATTAAGTTGATAATTTTATGAGTTAATCATAATTAGAGAAATTCACTGTCATGTCATTAATTTATTTATAATAAAGTTTTATTTATTATTTTTTTAAGTATTTTAAATGTTTCTAATTTTCTATTATAAATTTTTATATACAAATAATTATTAATAAACTAATAATTTTTTTTTATTATATGTTAATCTATATATGTAATCCAATTAATTAATTTTAAAGATATTTTTATAAAATATTAAAGATAATTATTATAAAATAGTAAATTATATTATAAGTGAAAGATCACTAATATATTATTAATTTTATGTATAGTTTTTTTAAATTTAAATATAAGTGGAAAAATAGCAATTAACTTTCCATTATTAAAGCTAAACTCAAATAATATATTTAAAATTTTCTTTAAAAACTTTATTATCCTTTTAAAAAGTAAAACTACAAAATATTAATATTAAAAAAGAGTTGACAAAATATTTTCTTTCAAAAACCTTATCATCCTTTTAAAAAATAAAACTATAAAATATTAATATTAAAAAGGAGTTGACAAAATATACTATTAAAAAAATTTGGGTACACACATCATCAAAACCAAAAAGCATATTGATATGATGCAGGAGCATTAGCTCGAGAAAATACCTTGTATTTATTTAAACTAAGGGGTCTCATGTTTTTGAAAAATATTAAATTTATGTAAATATTAATAGGCTTTTTGAGTGATTAAATTATATTTTAAATTAATTATATGTGAGGATTTGTAATGTTTCCAAATAATTGGAAATCATGAGAGAAATTAGCCTTGAGATATTTTAGAATTGATTATGAGCCTAAGTTAGAATTAGTTTCAAGGGTTTAGGGATAAAAATCTATCTTTTAGGGGTGTTGAGATATTTGGGGATTTGTTGAGAAGTTGAAGGGATTGAGCATTAAATTAGATCATTTTAAAATTGTATAAATTATCAAGCCTCAAAGGCATTGAAATCAGTGAGAGTGTGAGTAGAGAGCAGGGGTTCTACTTGGAAGCCTTCAGGAAATTGTAAAGGGCCAATGATTGGAAATCGGGCCAAGGAAGGAGATTTTATGTAAGTAGTGTGTGTATTAATACAACATTTGATTTTCTGAAGTTTATGTCATTATTGAGTTTGTGTAGAACCGAATTTATGTGTTCGATGTGTGAAAGGAAGGCTCGATCCTTCTTATTTTCTAAGATTATTGTGTTATGGAGGAATCTGTATTGTTAAGCTCTGTGTAGCTTTATTTGTCTCATAAAATTTCGATGAAACTCTATATGTATAGAATTCTGGCTTTTTGAGAATGCCACTGCTATTAACTGTGCGGTGATGTGGAATGGTATCGATTTTGTAAGTCGATATCAAATGGTATATGGGATTCGTAACTGTGTGAATGAAGGCAGCAACACATAAGTGCGCCTCGAGCCTGTTCTTGAAGTAAAATAGATTTATGTTTTGACAAGGAATTAGATCATATACACACTGCCTTGATTTGTATAGATTGAATGCATACAGTGGAAATGATTTCTGAGTGAATGAGGTTTTAATCTTTTGGAATCCCATTTGCTATTAATACAAATCTAAATTCAGAATCGTTGTGTGAAATCGGGAAAGGTTCGATTTTAATAATCCATGTCAACTTGCATATTAAAGATCCAATCCAGAACATTGAGTTGAATGTTGAATGCATCAGTCATGTGCCAAGGTTTCAATAGATGTTAACGAAGTTCGGCCTTTCGATGAAGAAATGCAGAATTGGCGTAAATTTGTTAAATATACGTTGAAATGTTTGTCTGCGTAAGCGATTCATAACAATCTAGGACGGAGGAGACAGGATTTTAATGGTTCGATTCTACAGTAAATTGACATCGGAAATTTCCTGGCAAGGTCATTGACTAGTAAGCGCTGGAAATTTGCAGAAGTATAGTCTGGCAAGTTGTTGAATGGCAGCGTGAAGGAATTGCATAAGAATCAATTGAGTGTTTTTAAATGAAGGGCGCAGGTATTATTACAGCAACTGATCATTGGTATTTTACTCTGCGTTAATCTCTGTTTAGGAAGCAATTAATTTGAAGGTCGTTTTATAAAATGAAATCTGGTTAAGACGTATTTGATTGAGGCGAGTGATTCTGTCGACTCAGAAGTTTATTGAACCCAGCTCCAGTGCTTCAGAAGTCATGGTTTTTTTTGAATTGCTATGTTTGCTGGATCGCTACAGTTTGAGCAACGTTGGATGGACAGAGTCCTCAAATCCGATTTGATAAGTTGGATTCAAAAACTGGCAATAGAATACATGACATACATCATTTGCAGAATTGATAAAATACTTTAGACTGATGCTATAAAACTGAATTCAATAGCAAAGTTTGGGAAGGTAAGCCAATTTCAATACCGTTTGACTTGGCACTTTACTATAATGTGTAAAGACTCCATTCATTAACACTGAATGCATAAGAATCAATATGTGTTAGTTTTCCAAGGTTCAAACTTTTAGATTAGAAGCATGGTGAATATGTGTAGATTGTACACTTAGGGCCTTGAACAAATGTTGGATTTTTAAAATGGGATCCTACTGTGTATTAAAGGAGTCTATTTATATTTAGAGTGTTGGAAGGTGGAATTAATGGGGTTTATCTATAGTCTTTTTTCTAAAGACCTTTGGAAAAGAAATTTCATTTGAGAAACAACCTTGAATATGTGATTTAATGGGAATTTGGGTTGTGTATGGGTTCATAACCATGAGGTCATTATTGAAAGAGAGTTTTCACTTATGAAATGGTTGTTATAATCATCAGATGTGAGACTATCAGCTTCCGCAAAAGTTGTGAAATTGCAGACTTGATTTTTTAATTAGGCATTTACTGAGATGCATTTTGTCATGCATGGTATTGGGAGAGATTCTGGGTATTGCAGGGTTGGCCTTGCATCATGATATCTAACCTGTGTTGAGGAATCTTTAACACCCATTATCAAAACCAGAAAACATAATGATATCTAACTAATGCTGAAGAATCAAAGTAGTAAAAGTCACATAGTGGACTTTAAAGAAAATAATACTAAATTAATCAATATAGTTGTTAAAAGAATTAATAAATTAATTAAGGAAAACATGAAAGTCACTACCGCTTAAACCACTAATCCATTCCTCAGTACCATCATTTGTATATGAGCATACATTCTGCCTATTATTGATACTGGGAATTCCAAAATAGAAAGCTCCCTCCTAGAGCTTGAACCTTGTTCATATGTGAGAAGCAATATCGGTTTACCCTCGCCAAGGATCATATGCCTCGTTTGCAAGCCAGTCTGCTACAGGTGCTGAGAACAGATTGGTATCCAAATGTGAGAGTTAAATATGTGCACTTTGCATTATTGTTTATCCAGTCACAAACTTAGAATATATGTAAACTGCTAAACTAAAAACTTCAAGATCAAGGGTCGTGGATAGCCCTTGGACTACTGCATAGTTGTTAGATTGTAAATTTGTACCACACTGGAAGGATGCAGAGAAGTTACCATAATATATTGAACCATTTATTAATATAACATAAGAGAAATTGATAATTGTATTCAATTCAAGTATTGAAGGGGTTGAGAAACCTTCTTAGAGTTTATTTAACTTATTAAAGGCTTCATAAAGGTCACTTTTGAGCATGAATATTGATCTTACCTATTTTTGATAAAATGTAAAGCTATTGATCTACATGTAAAGCTTGTTGTACAACACCTATGGTATCATCTATCATCTATATTGCAATTGTTGAGGAAATCGAACTACTTGAGGGATATGTGCTTGGAAAGATAGAACTTGATGTGCACTAACATGATTTTGGAAATGACTTTGTAGACACAATCACAAAGGGAAATGAGCCTACAATGTATGGATGTTGTGAGTTCCCATTCTCTTGGGATGTTTGCAATAAAAGTAAAATTGAAGGGTCGAGGATGGATTTTACCTACAAATTTGGATTCTCCCACAATTGGTAGTAGATCTAGCACTAGGAGATCTTAGAATTTAATGAAGAAATCAAAAGTCTAGCTATGTAGGCACAATGATTTCCTACTTCGAAGTAGCTCATCCATTGTGATCAACATCATAAGGGTCTCATTGTGGTGCATGTTCATACTTCCATTAATATATGTACCCAAAGGAAAACATGTCTTTTACGTTTTCCATTTGTGCTTTGGTGTACACTGGTTTGTAACGGTGTATTGCAACCTTTGGAGCTGAATCAAACTTCCTTTTAATTTCCATATTGTGTTGAAATATTTAAGGAGCACCACCTATCTATGAAAAATTATATATTGTCCTTGCCCTTTCCTAGCCATGTGGCCCTAATTTTCATCTTCCACTTGACCTCTTGTAAAGAGAAGTGCCTAAACTTATCCTTCTCTAATATTAATTCATTGAAGTGTTTCCTTGCTAAAATCCCCCTATGTATATGAACTCTGAAGAGATGAGATTTTCACTTCCACTATGAGTAGAGATCTTGCATCTTGGTGGAAATTTGTCTTTTCCCAATTCTTGGTAATGGCCTTGGCATGGATGAGATCACTTTATTTGGAAATCATAGTAGGCTCACTTGATTCATGAGAATAGTTCCTCTAGGTCTCTTTAATAAGTGTTACATATCCTCATACACAATCCACTATGGATTGAATTTAAATGGGGAAATTAGTTGAATTCCCCCCTATGGTAAGCTCCAGCTTGATAGAATGGTTATCCAAAAATCTTTCACTGATAATTGTAGATATATAGACATTGAGCCCTGTGATTAATGATTTTTTGACAAGAAAACAATCAAGACACATGCACTTTTCCTAGGATCCAAATATTTTGTTTTTCCAAGGGGGCTCCATATTAATAGGTTGAGTTGCTTACTGGCATGAATTCATCCACAATTTTGAGGAATAAATCAACTAAAATATCAAGGCTTATAATGCCCAAAATTTGAGAATAATGTTATTTTAATCTTATCCTAAGTTCTTGATCTTGTTTAATTAGTGCTCTTTAGTCGATGTTTATAAATATCCTAAGTTTTTGATTTATTACATGATGGAGGTGCATTGGCTCTCTATAGAGATATGTGGCCCAGTTGTGCCATATAAACTTATGATATACCTTTTCTCCATGCAAGTGAATTGAGAGAAGAGTGAACTTTTTTTGGTCTTGTTCAAATTAATGGAGAGAAAGAATTATCAAGAGTATAATTTACCATTCAAATTATCATTTCATTGGGGGAAATCAAGAGACCTTTCTTTAAACAAATTGTGAGCTTACTATGATCAAATTGTGAGTTTACTATGATCAAAATGTGAAAAGATACGAACACAAATTATGAGAGAATTGTGGTTGTATGGAATGGAAATTGTTGTCATTAAGGAATTTTATTATAGTTGATCATCCTTAGAATATCAACAATGAGGTTTTATAGCCAGGTTATGTTGGAGCTTTGAAGGGATGTGGGTTAGGTTGAGGGACTACTAAGAAAAGAAGGGGATCCCATTTCTTAGGTTGTGTAGGTTGATGGGAAAAGAGGGTTGTGGATTAGGATTGTTGTATGAGAAAATATTACCTATGAAATTGAGAATTGGGCTATGAGAAGAGAATTAGATCTTAATTTGGCTACTGAGGGATAAATTCCCTCCTTTGGACAACCTTCCTCATATAGATAAGATCCTCTTTACCCTTGGAAGAATTTAATTTGGTCAGTGAAAAATATATTTTTGATGTGAAAACCCACAATGAGACAAAAGTATAGGTCGGCCTAAAGAAAAAATTGGGTCTCCAAGGAAGCATATAAAAACAAGACAAGTCACCCTCATTTGGACATCACATCACTCATTCACTCTTCTTTCTCTCTCCTCTTGTGATTGGTTCGTACATCTGAAATTGTAGGTCTCTCTCAGACCTGCGAAGGGTTTGGAGGCAAATTTGATTTTTTTTTTTGGGACATTTTGACCATCCGTTGACCACCTTTGACTTGGCATTTTAACTTGGTTTGAATATTTTTGGATCTGTTTGATGAAGCTACATTTTTTGGCACAAAATTTGAGGAATTATAGGTATTTTGACTTTTGTTGACCGCAGAATTTGACTGTAGATTTGGAAAGAAAACTTTCTCTCTCTATTGATTAGGCTTGACCGTGGATTTTGGACTATTTTGATTGATCTTTGACCAACTTGGAAGGTCGCATTGACTGAAAATTTGACCTATACATTTGGAGGGTTTTTTACCATTGAATTGAGGATTAGTTATGGCATCAATAGTTATTGTTGACTTTGAACATATTTGACTTGGAACAAATTTGACTATTGGCTCATAATTTGGACATTGGTTGGTTGATTTTGTTGAATATTCAACGGATTGAATTCGACTCTTGATTAATGAATTGGAACATTGTACTATGTCCGCTAAATTTTTTATGAAAATCTAATAAGATGAAGAATTTGAAATGGTTTTCCCCCTTGTGGGGTTTTTCCCTAGTCTTTAACTAAATTTGGCGTCTCCTATTATTGCTCTTGATTTTCTTCTATTTTCATTGCATTTATTGTTATATCTAAAATTTCTATTTGTTACGAGAAGATTAATTTGATTTCTAATTGAAGAAACTAATTGGGCTAAAGTGATTGTTACAACATAGAACAATGGAAAATTAACATGGTATCAAATCTAAGGTGAAGACAAGCCCAAGGAGACAAGATACAAGGGAAATAATCTTCAGAAGAAGCTGAAAGAGCCTATTTGACTTGGTCAATATGTCTACCTCCTACTTTAAGGATTCTTAGAATTTGGGTGACTCATCAAACTTTGTTTCTTAGAAGATCAAGTTCGAAGTGATATTGGATGAAAATGATGTCTTGGAATATGTGGAAGGAAAATTTCATGTACCTCTTGAAATGCTCTTGCTACTGCCAAATCCAAGTACAAGTGATGCAGGGGCATTAGGCCCAAGAAAATACTTTGTACTTTAATAGACATAGGGGGGTCTCATGTTTTTGCTTTCTAATGTAATTATTAATATTTGAGTGATTTTAATTAAATATGGAGAGAAATTGTAAATGTTCCCAAATGGTTAGAGAACATGAGGGGAAATTGATTAGTTAGGAATGTGAAGAGTCAGTTCAGTAAATCTAGGGATTTAGGACTTTGAGGGATTTCAAGAGTTTTTGTCGAGCTGTAAGGGAGCTGAATCGATTTATTATTATTTTGTATAAATAAGCCTCAGAGGTATTAAGCGAGAGGGCTGCAGAGTGTGTGAAGGCTTTAGGTTTTGGAAACAGAGTTCCCGTAAGCCTACAGGCAATTGAAGAGGGCCATTCGATTCGAAGATCTGGTCGAAGACAAAGGGAGTTTTTGTAAATCGATTACATTTGTTTATATAAAGGAGTTGATTCTGAATTATATGTGTGTAATGATTTATTTGATTGATTGCTTCTGTGAGAAAATTATTCAAAGTCTAATACTCAGAATTTATGAGTAGAGTTTGGAATGAAATTCGGTGATAGGGGTTATAAATCTGTTCAAAGAGATTTGATAAATGTATAATTTGGTCATCGATCTTTGAACAGATCAATGGCACAGAGACAATTAAATCCATGCTATGAGTTCTTTGTGTAAGTGAAACACAAGGTCTATGATCATTGTGGGTTAATGCATAAGCGATGCCTTCTATTCAAATGAAAGAAGTAAGGCATAGGATTAAAACCCATTCGAAATTATTGATGACAAATACTATAACGCAATTTTTTTGCCTTTGAAGAATCAAATGGAAGTATAGAGCCATAAGTGATGGCACAGGTTGAAGAGGGGCAAAATTGATTAACGAAACCATGAGCGGAGTTAAACCAGGTATGTTGCTATATTGAAATATTAAATGTGGCAGGGATTTAACATATGAAGAAACATTGTGATGAAGGTTAATGTCGAGATGTATTGCCACCTGAGTCATGAAGAGTGATACAACGAATTTGAAAAGGAAATTTGAGCTGATAGTGTTGGGGAACACTAAATCAAGGGACTGATTGCTGGCGCGAAGATGCGTTGGAACCAAGAGCGTTATAATTGTGAGCAATGGTGAAGAATTGGAAACGAATGCGTGCGAAGTTAGTGAAACAAAGCGAAAGGCGGAACCTTGAGTCAACGATGGACGGAACATGAAGAACGGTTTTGAAAGACAAACCAGGAGTTTCGCATCACCTCTCAAGTGGTAAGTTGTTTTATGAAAAAAATGCGATAGCATTAAGCATCCAACACGTGGCATAAGGTGGTATTTTAAAACTACCCATTTCGCTTTTTTTTTTAGTGTTAAAGTTATGTGGTAAAAATAATGCGATTCTCATTCGATCTTGGAGACGGAAGATCCAAGGGCATTTGCAACAACGAGTTGCGAAGGTGTTAACGATTGAAGACGGACGTTAAAGAGCGCACAATTTTGTCGTGCGATGGCCGTGGATTTGGTAAGGTGAAGTGCAATGAATGCATCCATTGTTAGCTGAAAGGAATGTTAGCTGCTGGGGCCCAAACTTTAATATATGTGGATGATTAATATTTTAATAGAATTTTGAGTTTTATATGAATTTCCATAGCCGAAGGTTCATGCGTGGATGTGTTGGTTAAGTCAAGGGGGTGAAGGGCACATATATAATTGGTAGTTGGAACCTTGGGTTTCCACCAAAGTCGAAGGATTCCTATGAGATGAAATGTTCCGTGAACATTTAATTAAAGATCATATATATATAATTGTATTGGGTAAGTGGACTTTGATTGCAATATAGGATATTGATATGAATTGGGTCTTGATATAGGGTTTTGACCATAACAACAACAATATAAATAAACTTCCACATAGGGGTTTTGTGTTGGTTTAATATATGGTGGTAACTTCATGATGTTAAATATATGGGTTTTAAAAACCTTGATGTAAAAAGTAAAGAATCTTCAATTGAAGTTAATTTTTCAATAGTTTCCGCATGAAAGAAGAGAATCTGGGCTGTTTTTGCATATGGTTTTATAACCATAAGAATTTTAGTTAATATCTCAAATCTCAAATTTGAGATATAAAAGCTTCTATATATATATATTTTAAGTTTGGCCCAAATTGGATTTTATATTGAGCACAAAAAATAGTTGTATGTGTTGGTAGAGGAATATGTCGGTTTGGCAGGGGTATCCCACCATCAAGTGGTATCAGAGCAGGACAAGCTCTTTGAAAATTAAATTTTGAAATTCATGTGTACTGAAGCAGTGAAGAAAATTTGAAGTTTTGAATCTGTTTAAGAGTGATTGCAAATTTGAAGAGGTGTGCAGTGAAGGTATTCAGATTTGCAGAATCTGAATTTGAAGGCAAAGTGTTTTGAAGATTGCCAAGATATGTTCTGAAGATGTGAACACAGGTGTGATGGTGATGGAAAAGTGATCAGATTTAAATCTGACAGGACAACGTGCAGTGCAGCAGAGCATTGGGAGAAATTGTAGAGCAATTACAAAGGATGTTGAACAAACCTTGAAGGTGAGGAATCTTGATTTTGTTTGAAGATTTTTTTTGCAGAATGCA
Organism: Pinus albicaulis; assembly: GCA_034641835.2. NCBI lineage: Eukaryota > Viridiplantae > Streptophyta > Pinopsida > Pinales > Pinaceae > Pinus > Pinus albicaulis. The sequence goes on along the minus strand of CM076582.1, from coordinate 309,960,346 downwards.
GATTGCAGACAATTGAGGAGCATCTCAGCAGGAAGATCACAGCTTTGAAAATCAATGATGGAGGAAGCCAGTGAAGGTTTCTAAAGAGAAAAGGAAGTGTGGAAGAACCTGAAGAAATTCCAACAGAGTTTGGATGAAAAGAGAACAGATGTGTTCTGAAAGGGTGCAAAGAGTGAAGCTTGAAGGAGAAGAGATAATGCTCATAAGGTTCCTGAAGATAGAGGAACTGTACTTGCCAAAATACTGGATCCAAAGAGAGGATTGGTGAGGTAAGTTGTGACAAGGAGGACTTGTTACTACAGAGGTTTCAGTGCAGCCCGTGATGAGTGAGTGAGAACTCATGAAGGAGAAGATGGCTACTGATAGTCATAGCAGAGATTGCAGAGGTTCTGAGAGAGGCCACAACAAAATGAAGGTGAAGAAAGAGGATGCCAAGATAGATGGCATACAGAGACAGTTAAAGAAGGAAGAGTATGAGAAAGAGGTAGTTGAGATCAAGGAACAGTTCAACAAATTGCAGATGATGATAGAGGAGAGCCAGAGAGTTGGTTGGCTCATGAAGAAGTGAGTGAAGTGGCACAGGCTACAGATGAAGAGAGAGAAAATGATAAATGCTCAGCAGAAAGAGAGATTACTCAGAATGTTTGAGTATTTGGAGAAGGACTTGAAGACTGAAACTTCAAGTGAGACCAAGGGGTTGAATGACTTTACATCTGAAAAATTTTATGTTTACAGGAAAAACATTTGGAGAAGGACAAATTTCTTATGTTGTCACTAAGGAAGAAAATGGAACAACTAGATATTTTGAAAATGTCCATACACAGTTGGGGAAGAGTTTTACTTTCCAATATATTGGAAGAAGAGGAAGTCTAAATTGTGATGATGGCTAGGAGCTAGAAATTGAGAGATCAATTGGATAGCTTGAAGAAACTGAAGAGAGGACCATTGAAGAATTTATGAATTATCTAGAAGACTTGGAACAACAAGAAGATTTGATGATCAAATCATAAAATGAGACCATGGGGTCTTATGGTTTTAAAACTGACAAGATGTGTGTGAATGCAGGTATGGAAGAAAACATTTCATATGATGAAAATGTATTCAGTGAAGCTGAATGTTTCCAAGAAAAGTATGATGAGTATCTTTCAGAAGAAGATCAGATTGAATTACTGCAACAAAAGGAATTCATAAATTCCTTGTTTAGTAAAAGAAATAATTTCAATGGAGACATGAAAGTTATGCCTGATGATGATGAAATTTTTATTGATAATGACAAATTGACTTTATTAAATGGCCAAGTGAAAAGTGATGGACAGGTAACTGAAATTATTGCAGAGGTGGAAGATCAGACTTCTATTCTGATGAAAGATGAAGAAGTAGTGATAGCAGGAAACTTGACTTGGGAAGGTAGTGAAGACTGTATGAATGTTTTCTCAGATGAGATGACAGAATTGTGGCATCAGTCAAGTATTCTAGAGCAGAGGATAGAAGCACAGAGAATAAGTATGGATTGTAAAGGCAGAGTTGAGTGAGAGTGAGAAGATTCATTTTTATGAACTAGTGCAAGGAGACATCCTTGAGAAGGATGATGCAGAGGAGAGACTAGCTGATAGTCTTGAGAATTATTTGAAGGATTGGAATCAACATACTGATGTGCTGATGAGAGGGCAACAGATTGAAGTTTTTCTGGAAGAAATGACAGAGTAGCAGATTGAAGTGTTTCCGGAGGAAATGTCAGAGCAAAAAATTGAAGTGTTGTTGTAAGAGGAGGAAGAGGCACAAAGGTTTTATAATTTTGATGTTTGTTTTATGACTGCAGGTACTGATAGAAGGACTAAAGGATGTTTGGTCCAGAAGGAGAAAAGAGATGATGATAGTGACTGGAAATTTAAATACCAGTTCAAAGAATTGCTGAAGGAAGAGAACGAAGAAATTGTCACAAGTGACAATCTGGAAGAAATTTTCAGTTGCAGAAAACAAGAGGGTATGGATGATTTGGTGGAAGTAGAAGCTAGAGTAAGGACTAAACAAGAAAGGGCTCAACAAGCAAAAGCAGAAGTAGAAGTTCAACAACCAAGAGGAAGCAGTATCCAGCAGTCAGAAGACATATTAGACAGGGAAATTGAATTTATGAGGAGGTTGATGGTGAAAGTGTCTCAGAGGAAGACAACAGCAAGAAAACAAGGAAGCAGTAGCAACAAGAAGAAGACAATCACAGAATGTGAAAGTTTAGCAAGTGGAAAGATGCAGCATAAGATATGGAAGCCTGGAGAAGTGCAGAAGAAGAATATTGCAGCGGATGATCAACTGCAGAACAAAGTGTGGGATCCAGGGAGACAAGTACTGAAATCACATTATCATGGGATCATGAATCATTTTAACCTTGGGAGTCTGATGCAGGGGCATTAGGCCCAAGAAAATACTTTGTAATTTAATAGACATAGGGGGGTCTCATGTTTTTGCTTTCTTATGTAATTATTAATATTTGAGTGATTTTAATTAAATATGGAGAGAAATTGTAAATGTTCCCAAATGGTTAGAGAACATGAGGGGAAGTTGATTAGTTAGGAATGTGAAGAGTCAATTCAGTAAATCTAGGGATTCAGGCTAAATTTAGGACTTTCAGGTATTTCAAGAGTTTTTGTCGAGCTGTAAGGGAGCAGAATCGATTTATTATTATTTTGTATAAATAAGCCTCAGAGGCATTAAGCGAGAGTGCTGCAGAGTGTGTGAAGGCTTCAAGTTTTGGAAACAGAGTTCATGTAAGCCTATAGGCAATTGAAGAAGGCCATTCAATTCGAAGATCTAGCCGAAGACAAAGGGAGTTTTTGTAAATCGATTACATTTGTTTATATAAAGGATTTGATTCTAAATTATATGTGTATAATGATTTATTTGATTGATTGCTTCTGTGGGAAAATTATTCAAAGTCTAATACTTAGAATTTATGAGTAGAGGTTGGAATGAAATTCAGTGATAGGGGTTATAAATCTGTTCGAAGAGATTTGATAAATGTATAATTTGGTCATCGATCTTTTAATAGATCGATGACACAGTGATAATTAAATCCATGCTATAAATTCGTTGTGTAAGTGAAACACAAGGTCTATGATCATTGTGGGTTAATGCATAAGCGATGCCTTCTATTCGAATGAAAGAAGTAAGGCAGAGGGTTAAAACCCATTCAAAATTATTGATGACAAATAATATAACGCAATTTTTGTGCCTTTGAAGAATCGAATGGAAGCATAGAGCCATAAGTGATGGCACAGGTTGAAGAGGGGCGGATTTGATTAATGAAACTGTGAGCGAAGTTAAACCAGGTATGTTGCTATATTGAAATGTTAAATGTGGCAGGGATTTAACATATGAAGAAATGTTGTGATGAAGGTTAAGGTCGAGATGTATTTCCACCTAAGTCATGAAGAGTGATACAACGAATTTGAAAAGGAAATTTGAGCTGATAGTGTTGGGGAACACGAAATCAAGGGACTGATTGCTGGCACGGAGATGCGTTGGGACCAAGAGCATTAGAATCATGAGCAATGGTGAAGAATTGGAAACGAATGCGTGTGAAGTTAGTGAAACAAAGCGAAAGGCGAAGCCTTGAGTCAACGATGTCCGGAAAATGAAGAGCCATTTTGAAAGACAAACCAGGAGTTTTGCATCACCTCTCAAGTGGTAAGTTGTTTTATGAAAAAAAAACGCGATAGCATTAAGCATCCAACACATGGCATAAGGTGGTATTTTAAAACTGCCCATTTCACATTTTTTTTTAGTGTTAAAGTTCTGTGGTAAAAATAATGTGATTCTCATTCGATCTTGGAGACAGAAGATCCAAGGGCGTTCGCAACAGCGAGTTGCGGAGGTGTTAACAATTGAAGAGGGACATTAAAGAGCGCACAAGTTTGTCGTGCGATGGCCGTGGATTTGGTAAGGTGAAGTGTGATGAATGCATCCATTGTTAGATGAAAGGTATGTTAGCTACTGGGGCCCAAACTTTAATATATGTAGATGATTGATATTTTAATCAAAGTCTGAGTTTTATATGAATTTCCATAGCTGAAGGTTCATGCATGGATGTGTTGGTTAAGTCAAGGGGGTGAAGGGCGCATATATAATTAGTAGTTGGAACCTTGGGTTTTGACCAAAGTCGAAGGATTCGTATGAGATGAAATGTTCCGTGAACATTTAATTAAAGATCATATATATATAATTGTATTGGGTAAGTGGACTTTGATTGAAATATAGGATATTGATATGAATTGGGTCTTGATATAGGGTTTTGACCATAAGGACAACAACATAAATAAACTTCCACATAGGGGTTTTGCGTTGGTTTAATATATGATGGTAACTTCATGAAGTTAAATATTTGGGTTTTAAAAACCTTGATGTAAAAATTAAAGAATCTTCAATTGAAGTTAAGTTTGCAATAGTTTCCGCATGAAAGAAGAGAAATCTGGGTTGTATTGGCATATGGTTTTATAACCATAAGAATTTTAGTTAATATCTCAAATATCAAATTTGAGATATAAAAGCTTATATATATATATATATATATATATATATATATATATATATATATATATATATATTTTAAGTTTGGCCCAGACTGGATTTTATATTGAGTACAAAAATTAGTTGTATGCATTTTTGCATGCATTAGTAGAGGAATATGTGGGTTTGGCAGGGGTACCTGCCATCAACAAGAAAGGTGAGCTCAAAGCCAATAAAATTCTCATTGATGGTTTGCAAGATCATTTATTTGTTTATGTTGGAAGCTTGAATAATTATAAAGAAATTTATGATAATTTATTTGGGATGTATGAGGTCAACAACTTGAATCATATCCTCTCCTTGAAAAATAAACTCAAGGAATTGAAGATAAACAAGGGTGAATCCATTCAATCCTATGTCATGACAGTATCCCATCTAAGGGATCAATTACAAACTACTAGTGAGCACATATCTGATAGAGAGATGATGATGGTCACTCTTCAAGATCTTCCTTCTATTTGGGAAACCTTCGTTACTACTATAAGAAACAATAATGTACTTCTGACATTTGATGATATGGTAAATGCATCAAAGAGGAGACTGCTGAGCTCCAAAGATGTTCTTTCTTCCACCACATTCCACTCCATTTCCTTTGTCCATTATTAATCACAGGCTCAAATGATCAGTAGAATTAGTTAAAATTTCTTTAAGAATGAATATCATGACTAACTTGCTATGTTTTTATGATTTTGTCATTGTAGTACTTTTTGAACTAGATCTAGCTACAGAATACAGACATTCTGTAGCTAGTTGTCGATTCTGCAGCTGTCGTTATGTCTACGCAGGTTCTAGGTGTCATCTTGGAGAAAAACACATATGGGCGTATTCCACATCATTCCCTAATCATTTGTTGCTCTCCACGAAGCTTGAACGGAATTCTGTAGGCGGTTATGTACGTGGGAACTCAAACTAGGAGAGAGACTCCTAATAGGACAAGGACAGTCCAGATGTCCTTAATTCTATTACGTGACCACCATCAGAGTCCTAGTTTGGTTTTTATTTGGAAAGACAATTATCCCTAGGTTATCTCAAAATAGTTATGTAAATTTGTTACAAATATGGCTCGGGAAACCGAGGGACAAGGTTAGATTTTGTATTTTGACTGCTAGATTTCAGAAGTACGAAAACACTCTGTTTTGAAGTAATTTCTCTCTAATGCAAGAAGTATCACTTTATTGAAAGCACTGAGTCAATCTTGAAGTAGATTTTGCGTGCTACTCTGGTGGTAGAGGGCCCCTGCCTCCTGAGCAGCCTTGTTTATACGGTTTAGTTAAGTATTTTAGTCTCGTTTTTCATTTCTAGTTTAAGCACGTTTCTGAAGTTTATGTTTCATGCTTGTTTACATTGATCATCACAGCTAGACTTACTCTTATAAACTCTTCCAAAATATCATCACGATGAATAAGGCATAGTTGTGGTGTTGTAGGTTTTAGTTGTATTTCCTTTCGAATTTTATGATTTATACTTGTTTACACTAAGCGTCACAGCCGGTCTTACTCCTACAAACTCTTCCAAAACATCATTAATAATGAATAAGAAACAGCTGTGATATCTTAGATTTTAATTGTATTTGATTTCAAATCTTATGTTTATGTTCAATTGCATTGAATAATACAGCCATAATTGTTTTTACAAACTCTTCCAAAATATCATTCACATTGAACAAGATGGGCTGTAGAATTCCAATAGACTAGCTGCATGTTAGTTTAGTCATAACACTCCGGAGGATGATTTCATTTAGTTCAGCTCTGTCACTACATTTCAAGTTTGACAATGGCATTTTAATTTAACTCGGTTCATTGTACTTCAAGTAGATTAGTAGCATCCTAGTTTAGTCTTAGCTCACTGTATTAGCATTCCAGTTTAGTTGTTATCCATTGCATTTTAAATTGTATTAGTTGTTAAATTTAGATACCACAGTCTTCATTATTTACAAAAAATTCTTTTGTTCCAACCTCATATTAATACATAATCATCTGAGCAGAAGCTAGTATCAGTCTAAGGCTTGGAGTATTTTGCAACCTTTTTACCATTTCAAAAATAAGCCTTTTCTCAAGGACTATTATAAAAAGAAACCTATAACTTTTGAGTGAGGCCTAGTGGTGCTAAATTGAGTTGCAGAACAGAATTAGAAGTTAGTTTAGAGTAAAATCTTATTGTGCTACAAATGTTCTTTTCCAAATATGTTCCAATGAACCTTTAATCATGGATGAGATGTTGTAACATTGTAAGATGATTTCTTATTTAGGAGAACTTCATTCACACTTAACTTGTCCATTTCTCAAGCTCTTCCAACACATCTTTAATGAATGAATTGGATAAGTTCAAGCTCATGTTGTGATTTATTTCCTTGTAATGAAGTCATTATCAAGCTTTGCATTTGTTGTTTGCCAGCCATAGTTTAGGCTTTGTTCTATTTTAGTATTTGCATTTGTTATTTGCCACCCATAGTTTAGGCCTTGTTCTGCTTTAATATAACCAATAGCTTCTTTTCACCAACATTTAGTTCTTTCCCTTTTCAAACATAAAACCATAAAACCAAAAACATCATAAAACACTAAACACAACGTAGTAAGAAACAAATACCTAGGCACATATAGTGCACCACACTTCAGCAGTTTACCAACCCTGGTTGACAATTAATGAACTCAATTTAGGAACACTAGGTTGAGTGAAAACATTTTGGCACCATTGCCGGGGAAGTGTAACTAGGTAGCCTTGTTTCTTAACTCCAAAAAACAATGATATGCATAGAGAGAGAGACTCAAGGGGTAGATTCATAAGAAGCAGAAGCAGAAGTTTGATTCCTAGAACACCACTTGTTTCATCAAGACCTAGAGCCAGCACACCTCCAACTCAGACCCACATTCAATCCTTTACTGATCCTAGACTTCCAGAAGACTTAAGATCAGATATTCCATTAGAAAGACCTTCCACTTCATTCGCTGAACCTATCTTAGAAGAAGATTCAAGGACCCCTGCTAGAGACATAAACTTTTCCACTTCCACAAAAGAATCAACTATGGCAAAAGAAGGGGGAGGAGGAGTCTTTAATGGAGAACACACATTATTTGGAGGGGGTAGAGGTAGAGGTAGAGGAGAAGGAGGTAGAGGAAGAGGTAGAAGAGAAATGGGAAGCTCTTTTGGGTTTCCTATAGTAGATGAAGAAACCAATACAGCTATGAAAAACATTTCACCCTCTGTCCTTCCAAACTTCTATGGACTTAAAACTGAAGATCTTGAAACCTTCCTATTTGAATTTGAAGTCCTATGTAGAACTTATGACTACTTACAAGATACTCAAAAACTTAAACTATTTCCTTCAACATTGAAAGGAGCAGCATTGAAGAGGTTTATGAATTTGATCAAAAGTTCTATTAGGACATGGGAAGACATGAAACAAGCATTTCTAGAAAGGTATTTGGATTATTGTATGCTATTCAATCATAAGGAGGAAGTGTTCAAGATGATACAAAAAGAGGATGAAAACCTGGAAGATTTGTTGGAGAGATTTCATTACAACATCAAAAGAGCAAAAATGGAAAACTTAGACCAAGACACCTTAAAATATCTCTTGTTGAAGACAATTAGGGATGAATGGTTGGATATCCTTAACATGATGGGAAAAGGGGATATATCTCAGCTCACATTACCTGAAATATCTGAGTTATGTATCAACCTTTCAAGAAGGAAATCTAAAACTGTAAAAGGTCCAAGAGACCCTGCTCTTGCAAGGGTAAGTAAGTATGCTTCTGGGACAGTAAGTAGGGCAGAGATAGGGCATATTCTTGATGAATTCAAATCTGACATCTTAGGGAGTCTTAGTGAACAAATAGACACCCTTAAGTTACAAAACAAGCAAAAAGCTGAATCTGATGCTTTAGCAATCTTTTGTCCCAAATGTAGAAAGAAGCATGCCTTGACAGAATGTCCTTTGGATACCAAAGTTGTAGATACCTGTGTAATTTGTTCAGAAAAACATGATACCAAGAGTTGTCCTTCACTTCCTGGTCTTAAAGTTGTCTTTCAAGAAAATACTCCTACAAGTTCCACAGAATCTCTCAATTTTGTCTCTAGAAGGCCTTGGCAAGGACCTCAAACACAAGGATTTCATGATAAAATGTATAATCAACCCCCCACCAAACTGTAATTCTTGGCAGCAACCTTGGCCCCAATTTCAAAATCAATCTCAAGCTTGGGTACAAGGAGCACAAAGTCCCTATGGAAGATACTCCCAGTACTATCAATATCCACCATCCTATCCACCATACCCACATTTTTCCCCTCAAAATCCTCAACAAAATCCTCAACAGAATCCTCAAAATCTACAACATCAAAATCAACCACTCCCCTTACCATTTCCTCAGAAATCAAATAAGTTACCTGCTCAACCCATACCAAACCCCAACAATAAAAATCCTCAGAACACATACATGATAGAAGGCCAACAGTTTCCAACTTATTTAATTACTCCTCTAGACCTTAGTGATGCTCAACTTAGGTCTGGAAGAATACTTGAAAAGAGGAAACCTTCTGTGATCATACAAGAACAAGATAACTTTGAGGAAGATTCTCTACGGGAAAATAAAAGTCTTGAAGAAGACACATCTTTTCAGGACCCAAACATTGAAAAACCAAAACAAAAAGAACCAATAATTTCAACTCTTGTATTAGAGCAGCCATCAACATCCACTCCTACACCTCCCTTTCCAGAAATATTACAAATTGATAGAGGTGTAGAAAAACAAATTATGGTGCCTAATTATGATTTCCTAGATGAGCTAAGAAATGTCTGTATTAAGATTCCATTATTACAAGCTATCAAGGAAATTCCAATTTTAGCGAAGACAATAAAGGAGTTGAGCATGAAGAAAACAAGAAAAAGAATAAGAGAGACAAAGAAAATTCAACTGGTAGGAAAAATAACAGATATCATGATGGGTAAGATTGCTATTCCAAAGTATCTAGACCCAGGAAATCCAGTTGTTAAAATTCACATCAATGGAATTGAGATCCAAAACACACTTATTGATTTAGGAGCAGCAATCAATATTATGAGTAGACAAATCATGGATAAACCGAAACTTCCTAATCTTCTTTTTACACCCACATTATTACAATTAGCAGACAGATCTGTGATCAAACCTGATGGGGTAATAGAAGACATTCCAGTGTCCCTAGATTCTTGGGAGTACCCTGTGGATTTCATGATCCTAACTCCTAAGAATAATCTAGGAGGGCATCCAATTATATTAGGAAGACCTTGGTTAGCTACATCTGATGCTTTCATTAGTTGTAGATCCGGTGATATGTACATCTCTGATGGTAGTTCAACTAAGAAATTCACTTTGTATCCTCCAGCAAGGACAATTACAAATTTAGATGATACTCAATGGATAGAGGATGAAGAAGACTTACAACCTCTCTTCACAATTTTAGAAATTAGTGAAGATAGTCAAATTATGAATACTTTAGAAAACTTTGAATCCTCTTCGGAACATAAACATGAACAATTTCAAGAAGAATCCAACATTGAGTTTTTGTCATCAAGGCAAATGTCTCTCTATTCCATGGATAAATTTGGCAGCTCTACAATTGAGATATTTCCAGGAAAAACTTTAAACATAAACAAGAACCTAGAGAAATCTCAACAAGAAGAGCTAGTCAAGATATTACAAAGACATTCTTCTGCATATGCATGGGAGTACACTGATATGAAAGGGATAAGCCCCAAGACTTGCACTCATCACATCTACATAGAGGAAAATTGTAAACCAATTAGACAACCTCAAAGACGGATGAATCCAAATCTTAGGGAGATTGTTAAAGAAGAATTGCAGAAATTGTTGAATGTCAACTTTATCTATCCTATTTCAGATAGTCAGTGGGTTTCTCCTATGGTAATTGTGCCAAAGAAAAATGGTAAATGGAGGGTATGTATTGACTACCGAGAATTAAAAAAATCTACTCTTAAAGATCATTTTCCCTTACCTTTCATAGATAAGGTGTTAGATACCTTAGCTGGAAAAAAGTACTTCTCATTTCTAGATGGGTTTAGTGGTTATAATCAAATTCAAGTAGCACTTGAGGACCAAGAAAAAACCACATTTACTTGTCCTTGGGGTACTTATGCTTACCGAGTATTGCCATTTGGATTATGCAATGCACCTGCAACATTTCAAAGGGCAGTATTAGGAATTTTTTCAGATCTAATACATGATTGTGTAGAGGTATATATGGATGATTTCACAGTTTATGGAAACACATTTGAAGAAGCCTTAGTAAAATTCGAAAAAGTCTTAAAGAGATGTAAAGAAGAAAATCTTTCACTTAGTCATGAGAAGTGTTTTATGATGTTTACTGAAGGAATTGTTTTAGGACATCACATTTCAGGGGATGGGATTAGAGTTGATGAGTCAAAAGTTGAAGTCATCTCTAACTTATCTATTCCAAGTTGTCGAAAATATGTTAGGAGTTTTCTTGGATTTACAGGGTATTATCGAATATTTGTAGAAAACTTCACCAAGATAGCATCTCCACTCTTCAAATTACTTACCAAAGACTGTGATTTCAAATGTAATTCTGATTGCCAGTTAGCCTTTGAGACCTTGAAAACAAAAATTTCTGAAGCACCTATTTTAAGGGGACCTAACTGGAAGTTACCTTGTCATATTTCAACAGATGCCTCAGATATAGCTCTAGGAGCAGTATTGGGACAAAAATACCTGATTCCTTATGCCATCTACTAAACCAGTAAAAATTTGACTCCTGCAGAGTTAAACTATACTGTAACTGAAAAAGATTTTTTAGCTGTTGTTCATGCCATAAACAAATTCAAACACTATATAACAGGCTATGAAATTTTTTTTCACACAGATCATTCTGAAATTAGATACTTAATGAACAAATCAATTACTAATGGCAGAGTCATAAGATGGTTATTGCTTTTACAAGAATTCAACATTACCATTCTAGATAGGCCTGGAAAACAAAACACAGTAGCTGATTTCCTAGCTAGACTCCAAAAGATCAAAGATGACACTCCAGTTGAAGATCAATTTCTTGATGAATATATTTTTTCAATTTCTACCCAAACTCCTTGGTTTGCTGACATTGCTAATTATTTAGTTTCAGGAAAATTTCCTCCAATAATGAATGCAAGAGATAAAAGAAAAATCATTTATGACAGTGCAAAATATTCATGGGTTGCTAATGAGTTGTACAAGACAGGTCCAGCTTTTATCATTAGGAGATGTGTTCGGGAAGATGAGATGCCTGAGATTCTCAAAGCATGTCATGATGAACCTTGTGGCGGACACTTTGTTGATAAGAGGACAGCCTATAAGATCCATCATTTAGGATATTATTGGCCATCCTTATTTAAAGATGTTAAAGAGTATGTCAAAAGGTGTGACAGTTGCCAAAGGGTAGGAAAACCTTCTCCTTCAGGTGAGATGCCATTACAACCTCAGGTACATATTGAACCTTTTGAAAAATGGGCTTTGGATTTTGTAGGACCTATTATTCCTCCATCAAGAAAAAAGAGATATATATTAGTTTGTACTAATTATGTTACCAAATGGGTAGAAGCCAAGCCATTAATTTTTGCTACCGAAGCATCTATAGTTAATTTTATTTTTGAGGATATTTTTACTCGTTTTGGTGTCCCAAGGGAAATTGTTACAGATCAAGGAGCTCAATTCACATCAAGGCTAGTGGAACAAATGATGGAGAGGTACAAAATCAGACACAGAAAATCTACTCCCTATCATCCGCAAGAAAATGGTCAAGTGGAATCTACTAATAAGGTCATTGAAGGGATCCTAACAAAGACTTTCCATTTACATAGAAGAGATTGGGTAGATAGGCTTCCTGAAGCCTTGTGGGCCTATAGAACTACATGGAGAAGAAAAACAGGCCATACTCCTTATGAACTTGTTTATGGAAAGCAAGTTTTGTTTCCCATAGAGTTCCAGATTCAAACTTTCAAAATGGAAGTTCAGATAGGACTTGATCTATCAGAGGCACAAAAGCACAGATTGGAGCAGATTAATGAATTGGATGAGATCAGACAAGATGCAGTTCAGAAAACAAGTCTAGTCCAACAGCAAAGGACTAGATGGCATGACAAGTACATCAAGGAAAAGAAGTTCAAGGAAGGTGACTGGGCTCTCTTGTTTGATTCAAAGTTGAAGGATTTTCAAGGTAAATTCCAAACACGTTGGCTTGGGCCATATGAAATTATAAGAATTTTTGACAATGGAGCAATAAAAATCAGGACAATAGATGAAGAGAAGGTCACTTTTCTTGTGAATGGTCATAGATTGAAGTTGTATCATAAGCCACTCTCAAGAGAAGAATTTTTCAAGAAATTCCAGGAAAGCAGTGATATGAAGTTAATGAAGAAGAATTTTTCTTCTTCATCAACTTAAGTGAATGTTCTGAAGTCAGATATTGAAAAAAAAAGAAGTATAAACATGAAAACCAATCACTGATTGGCATGTTTATACAGAAAAGGTGGAGTGAAAATCAGAATCTTTCTGACACTCTAGCTTTTCAAATCTGTTCTTTCTGCAAGTAGTTATTACAAAATCATAAGTGGAGATCCATTTCACTTATGGTCCATCTCATTTTCCATTTCATTCATTCATCCATACTCCATTTCATTCACTCATCCACACTTCATTCACTTCACTCCATGGTCCACCTCATTTTCATTCCAGATTTTTAAAGTTTGATGTTTTTCTGCAATTGAATAATACACATCATGAATTGCAGGCCACTTCTCATACTTCACTCGATTTCATAAGATGTGATCCATTCCACTCCATTACTCACTTCATTCATATTCCATTACACCATATTTTATTATCCATCTTCACTCATTCCATAAAACATTCCATTCATGCTCCAAACCATTCCATTTCATGTTTCAAGTCTTCTATAGGTACATTCTGCAGCCAGAGATCCTGAAGGCACTGTCTAGTAATCACTTGATCTGCAATAAAATGATCCTGCATATCCATGACAACAAGAAAAATCAAGAAGGTTATGAAGACTCAAAAATTAATGATTTTCAGGAGAGAACAAAGCATATGAAGAACACAAAAAAAAATCAGAGGAAAGGCAAAGGTAAAAGTTCTGATTATAATGACATATCATGAAAGATTTTAGTATAGTTAAGTTATGAATAATTCAAAAAGTTGTTTTAATTAATTTTTCTGATCATGCCTAACCAACCTCCCGCAAAAACTTTGGATAAAACTCCTTCTATTCCACCATTTCAAATCCCATATTCGATCATCATTTAAAAATCTAAACGGTTAAAGTGTTGAAGTGATTGGATTAGTCACGTCACTAGGCAAAAGCATTTAATGATGATTTCGAATTCGTTACAAAATATCTCTGCGGTCTTTTCTTCCGTGATATCATTCAACTCATATACATCATCCTCACCTCATTATATTCATTCTGCAATCACTCCATATCATTCTTTCCCGTAGCCAATTTTTAACCATTTCGGTTTGTGAAACAGAGGCATCTCTGTAACAACCATTGTCACCGTGAATAGAGGAGCAACAATTTGAAGGTTGGAAAGAGGAGTTATGGGTCTTATAGTGAGGACTGAACCGGTTGGCACTAAGTACTTGGAAGGTTATCCTCAAGCCAGAGAAATGTTACAACAAGCAGGGTAGTTGCAATTCTTTGAAAAATTCAATGGGTTTCACAAAGAGGTGACCAAAACGTTTGCAAGATCCTTCAAAGGAGCTGAGGTCGAGATAGGAGATATTAAATTCACCATTACAGAAGTTTCCATTGCAGAAGCAACCGAATTGCCTAGACAAGGAGAAAGGTGGTTCAAGAATAGAGAATTTCATAACGAAGCATGGAAGCAGATACTCAAGTCACCAAGTATGGATGTTACCATTTTCAAAAAGGGTATCCCTAGCTCTGCACTAAAGAACAAATGGAGGAACATGTTTCTTATCTTGCAAAAATTCATCACTTGCGAAGGAAGATATGGTACTTTCTATGTCTATCATATTCGGTTGATAATGCATTTCCTAGAAGAAGAACTTAATTTTCCCTTTTTCTTGCTTCATAGTTTAAAGAAAATGGCCTCAAGTGTTCAAAAGAGAATTCAATTTCTAGAAACCACCCTATACCACCATGGTTTAGTCAAAATTTTGATTGAACATCATTTGAGCAAAATGGGAGATAATTTGGAAGAGTTCTTAGTGAGAAATCACTTTGAAGAACCCAAGGAACCTCCACCTGAAGACAAACCTACAAAAAGAAGCAGAAGATGGAAAACCTCCAAAACTGAAACTGGTAAAACAATACAAGAAAGCAGTGAAGAAATGATTTCTGAGAAATTGACTCAGATCAAGAAGCAGCTGAAGAAAGAGAGGATAATAAGAAAATTTTCCAGAGAGAAAGGAGAAGGGCCATCTCAACCGAGAAGGAGCCACAAACTTAGAGGGATACTAAAGAAAACAAAAGTTAAAAAAACTGGAGTCATAAACATAGAGGACGAAGAAACACCTACTGAGAAGGATTTTTATGAAGAAGTTCCATAAATTGACCCAGCACAGCAAGAAATTTACAACTGTGTTGAAACATTAGAGAGGAGAGCTTCAGAATTTAGAGATAGAACCCCTAGCCCACCAAAGTCTGAAATTGATATGCTAAGAAGAGATAGGTATGAGTCAGAAGTACTCAACAGGCATATCAAGAATGAGAATGAAATTTTGAGAGAGCAGGTTAAACTGAAAACAGATATGAATTCAACTCTATCTCTACAAATGCAAAAGTTGTATAAGGCCAGTGAAACATTGAAGAAGAGAAATAAAAAGTTAACCAGGGCACTCACAAATTTGAGATTCAAGTTAGTCATAAGAAAGCCCAGAAGGCCTTTGACTACCAGGCAAAGCAGAAGAAGAGGGTTGGATTTCCTTGCATAAGTCTCAGAGTTCATGGAATAGTTGCATGAGGACATGCAAGAATCTAGCAGTGGGGGTATGTTGAGCTCCAAAGAGGTTCTTTCTTCCACCACATTCCACTCCATTTCCTTTGTCCATTATTAATCACAGGCTCAAATGATCAGTAGAATTAGTTAAAATTGCTTTAATAATGAATATCATGACTAACTTGCTATGTTTTTATGATTTTGTCATTGTAGTACTTTTTGAACTAGATCTAGCTACAGAATACAAACATTCTGTAGCTAGTTGCCGATTCTGCAGCTGTCGTCATTTCTATGCAGGTTCCAGGTGTCATCTTGGAGAAAAAAACATATGAGCATATTACATATCATTCCCTCATCATTTTTTTCTCTCCACGAAGCTTGAACGGAATTCTGTAGGCGGTTATGTACGTGGGAACTCAAACTAGGAGAGAGACTCCTAATAGGACAAGGACAGTCCAGATGTCCTTAATTCTATTACGTGACCACCACCAGAGTCCTATTTTGGTTTTTATCTGGAAAGACAATTATCCCTAAGTTATCTCAAAACAGTTATGTAAATTTGTTACAAATATGGCTCGGGAAACCGAGGGACAAGGTTAGATTTTGTATTTTGACTGCTAGATTTCAGAAGTACGAAAACACTCTGTTTTGAAGTAATTTCTCTCTAATGCAAGAAGTATCACTTTATTGAAAGCACTGAGTCAATCTTGAAGTATATTTTGCGTGCTACTCCGGTGGTAGAGGGCCCCTGCCTCCTGAGCAACCTTGTTTATACGGTTTAGATAAGTATTTTAGTCTCGTTTTTTTTTCATTTCTAGTTTAAGCACGTTTATGAAGTTTATGTTTCATGCTTGTTTACATTGATCATCATAGCTAGACTTAATCTTATAAAATCTTCCAAAATATCATCACGATGAATAAGGCATAGCTGTGGTGTTGTAGGTTTTAGTTGTATTTCCTTTCGAATTTTATGATTTATGCTTGTTTACACTAAGTGTCACAGCCGGTCTTACTCCTACAAACTCTTCCAAAACATCATTAATAATGAATAAGAAACAACTGTGATATATTAGATTTTAATTGTATTTTCTTTCAAATCTTATGTTTATGTTCAATTGCATTGAATAATACAGCCAGAATTGTTTTTACAAACTCTTCCAAAATATCATTCACATTGAACAAGATGGGCTGTAGAATTCCAATAGACTAGCTGCATGTTAGTTTAGTCATAACACTCCGAAGGATGATTTCATTTAGTTCAGCTCTGTCACTACATTTCAAGTTTGATAATGGCATTTTAATTTAACTCTGTTCACTGTACTTCAAGTAGATTAGTAGCATCCTAGTTTAGTCTTAGCTCACTGTATTAGCATTCCAGTTTAGTTGTTATCCATTGCATTTTAAATTGTATTAGTTGTTAAATTTAGATACCACGGTCTTCATTATTTACAAAAACTTCTTTTGTTCCAACCTCATATTAATACATAATCATCTGAACAGAAGCTAGTATCATTCTAAGGCCTGGAGTATTTTGCAACCTTTTTACCATTTCACAAATAATCCTTTTATCAAGGACTATTCTAAAAAGAAACCTATAACTTTTGAGTGAGGCCTAGTGGTGCTAAATTGAGTTGCAGAACAGAATTATAAGTTATTTTAGAGTAAAATCTTATTGTGCTACAAATGTTCTTTTCCAAATATGTTCCAATGAACCTTTAATCATGGATGAGATGTTGTAACATTGTAAGATGATTGTTTATTTAGGAGAACTTCATTCACACTTAACTTGTCCATTTCTCAAGCTCTTCCAACACATCTTTAATGAATGAATTGGATAAGTTCAAGCTCATGTTGTGATTTATTTCCTTGCAATGAAGTCATTATCAATCTTTTCATTTGTTGTTTGCCAGCCATAGTTTAGGCTTTGTTCTGTCTTAGTATTTTCATTTGTTATTTTCCATCCATAGTTCAGGCCTTGTTCTGCTTTAATATAACCAATAGCTTCTTTTCACCAGCATTTAGTTATTTCCCTTTTCAAACATAAAACCATAAAACCAAAAACATCATAAAACACTAAACACAACGTAGTAAGAAACAAATACCTAGGCACATATAGTGCACCACACTTCAGCAGTTTACCAACCCTGGTTGACAATTAATGAACTCAATTTAGGAACACTAGGTTGAGTACAAACAGAGACCATGGTGATTTTCATATGGAGGATTCAAAAACATGAATAAGGAGAGACCTCTACATTTTTTGCTCAGGACAATAAGAGAAAATGAAGAGGAAGACCATCTGGTTCAAAAATCCTACCCCTGAATCAAAGGATTCTAATAGAAGATTAAGGGATATTAAATTCTTCAATTTTCAAAATCATGGTCACTATGCTCGAGAATGTTGAAGAAGAGAGATACTCCAAGGTCCAACCCCAACTAAGGCTTCAACAACAACATGTTAAATAATAGAAGAAGAGGTGATGATATAAGAAGAGGTGATGATGGAAGAAGGAGAGATGACAGAAGAAGAAGAAATACCCTTGATGATTAAGAAGAAGGCCATCGTCCTCAAAATAGGTCAAGGAACTCCAGGTATGAAAGAAATGTTGATGCTAGTCTATCCGAATATATTCGTATTTCTTCTCTTTCTAGTTCCCCCCCTTCGGATTCGTATGATAGTTGGTTGGTAGATAGTGAGGCTTCAAGAAATTTCTATGGATATCAAGAAGTCCTCTCAAAATTGGTTGAGAGGGAGACAAATTTGAAAATAATACTCAGAGACAACTCTACTCATCCCGTGAAGGGTTTTGGTTTTGTGAAATTTCATTTGACTCGGGTGAATTTTTTATTCATCATGATGTTAATAATGTTCTTAGATTAAAGAAGAACAGGGTATCTATATCCACCTTCGAAGAAAATGGGATGATATTAGCCTTCATAAGAGGAAAAATCCTTACCTGGCCTATGGAATCTCACATGAGGGATGATTTTACCTTGGGATCTAGAATTGAAGGACTCTATAGAGTCAATGGAAAAAATATGCTAGTAATGTTCCAAGCCATCAATCATAAAATTGAGTTATTGCACTGAAGTTTGGCACATCTACATTATGAATCCCTGCCAAAATTAAAGAATTTGGTTTATGGGATTCCTCATGTTGAAGGTAGTCATGATGGAGTGTGTCTAGGAGGTGCCAGTGTAAATAAGACATGGGTACCATTCTCATCCAAAAAGAACAAGACCAGTGATATTATTCAACTCATTCATTCTGACCTATGTGGACCCATTCCAGCGCACTCTCGTGGTGGCCATATCTACTACATAATATTTGTTGATGAATTCTCCAGGAAGACATGGATATTTTACTTGAAGCATAAGGATGAGGAATTTTAAATGTTTAAGGAATTCAAGGTGTTGATATAAAATCAAATAGAGAAGAATATCAAGGTCTTTAGGTATGACAATGGTGGTGAATATACATCAAATGGGTTCATTGACTTTTTCAAGCAAGATGGAATCAAGATGGAAACTATTGTACCTTATAATATTGAGCAGAATGGTGTGGCTAAAATAAATAACAGGTCCATCATGGAATTTTCCCAAGCTATGTTTCATGATCAAAATCTACTAAAGGTCCTCTCAGGAGAAGCTACAAATTCAAATTAATAGTCTATGTTCAAAATAGCGTTCCTCATCAAGCTATGGATAAAATTACTCCTGAAGAAGTATGCACATGTGTGAAGCCCAATGTTGGACATCTCAGTATATTTCGTTGCCCCATATACTTTCATGTGTTTAAGGACAAGAGGAACAAGTTGGAAGCCACCAGAAATAAAGGTACACTTATTGTGAAAATTATAAATATTTTAGAATATATATATATATGTTCAAAGAAAAATCAAGTTTAGTAGGGATGTAACTTTCAATGAATATGTTTCCCTTGGAAAATAAAGGGACCTTCCTCCTCCTCCTCCTATTGAGAAGAAGGATGATGACATGGACTTACCAAATGGTCCTTTTATGCCCGAGCCAGAGAAATATGTTAATGATGATCGCATGGAACCTATGGACCCCTTGGATCCTCCTCCATGTGATCCCCATACAAGGAAGAGACCACTTTGGCTCCATGATACAATATAGGATGTTGAGAGACATGTTCTTGCCAAAGGGAACTTTAAAGAAAGCAAGAATACATGTCGGTGCCAGGGACACATTGTAGCTATGAGCTCCATAATAAATTTGAGCCTACTACTTTTTAAGAAGCCGTGAAATAGACAATGTGGAAGGATTCCATGGCCAAATAATATGAGTCTATTATGAAGAATGATGTATGGGATGTTCTTATGATACCTAAAAGAAATTTTGTCGTAACTTCAAAGTGGTTATACAAATTAAATCATGGAGTTGATGGAAGCATTGAGAAGTATAAAGAAGGGTTCATGGCTTGAGGTTTCTCCAAAAATATGGAGAATAATATCATGACATTTGTGCACCAACAACCCGATACACTACTATTTCAATCGATTATTTCCCTTGTTCCTAGTCAAGGATGGACCCTTCACCAGATGGATTTGAAGAATGCATTTATTCATGGCATATTACAAGAAGAATCATATTCATAGGTTTAAGACATCTCTATATGGATTGAAGAATGCCCCCAGAGCCTGGTATGACCACATTCGTAGTTACCTGGTGAAGCCTAGATTCACAAGAAGAAGTGTTGAACAAAACCTCTACTTCAAAGTGGTCCAAGGTATGCCTTTGATTTTGGTTTTATATGTTGGTGATATATTCTTGATAGGTAGTGAGCCTCTGATGCTCGAATGCAAGAGGGAGTTGGCCTTTGAATTTGAAATGAAGGATATTGGTTTGATGCATTACTTCTTGGGACTAGAGGTATGGAAAAGACCCGATGATATTTTCCTTTCTCAAGGAAAATATGTCATGAAGTTATTGGAAAGATTTGGAATGGTAGAATGAATTTCCCTGGCCACACCGATGGAGGTGAAATTCAAGAAGTTATGTGGAGATGATGTTGGACCTGATTTGGCGAACCCCTCTGAGTATCAACAGTTGATTGGGGCATTGATGTTCCTTGTGAACACTCATCCAGCATTTGATTTATAGTCCACACCTTGAGTCAATTTTTGATTGATCCCCTTCATGCACATTGGGTTTCTACCAAGCACGTGTTGAGATATTTTCATGTAACAATCAATATTTGTCTGAGATATATAGTTAGAGATGTGAGACTACACAGATACACAGATGTTGATGGGGCTAGAAATCTTATTGATAGGAAGAGCACATCATGGTATCGTTTTATCTTGGGGTATGTAATGATATATTGGATGAGTAGGAAGTAGAGTTTTGTAGCTTTCAGCACGACAAAGGAAAATTATTTTGTTTTTAGCATGGCTAGCTACGAGGTAGTTTGGTTGAGGAAGCTCTTTAGAGAGTTATTTGAGCAGGTCCTGGATACAACTGTGATATATTGCGACAAAAAAAGTGGGATTCGATTGGAAAATAATATTGCATTTATGACAATTCCAAGCACATTGAGATTAGGTATCACTATATTCGAGATATGGTGTAGAGAGGAGCAATGGGGATTCTTCACATTTCAACTTATGAGAAGATAACAACCATACTCACCAATGCTTTGTCGAAAGGGAATTTCTTGGTCTTCAGAGAGAAAATTTGACTGATGCATGTGACTCTCCTAGGTAAGGGTCTCGGTTGATCAAGGACAATGATTTATGATCTTCCCCTCTTTCTGAGCTCTGATGGTGAGGAATTGAGTCAGAGAGCTCCTGGGGTTCAGGGAGCTCTTGAAAATAGGATAGTTTGTGATCCTTACCCCACTGTAAGTTGTATCCTTTATATTGTCTCTATTTTCGTGACAGAGTATACCCCATTTGGCATCCTACCCACAATTTTGGCTTGTTGGGATTATTTCCCTCCCATCTGGCCAATGGGTGTTGGCTACTTGATTTCAGTGTGATCCTTACCATTTATGGTAAGTGATATCCCGCTCAAGTTATTGCATACAAGTTTTCTACTGCATAATCTTGAGGGTCAAGTTGATAAGATCAACATACAATAAGATAGTATGTTATCCTTACCTTACCATAAGTGGTATCCTACCTATTTTCCATGGATAGAGGGTGGTATCTCGATCTACCCTATGATGTAAAATTATTATTCTTTTAGATTCAAGAGTGTTCAACAGATGAGTAGAGATGAGCAAAGATGAGAAAATATGACATTTGAATTGATGATTACGAAACATTTGAGATGGGACATATGAAGCAGCCGAAAATTTCTCCCTAGCTAAGAGGGAGTGTTAATTTGGAAACTCAGAGATAAATTATCTCTGTTGGAAAACCTTACTCATACGGAGAAGACCTTTTTTTCCCTTGGAAGAATTTAATTTTGTCAAGGAAAAATCTATTTTTAATGTGAAAACTCATAATGACACAAAAGTACAAGTTGGCCTATAGAATAAATTGGGTCTCCAAGGAAGCATATAAATACAGGACAATTCACCCTCATTTGGACATCACATCACTTATTCATTCTTCTCTCTCTCCTCTTATGATTGGTTCATACATCTGAAATTTCAGGTCTCTCTCTCACACGTGCGAAGGGTTTGGAAGAAAATCTAAAATTATGCATTCACTTTTTCTGTTGTGACATTTTTACCATTTGTTGACCACCTTTGACTTGGCACTTTGACTTGGTTTGACCAATTTTTGATCTATTTGGGGAGGCCACATTCTTTGGCACAAAAATTGAGGAATTATAGGAAGTTTGACATTTGTTGACCACATGATTTGACCACAATTTTGGATAAAAAACTCTCTTTGTTTAACTGGGCTTGATCGTGGATTTTGAGACTATTTTGACTATTATTTTACCAACTTAGAAGGCATCATTGACTAGAATTTTGACCAATAATTTTGGAGTGTTGTTGACCGTTGAATTGAAGACTAGTTAGGGCATCATTTGTTGTTGTTGACTATTGTCGACTTTGACCATATTTGACTTGGAAATTTTTTTACTATTGGCTCATCATTTGGACATTGGTTGGTTGATTTTGTTCAATAGTCAAAGGATTTACTTTGACTCTTGATTGATGAATTGAAACATTGTAATCTCTTTATTGAATATTTTATGAAAATATAATAAGAAGAATAATTTGAAAGGTTTTTACCCCTTGTGGGGCTTTTCCCTGGTCTTTGACCAAATTTAGTGTCTCGTTATTGCTCCTGATTTTCATCTACTGTCATTTAATTTATTTTCAATCTACAATTATATTTGTTACTAGAAGATTAATTTGATTACTAATTGTCCTTAACCAAATTTGGTGTCTCTTTTTTATTTCTCTTGATTGTATTCTACTATCATTGCATTTACTTTTCTATCTACAATTTCTATTTGTTACTGGAATATTAATTTGATTGCTAATTGAAGAAAATAATTGGGCTAAAGTGATTGTTGCAACATAGAACATTGGAAAATTAACATTAGAGCCACCCATAGGAAGATTTTTCTTTGTGATTCATAACATTAACTCAGGATTGGCTTATATTTCATATATAATTGGTGAAATAAGGAGCCTATGGTTAGGTGAATGTCATTCTACAACAATTTGGTGACAACTTCTAAATAGATAAGTGTCCATGAATGTACTCGTGAATTGTGTTGAATTAGTATTGTTTATGTTATGTATTTTATTACTTTTTAGTTTGTATGTTCTTATTTTCGTGTGAAGGCTTGAAATTATAACTTATGGTGTCGTTGTTGATATAATGCTTAATTATTCTTGCTTAAGCGTGCATTTTCCTGCTTGCATGTGTTAATTAATTAATAGTGGGATAGTGAGAAAGGTTATTCGGGAAAAAAATTGGAGTGAGATTGGTGGTATATAGAAGTACCTCATATCCTCAATGTGTACAAAGAGCACTCAATATGTCACAATATGGTATCAAAGCTACTAGTTATAGCATTGGGGTTGTATGGGCCAAAATTTAGTTGTATATGAAGAAATTGAAATTTTATTATCAAGTGTTTGATGAAATACCTTTAGGAGAATAATTAGGGAAATATTCTTGAAGAGGGTAACTATTGAAATGATACTCAAATTCAAAATTAGATTCTCATCAGAGCACATGGAGGCACAATTATGTAATTTTGGATTATATATTTTAGATCCATGGAAAATCAAGTAGAAAATAAATTTTGAGGATGTGTTTGGTAGCATGTCAATGAGGAGAAAGTAGTGGGCTTAAGACATGTGATTTACACTTCAGATGCCAAAAGTAAAAATACAAATTCAGCTAGACATGTAAACCAAACTAGAAGTAAAATTAACATAAACCTTTACATGCATATGATATAACTTAAAGATTAAAAAAAAAAATGCACACCATAAAACTTCACACATCACACAAGGAATTCACCCTAGAAACCCTTAACTGGGAAAACCAACCAACCTTGGAGGTTCATTTCTCTTATATTCTCAACCAAATATTACAGCTATCTTACCATGAATATCAACCTTGGTTCACACCTAAGACCAATGTGCTCATACATCACCTAATATTTATGAAAATGTTGATAGTGTTGAATGTATCCAACAAAAAGGGGTATCCCCGATATGAAGTCTCAATTAGACCTCACACCGTTCAGAGTAGGAGCCCCAACCAGAAAGTATGGTCAATTTCCATTATCTTAAATATTTTCCTTGGTTTCAATAAACGACACAAGAGAAATGCATGTATTTTTTAGATAAACAAGTATGTTACCCTTGTGATGTATTCAATTGTAAAGTATATAATGCTTCTTTCAAAAATTGGAAACCAAAGTGAGTTTTTAAGAGAAAATTAATAGTACTATCCTAATAAAGACGCACATATATTGAAATAATTGTTGGTAATATTTCAAAATAGTTCACAAAGAAACTACGATCATGAAAATCAAAAGACACACAATTCAAATATGTATATTAAAGCCAACAAAATAGTTCATTTTCATTAGTATGAATTAACAACATATACCATAAACAATGAAAGAATAGTCTCAAAATCACTCATGACATATGTATGAACAAAATTTCATCTCCAAGAACTTCAAATTATAGATTGAAAGTTCCAAGATACACCATTACAATAATACAATCACTTGTTCAAATAGTGGAACTTTAAGAAACTACTTGCTTCTCAAAAGTATAATCTTCTCTCTTATGCCTAGTTTGAGAAGCCAAGGTGAAAAGTCCTTTTCTTGATCTATGAGGGTGTATATATAACAAATGAGGTGACTTTCCACCTCCCTTGTGACTCTTGAGTTCCCCTCATCACTCTTGGGCTTCCATATGACTTTTTGAAACTCTTATGAGACCTTTGGAATTCTACATGACTTTTCACATTCTATGTATGGCCATTGGACTTCCACGCACTTTAAATTTCTCATTTCCTTGAAAATTACATAATTATACCCACAATAATATGGCAAGATTTAATGCAGAGATTCTGCATAAATCAGAGTAGAGTGCCTAGAAGGGTGTGTATTTCCTTTATCATGAAAATCCTCATCAAAATCTTCATTAAAACCACATTCAATTCATCTCAAAATATATATAAAGAAGAGAGAACCGAACATAAACAAAATATTGGTATATAATAAAAACAAGAATTTCATACTCAAACCATTTTGGCCCAATATTACAATTGTTGGCGTCTCGTCTCTCACCCCCTTTACATAAACTCTCACACCATTTCTCTCTATATGTCTCTGACCTATTCCATTCTCTGTGTCCCTCTATCCTCCCAAGAAGCTTCACATTTATACATAATTATGGATTAATTTGAATCCACGATTTCCTCCACAAATATCTCAACCAAATCTTAAAATATCTTTATCCCTTCTTTGACTCAACCAAGTTCCATTTAAGGAATTCCTAATCCCTAAAATATATATCCAATCCAACTCCACTGATATTCTCAATTAATTAAGATAATATTTACAATAAACCTCACACTCAGATTTTCCTCTCAATTTATTTTTTAAAATGTACATAATTTATAAAATAAGTACAAAAATATCACCCCCTAAATCACACAAATAAATAATGAAAATTAAGCAGGATGCTCCTGCATCAGATATGATGACACATATGACTCTTGAAGTGACACTCAGACAAACCATGACTTGGCACTAATGACATGGACTTCATAGTGATGTGTCAATGTTAATATTTATTCCTTACTGTTATCTTTGTATATTCATAATAAGTCTTGCATGTGTCTCCTTTACATCCTCCAAGAGGTTTGATGATACAAAGTATTCCTTGTGATCACAATCTTCAATTCATTTTCATGATTTACTGTCCCTTCATCCTCTTGCGAGATGATCTCTTTGTCTCTTCGGGTTAACAAGTATATTTTTGCATGATATCCTTAGCATCATCCTTGAGAATCATCCTATCATGTAAAGATACAATACCTACAAATGGAATTCACTCATGACAATACGACATAAGTCCATAAATATCCTATTCTAACTTCTTCATGAAATTCACTAATTGGACCCGAGATTGAGTGAAATATTGAGGAGGAGGCTCAGGGATTACACAGTGGACAGTTCTAGAAGGCAGTGATGGAGTTATGATCACCGCAATTATGCAATGCACAGTGGATGAGGGTAGAGGAGTCAAGACTGTGGGGTTAATAGATACGGTGACACAGTGAAGCAATATTTCTCACTATGATTTTGTAGTGTGAAGTTCATGGAATATTTGGAAACAATATTGTGCATTTGTGCAGGTTAGGGAGGAAAGGAGGCCTGACTGCTGACTGATATTGTGCAATGCACAATGGAGTACTTTCTGGGAGGAAGGATTGTGAAATTCTGAGGGGAAGGAGGTAAAACTAGGAACTATGATTGTGCAATGTGCAATGATAGGGGGCAGTGACTGTGCAATGATAAGTTCCAAGAGGTGGGGGATGTTGACTAGGGCATGAGACTACGCAATGCATAGTTTAGGGAGGCAAAGTGAAGCAGGGTTGGTCGGGCAAGAAACTTTTCATAATTTGACTAAGTGTGGAATCAGTGAGGCAAGAGATGAACTTGAACTTGACTTGAACATGATCACACATTTGTAAATGACCAACCACACAATAGTGAAACACTTAACACTCACAATCAACAAGTACCCATTGGAACGATAACAAAATAACACTTATCTCCAAGTGTGACACTTAAGATACACTTTGTGAAAAAAGTGACGACGACAAAAAAACATTGCACATAACTTTGGGAATGAGTATAATACATGCCTCTATGATAGATATGACCCATTAGTATTGAATTTTCCTCTTAAATATGTGTTATAACTCCCTTTCACAAAGTGTGAGACTTCCTAAAGAAAAATACGACACTTGGTTATTCTTCACAAAGGGACTTGGAAACTTGAAGAAGAAGCATGGAATGTCTTTTATTACTAGAAATGATAACTTACATGGCTAAATGGAGGCTCCAAAGTTTGGATATAGGTCAAAATTTGGAGGGTGTTGTAGTAGCGACAACACTTGGCGACACACTGGTAGAACTCTAGCTTCTCTATTTTGGTCTAGCTTTATGCATTGGGCCTAGTCTTTAAGGAAGTATTTATTCACCGTATGGATAACTTGGGTTCCCCATTTGACCCTGTTATAGATACAGTCTCTTTTATTCCCTTTATTGGTTAAAATTATTAAAAAAAAAATTCCACGTCACGATTATTTCAATCTAGGGTAAGGGTAATATTTAGTCATGAGTTTGAAATGATCATAGTTTTAGTTTCATCTCTAGTGTTTCTTTACTACTAGTAGCCTTGTTCAGTACCTCAGTGGTGTTACTATTGGAACAAAGCATTGCTTCACTGTCAGTGAGCATGTTCAATACATTGGCAAGTTACTTGCTTAACCTCTTTGTGCAGGAATCCTTTCTCTTATTTCACCATTTGTTTCTTTTGTTTCAATATTCTTATTGGAATTTAATCGACATTTGTATCACCTCGGTGGAAGGGGGATCCTGACTTACTCAGAGAAAGAAAGATTGTTCCTTTAGAGAATGTTATATACCTCTGTAATTAATATGATCGCTATTATTTTTCCCCTTTCCTTTCTCTACTCAATTGTAATAGCATGTAAAACACCATTTAACTATAAAACTAAGTTAAGGAATGAGGATCCTAGAGTAGATACAGGTTTCATGGTTCTATTCAAATCTTTCCTTTCGAATGGATCGTATTTTTTGTTTAAACATAATTGACCTTAAGTGTATATACCAAGACAAAGAAGAAGGATCAAAAGCTAATCAAATGTTGTTGTATGTCACAAATCCCTTTCAAACTTTTTCAACATCCATTGGAACCAAACAAAACACTTTCACACAAGATTTTATTCACAAAGACAACAAAACAAAAGATGATGAAAAGGAAAAAACATGATATGAACGAATAAAAAAACAAAATGACAAGGAAATAAATGTGTACAAAGGTAGCAACACAACCCTAGGTTGCTACTGAAAATAAGGTTTCATATATTGGTCATTGACAGCGAGAGAGTCCAGCTTCCCATGTAAGGATTGAAGATTATAAGTATGGTGGGTAAGCTTGTTGTGTTAGTGTTTTTGTGGCAATGGAGTACCAAATAACACCTCCTTATTAGTTGGTTTTTCCCTGCAAAGGATCACATAGATAGTTGGTGTTGTTAGTGGATTGACATAAACAAAAAAAATCACTACAAATAGTGAAAAAATGCATCTACAAACATAAACTAAACAAAAGAGAAATAAAAAATAATTCTTAATGAAGCAACAAGTCAACATAATAATGAAAAAAAATCCCTTTATTTATTGTTGGTGGTAGAAGATGAATACAATGGAATACTAAAAACACTTCAATAATATCCTTTGAGCTATGGTGCTCAAAGTCCTTAGCGAGGAGGTCATTTTACTCAGTCCCTTTGCAAGCTTCTCCTCTCTCTCAAAAGAAGTGTGAAGACTCTCCAAAGGTGGACTCTTATGCTGTCACTAAGATGTTGGATTTCTAAGAAGAAATATGGCCAACATGCTAGTTCTCTCACTTCTTCTACTTCAACAATGAAATTTGGTGTTGCTCTGATATCATTTTGGCCAACATAACAATGTCTCATGTTTTGGTTCTCTCATGGCTTGTTTATATAGAAAATTTTGAAACCATCTTCCCTCTTTTGGTTCAAAAGTGATAGTGACTCAAGAGTAGGATAAGATGATTCCATTGAGGGTTTCATATATTTAGGGTGACTCCAAGTTGGTTGTCCTTGACTGGAAATGACAGGAAATCCTCTCCCCAAGTCTGGGAAGTGATCCCAAATTTTTTATTTCACACTTTAGTTTGACTGCGCCGTTTTCGAAGGAAAAGTTGCACAATCATGTATTTTACCTTCTCTTCTGGTTTGCAGTCTAAATTTTCCTATAAGAACCTTTGGAGAAGTTTAATTTTTGGGATTTCCATAATGTATTTAGTTGTAAAATATTTATCTTTACCTTGTACTATAAAATCTTAAGTGTCTTCTATAGTGTATGATTATCTGGACTTAATAGTTTCCTCCTGAAGTATGAGGTTAGGAGCAAGTGTATAGCCAAAATACATCACATTTTTATGTTCTGGTTGAGACTCTATGTAACATATTTGAGAGAGGGAGAATAACTTGTCGCAGAGATGAGTAGAGGGACCCCTTGACTGAGAGAAATGGTAACCATGCTCTATAGGAAACCTGAGTAATAAATAAAAAGTTTTTATATGAGGTGGGCATGTCCCATGCTCGTTATTATGTATGGTTAATGAAATCCAACAAATATTAGTTCTATCAAGTCACAATGTAGTAGGTGAAATGCTGATGGTTGGTGATAATAATTTTTTATGCCCTCAAGGGCGTTTTCTTTGAACAAATAGACTGAATCTGGAGCCCCCATGCATCGTCTAGGTGAAGCACTTTCTAAGTGAGGTTCTTATGTATGCATGGGTATTTGAATTTGGGGAACCTCCCTTGCATTGTGGCATAAGAAATGCTGAATGAGGTGTTTATTGATGAGCGAGTCTTTGACTAAATGGCAGCGTTGCAATGGTTATGAAGTACGATACCACCCTGACATGAAAATTGGTGTTGATTCCCATTGTGCCACCCGAGGATGTTCCTTAAAGGGCGAACATATCCAAGATACTACCTTAATCCTAAAATATGAGTGGTGAAATCAACAAGAAAGAAGCATAAACTATCCAAGAAGTGTTGATATAAGGGATCAGGTTTTATGGTGAAGCAGATTGTGACATAGTGGGTTAAAAACACATGATAATGAGAGCTGGCTATAGTAGTGTTTATGGACAACTGGGTCGGGTCGAAGATGTAATGCGAGTGGCGGAAATAAAAACAATTTATGATAAGGGTAGCCCTAAAGTCGGTAGGAAATCCAGGGTATGTGTAAGTATTCTCTTGACTAACCTGATTGGGATTGGTGAAAAATTTGCAAGCCTCGACCAAGGGTGACCATAGTCTGCTACCAAATATAAAATATAAAAATATGGGTGGGAGTATTTTCCCTAAAAAATATGTGTACACTTGCCAAAATAATGTAAAGGTGGTTTTTATGTACAAAAATAGAGACGAGTGCCCCAAAAAACATGTTGGCCTACATAATGATGCAGGGATGGTGTCTGTTTGTTGAGGGTGGGGGACCCATTGGCTGGTACTAGTGTGGGGTTGATGAGGTGGATGAAGTGATGCAAATGGGCTATGTAAGTGGGGGTATGATAGGTCAAATGTGGAATGTGGTAGTGTGTCCTTCTTGATCTGTCGTAAAATATCAAAGGTGGCCCAAGAATGGGTTTGATGATCGATGAGTGAAGCGGAATGAGGTTGATCTTCAAGGTGTACAAGTGGAGTGGTTCTCAGGCCTGAGGAGGTGGTCATGGATCTCGATAGTGGATGGGGGTCTATGAATATGAAGGAGCCATGAGTGGGGAGGCTCTATCGATTGACGTGGATGTTTATCATATGCAAGGCAGAGTGGTGATAAACATGGTTGAGATGATGGACCCTAAGGTGCATTTTGGAGAAATTGTGTTGGGATATGAAAGGCTTGAAAGGAAGCATATCATGTTGAGTGGTGAATGATACCTTCTCTTGTATTTTTCTGTTGGGGTGTTGGTCAAAGCATGTTGTTCATGATGTACCTGCAATATCCATGACAAATATCCCAAGTGAAAGCATGTTTTTAAAGCATATGAATGTCTATGATTGACTGAGTGACATGAGTTAAAAAATAAGAGAAGGTGCACCTGAAATGATGTTTTGGGCATGTGGCGGGTCCAAAACTGAGTTTTGCTAATAACTGAAATGGAGAGTTCCATGATGAAGACGATGTGGTACTAATCCTTGTGTCTCTCATAGTTTTAAGAATGAAGGTTTTGATCTCCTGCAACGAGATTCAAGAAATGGAAAAGAGGGCGATAAATAGGGCTAAGGGGCGAAATATCATTTCATTTTCACTGTAGAGCTTGAGAGACCATAGCCTTATCCTGGAGCTTTTCTTATCGTTGTGGTCAACTAGAGTACCAGGGAAACACGCTGGGAGAGTCAAGTAGGATCTTGTACCCTAGCCTTTTCATTTTTGTTAGTTGTTAGGTAGGTAGCCGTACAGGGGTCCCATGTACGACCTTTTAGGGTGAATTTTTTAGGGTAGTGCAGGTGACTCAGCTATATTTGCATGGTCGCCACATGAACCTCTAAGGTTTACGTGGTGATGCCTCGTAAAATGGCCCCTCAGTCGCACATTCAGTTGTGGTGTTGCGATGGTGGGGGACTAGATAGTGAGCCAGGCCTTGGCTCAATGGGGGTTACTAAAATTTCTTCAGAACTTGATTTTAAGGTCACATGATAGATTCCTACACTTTCTGATTCATTGTTGGGATGATGACCAATAGATTATGGTGGTGTAGAGGGCTAATTTTCCCATATTATCCTAGATTGATGTGTATTTTGTGACTGCGTTGCGACCTTGTGGGGAGGCTTTACCATATCCATTGATAGCTGGGCATGTGGACATTTGTCATTGGGCGGAGACTGAGGGTCACTATGGGCCCAACCCCTATGAGGAGGGTTGTATCCGAGTAGTTTCTATCTTGTATCTTACTGATTGAGCTGATCTATCTATGATTGTTCGGTTGGTGGGGCCAACTTCCCCCAATAAAGTATCAAGGTCCCAGATAGCAGTCTTTCAATAGTTGCAGGTGGGCCATTTATTTGACTGGGCTCGATTTGTGTACAGGGGCATAACATCCCAGCTTACATAGGTAAGGATTAGCGAGATTCAGATTTTTTTCCACAAGAGCATTCTATGTAGCATTATGTATGAGAGGATTTTTATGATCCAACCCTAAGTCCTTTCTAGCGATGGTGTTAGGGCATGCCAGGGACTCACGCATATGAAAGTGGGAGCCGGTGATGCCACGCGATTTTGGTGGAGTTGCAAGGAGTTATTGGAACTCTACCATGTAGGTTTGATTTAAATCCAACCCTTAGCTGATATTGGAGTATCCATACCATGGTGTGGACATTTGGGGGGATCCAGACATGGGCCTTCCTTATAGTGATGAATGGGGACTAGTAGGTACAAGATTTTTGTTTTCCGCATTTCTATATATTTTTACATGTACATATGTGTTTTATATGACTACATTGATACCATGCTTATTTATTTGTAGATGAAGGGCCCAAAGGACAACCACTATCCTACTTGGTATGCAATGATTTGAGATGCATGGCTATCGCAGGGGTGGCACCCATGCCCTAGAGACCTAGAGATGTGAAGACACTTTCTAGGCTTGTGAGGTCAATGAAACAACATTGGTTGGAGATTTGTGGATCCTCAAGGGAGGTAGCATTGCGGAAATAGTCGGGGACATAGAGCGATGGCGTGAGCATGCTGAGGCAGTAGAGGCTTGGTTAGAATCAGTGGAGGCTGAGTTGTGAGATTACCGAGATACTTTAGGTAGGGTTGAGTCCCTGACTAGAGGGATGCCCACTGTGGAATGGGATGGGTTAGTGGAGATGATCATGGAGACGATGATGGCACATTATCATGTGCATCGACCAGCTTTTCCTCACATAGGTTTGGAAGTGACCACGACTGGTTCCATTTTGGCTCCTGGTGCAGAGATTGGTCCACGGGACTATGAGGGAGGGCCTCGGCCCTAGATTATTTTTATGTATCTACCAGGGAAAGCATCCAGTATGAGGATGCTCCCCTGATTTTTGATGACATATTTTTGCCTAGCTATGAGCTAGTGGATTGTATATTCATTTTTGGATACTTGGACACATATAGTTTTTTATTTACATATGCGAGATGTATTTTATCAGCTCTCATGATGTGTACATGCTAATACTATATGGTGTATTTCATGTATTTTATATATATGTTATGGATATTGATGCTTTTATGGTTGATGGAATATAGTGATGCATTCTAGTCTAGGATTTGGTTAGCTATGCGATCAACTATATGATTTTGATCTCTTGGTATATGCGTAAATGTGATGTGATAAAAAATTTGGGCTAATATTTGTGCATGCAGGTATTTCCTAAAGAGGTGTGGATCACACATCTAAAAGGTTTGATTTAACTATGATACAACCAGTTGGGAATCAAGGAAGACATGTAGATGGCGGATACTGAGGATGAGATGAGCCAAGTCGTGGAAGATGTATTTCATGGCCCACTAGAAGGTGGCGCTAGTGTTTTTAAGACTGAATGGAATAACTTGGTATGTGAAGGTACCCCAAGGGGTACTAAATTTGGTTTTGTATCGATCCATATGGTGAATCTAGATCTAATTATACCCATAGCATCCATCCATGAAGGATAGGGCCTTATGGATAGCACAAGAGTCTATAACTTAGTCAATGAATGGTGTGGGATAATTGTCTTTGGGACAAGATTTGTTCATATCTTGGAAATTGGTATAAACACAGATGGTGCCCTATTTTTTCATGATGGGTATATGGTTGGAAACCCAAGACGTGTAAGCGAATATATAGATAAATCCATCTTTGTGGAATTTATCTATTTCTTGTCTGATTTATTCTTCCGTAGAGGGATGTAATTGACATTGATTCTCTCAGACAGGTTGGGCATCAGGACATGTGTCAATATGGTGTTCCATAATGGTGGGACTGATGCCTACCATCTCTGAGTAATCCCATGAAAAAACCCCTATATTCTTGAAATAAGGAGGTGTATGAGGCTACCTCATCTAGAGAGCATGCTGCCCAAGGGAGATTTCTTCTACCTTGCCTGGTTTTTCGAAATATTTACCTTAATGGTAGGTGAAATATTTCACATGTTTCCTTCCTCAAATGCATTGGGTGTTGGGATAGGGTTTTTGAACCATTGTATTCTCCCTGGTGGCAGGAAATATTTACATTCATTGCACAAATATCATGGGTTGGTGTGCTGATAGGCACAAACACTTTTTCAAATAGAAAAAATGAATGATGGTGCATGGCATCCCATGTACATTCAGGTTCTGTCATGGTGTCTAGAATATCTTCATTTGAGTGAAAAATATTATCTTAAGTTGAATTGGTTTGTGCGAGGTGGTGAGGAGGGAGTTTGGGCCTAGAATTTTTGGTTGACAAGTAAGACCCAAGCGAAGTTTACAACCGTAGAACCAATTGAAGTTGACAGCATGCAGATAGGATGGGTCTGCATCGTCGATGACGTTGCTACTGGTAAGGTAGTTTTAGTGGTCTTGACACCAAAAAATGATGAGAAGATGGCACGAATCATGGTTCCCATAGATGATGAGATGAATTGTATGTGATGTGACATGTCATAAACATTAGTTGGTGGAAGGATTTCCATAATGGTTGTTTTATAGTGAGTGGGAGGGAGTTACTACGACCTTGTTGGCGTACAAGGGGCAAAGGTTTCCTCTCCAATTGGAGGCTGGTACTAAATCCTAAAATGCTGAAATGTTTGTAACTTAGGGCATGCTTTTGTACTATGAGAGATACTGGTGCAAATTTCACACACAGGGTAAGTACTAATTGAGTAAATGGTATGCGAGTTAGTATTTCTCATAGCGTAAGATGACGATGCTTGGTTAGGGTCGTGAGATGGGGAATTTTTTAGTTCTTTCCATTTGTTACCATAAAATTGGATCTGATAGGCTACTTGATCAGTCAACATCATGTAACTATTTCAAACCTAATCTTTTCACCGAGGCTTAGCCTCCTCAGCCTGAGAGGGCTCTCTTATTGGTTAATGATTTGGATAAAAATATAGATGGCTAACTCTATTTGAGTAATGAACAAATAAATGATAGATATAGGTTGAGAATCACCTTAGCATGTACACATTGGGCTTATGGAGTCAAAAAGTTCAGCAATCCAATGAATCTACATAACATGGAAGTTGAGGCATATCAGAGTTTTAGTCAAGAGATAAACACATGTGAAACTGTAAACACACAGTCAGTTCATTTATATAGGAAGTCAGAGCATCTAAAAGATGAATTATGAGTAATATAGATAAACACCACTACAATAGGATAATAAAAATATGCAAATATAATAGGAACACACTAAAACTCCTTCTGAATCTCAAGTTGGTTAATTAGAAAATCTCTGCATTAGCTGAAAACCAGTCAATTACAATAAGCATAGTTTTGCCAAAAATGTCCAACCTATACTAATTCGACCTTTTGGCCTTTAATAGACCTCTTAAAACATGAGATGATCTGCCTCTAGGCTAGATACATCGAATTTCTGACTCCTGCCACCTTGCATAACCATAAGACATGGAATTTATTACAAAAAGACACCTAATCTGTTTAAACAGTCCTATTCCAAAAAGGACTCAAACTACTTATTTCTATCTATAACAACTTTATCTATTCATATTTACATCATTTCCAAGTGTATCATCACATGGTCGAATCTGGATGATGGGCTTCAACTCTTCATGACCATATTGCTGACCTCCACCAAAATAGGAAACAATCCCCTGTTTTATAGGCATAGAGTCTTGTGCACTCTTTGAACATTTTGACCATCATGTACTCACTATTTTGAGGTCCTTAGCTATTTGAAGTTGATTTAACACATCCCAAAACTCCCCCCTAGGCTCCAGTTGTCCAAAACTGCCTCCGAAGTCGTTCAAAAGAGCTGTAATGTATTGCGCTATGAAAACACAGCATTTTCATAGCGCCTTTGTAACATTGCCATTTTAACGCTTATTCTTCAAATTTTTGACTTCTTTCCTCCAAGATTGTCTTAATTACCCTTTAATACATCCTCAATAGAAAATTCAGTTCTTAATTCATTCTTTTACCCTTCAAAATTTTCTAGAAATGAGAAAGAAAAGCTGCTACAGCAGTTTCGTAGAATTTTTTTTGCTTTTTTACATTGTCTGCGCTATGAAATTGATGAGTGTGCAGTTTTGTCAAAAAATTTCAAAAAAGAAAACTGTAGTTATGCCAAAAACCTTAAATACACCTATCTGCAATATTTAAAAACCATATTAACTGTAAAAACACAGTCATTATAGCTTACTTGAGGTTCCTTCTTCATTTGCACTTGATTTAGCTATTAGCTCTTTAATGACTATTATTTTAATACCTAAGTCCTCCACTTGATCTTTAAGTCTTCTGCTAGTATCTCTTAAGTGAATATTTATTATTCTGACAAACTCGACTTCCTTTATTGGTGGAACTATCCATTTGAAAAACTGCTCTGCACTACTTGGAGTTTCAAAAATAGAATCAGTTTTTCCTTCCCACAGTGCCTTCTTCCTTTTAAACTGTGCTTTCTCAACACTATGCTTTCTAGCCCTCTTTCTCATGACAAGAATTTCTTGATTTTTCAACCTCAATTTTTCCTTAAGATTTTGAAACTCTGTTTTCTCTATAATTTCTTCTTTTCCCCTCTTTATTTTTCTGGCTGTATGCTTCACTGTAGGTGATGAGAGATCAACAACTTCTTTAGGAGCTTTAGGTTTCTCAGTGGGTTTTTTAACTTCCTTTCTGCCTTCCTTCAGTTTCCTAGCATGCCTAGTCATAGGGTTTCTTTCTTGAAATATGAAAGATGCATCTTCCCCAATGAACTCTAGCTTTTTTGCAGACTTGGCCTTTTTTAGTTTATTCTCATCTTCCCCAATGAACTCAACTTGAACAATGGGTGTCTCCTCTATGTCAATAGCATGAAGAATGTCCTCTAGATTTCCCTTTTCTACTGGGCTATCCTCTGTAGCAACTGTATTTCCTTTTAATGCCACTGCTTGACTTCTAGTTACTCTTTTGATTTCCTGCTTACTAACAACTTGTTTCTATTTTTCATCTTTGACAACCTTTGGCCTCCGTTTTGCAAGTGATGGAGTTGGTGTATCAAACATTTGTATCTGCTCTGCCCTTTTCTCAGTTTGTTTCCTTGGCTTTAGTTTTACATATTATTTTGGTTTTACAGCCACAGGTTGACTTGGTTCTGCTGGTGGTGGTGATGGAACTCCTTTAGCTTTAGGGTTTCTTGCAGGGGTTAGGGTTTCCAACTCAAAACCATTTATAAACAAGAATATGACTAATCCTTTCTTGTCTTCTGAAGTTCATCTAAAATCAATAATTCATTAAACCATGATGAAACAAGGATTTTTCACTCCCTTTAGAATTTTCTTGCACCTTATCATCCATATTTGCAATTCTCCCATGTAGATAAAAAGGCAAATCGAGTGAAATCTTACTAGTGAAATGCAGAAGCAGCTTGAAATGATATGAGTAGACCTTGTGATATATGCCTTCACATGTGAAATACTTCTGAATGTTGAGCAGCAGCTTTGAGTAATTATCTTTGATGCGGCCTCTAGGGATAGCATTATTAAGATCCAATTCTGTTTGCTCAGGCTTCATAAATTATTTACACTGCTCCATATCAAATTTGAAGCTTTTAAACCAAGTTTCTTGACCTCTTGGTATCTATGTAACATCAGCAATGGTATTTCGTGTAATAGATACACTTAGCATCCCAACCTTAGTAGTTGTTCCATTAAAATTCATGGAAAATTCTTTGGATACCTGTGTGTGAGAGCCCTGCAACTTTTCACCAAACCGTAAGCAGCCTACTTTTCTGAATTCCTCTATCACTGCTGGGTCTTCAGTTATTGACCTCATACCTTTGGGTTCATGCCTTAAGCACTATCCTCCTTAGTGTATTTTCTTGTATTCTGCCATACTTTTCAGAAAACCTGTCAGCCTCTCTTGATAAATTGTATCAGCCTCGCTTGATAAATTTTTATCAGCCTCGGTTGATATGGGTGTAGAAAACCTTTGTATGAACTGGCCATAGGTTTGGTTTAACACTTCAGAGCTCAGACATTTCGAATGGAGGCAAAAGGAAAATGAGAAAGACTAATTAGGAAATATTTTGAAATTTAAAATGTCATCTCATAACTGAATGATGCCTCATTCATAACCTATAATGACAATGATGACAGCAAACGTGGGTGAGTACATCGAATTTCATCATTGCCTAACTCATCATACCACTAACTTACCCTTTCCCAACAGTTTCTGACATTTTCCAGCTCATCTGACAAGAAAATTATAAATTCACGCTTTCATAGTGCCTGCAGTATAATTTTTCATGTTTGCGCTATGAAACTATCAGTGTTTTCGTAGCGCAAAGCAAAATTTTTCAACAGGTGGCGCTACGAAAATAGGATTTTTTGGATAATTGAAAATTTTTGACCTGAAACTTTAGGAAATGACCCACAAATGAAAATAATGAATATTTGACATGAATATTACAACCGTATTAGGAACAAAAGCCACAATAGGAGAATGCAGAATATAAATTCTGAAATTTTTGATAGCCTTCACCAAGGCATAGGTTTGCTTCTCTAAGATATTATACTTCAGCTCAGAGTTAGCTAATTTCCTACTAAAGAAGGAAATAGGTTGCTCAATACCTTGCTGTCCCTTTTTCAACAAAACTCCAGTAATAGTACTTTCTGATGCGAAAGTAAAGACAAAAAAATCTTTTGAGAAATCTGGACTGATCAATACCAGTGCTTGTGTGAGTTCCCTTTTGATCTTCTCAAATGAGTTCTTTGCTTCTGCTGTCCACTTGATGTCAACTCCCTTATTTAGAATCCTTGGTATGTCCTTCACAATCTCAACAAAATTAGGAATAAATCACCTTACAAAATTTACCTTTCCAAGGAAAGATTGAATATCTTTCTTGCTTCTTGGAAAATCCACCTTCTGAATTGCATTGACCCTGTTTGGATCAATCTTAATCCCATCTTTGGAAATGATGCATCCAATTAATT
The DNA here is from genome assembly GCA_034641835.2 of Pinus albicaulis. Lineage (NCBI taxonomy): Eukaryota > Viridiplantae > Streptophyta > Pinopsida > Pinales > Pinaceae > Pinus > Pinus albicaulis. Next base: position 309,921,409 of record CM076582.1, on the reverse strand, counting down.
TACCTGAAGTTAAAGAAAAAATAATTTTGGTGGGATTTAGAGAGATGCCAAACCTTCTACATTTCAACAAAAAAATTTCTAGGTGTTTCAAGTGATCTTCTTCCCTCCTTGAGAAGACTATTATTTCATCAAAATAAACAACCACTATCTTGTCCTTCTATTCAGAAAAAACAATATCCATTGCTCTCTGAAAAGTAGCTCCCGCATTCATGAGACCAAATGGCATCTTGGCATACATGAAAGTGCCCCATGGTGTAGTAAATGCTATTTTTTCCTGATCATCAGGATGTACAAGGATATGATTGTAACCTGAAAAACCATCAAGCATAGACATTCTTTGAGAACCAACAATATTTTGCAAAATTTGGTCCATCTTTGGGAGAGGATAGTTGTCCTTCAGAGAGGCTTTATTCAAATTTATGAAGTCAATACATATTCCGGTTTCTCCACTCTTTTTCCTAACTGAAACCAAGATTGCAAGCCAATTTGAAAATTTGATTGGGACAATGATTTTGGCATCAAAGAGTTTTTTAACCTCCTTCTCAATCAATAGCATGAGAAGTGGATTAATTCTCCTCAATTTCTGCTTGAAAGGCCTTTCATTTTCTTTGATGGGAATAGTATGTTGAATAATAGTGGGGTCATACTCTTTCAAATCAGCATAATTCCAAGAAAAAACATCTATGAATCTCTTCATCATTTCAATATACTTAAACTTCATATCAGTTGAAAGAAACTTTGAAAGTTTAATCATTTTGGGCATAGCTACTGTACCAAGGTTACAACTCTCAACTTATTCATCATCAGCTTGTATCTTAGGGGATTTAAAAACATCATTCTGATCAAAAAAAATTTCAAGAGGTATGAGTCCCTTTGGTATGGAATTGTTCTTTAGTTGCAAAACTTCAGAATTCCCTTTAGATTCAACAAGCATATTTTTTTGATCTACTTGTATATTTTCGAACACTTATTTCAGCTCAATAAATTTCTTCACTTGTTGGTCATCCTAAAAAACTTTCCAATGAGTAATATTATTAGGGATAGCTAGTCTATGGCGAACTTCAAATTCATATTTTTCAATGGAATGCATAGGAATAATGAAAAGACTTGCAGAGACAGCAAGAGAATCAGCAATGGAGTTTTGTTCTCTAGTTTTGACCATGAATGAATAAGCTTGGAAGTTTTCCAACATGTCCAAAACTAATTTTCTATATGCCCTCATCCTTATATCCTTTTTTTGATAAACACCTTCAACTTGTTTAATGACTAATTCTAAATCTCAACCATCCATCACTTTCATTCATGAGGCATGTCCTTATTCCTTTAATTGGAAAATGATTCATTATTTCACATATGTTCTTCCTCCATGCCATGTTGCCTTCTTCATGCCATGTTTTCTTAAGGATATTTCATCCTGCTATATGGTCATCATTGGTGGAAGACATCCACAACTCTTTCCCTTGGAAACCCTGCATGATCCCATCTAGATATCATGTGAAATGAACATTAAATCAAAATTACCTTTGTGATGGTATTTCATCATGACATCTTCCTATTTGCATCAACATCCTGCATGCATGTTGACACATATCGAAAATATATACATTGTCAAGGGTATCCTTCCTTTTAATACTTCATTAGGGTATTCATATCTTTATATCATGGTCAAATATCTCAGTCTTTGTATGATGATTTCCTTCTCCATAGTTGCTTATTTCACGATCTCTTCCTTTATTTCTTCACACATTTCCTTCCAGGAACTTCCGATCATAGTTCCTTCAATTATTTTCAACCAACTCATATTTCATATAAGGACATATTGTGTTGGTTTCATCTAGTTAATGTGTGACCTATGCCTTCATGCATCTCTTTAATGGAGGAGATACTTTTCCCTTGATCGGGGTCTTGAGATAGAGCATTTATCCAAGTTACCTGCAACCATATGGCATGAACATGGTTTATCAAATACAAGCATACATACCTCATTTTTATTTTCGGTCATTTAGATTTCCTTCATCAGCTTCCTTGATTGAAAGAACTTCAATTCCTTGACCTACTTCACTTCTTTTGACATCATAAATCATCCCATGAATTCTTACAAGTTGGGGTTCTTTATTAAACCACTGCTTCCCTTTAAATAGTGAATCTTCCAATGAAGTTTCCAATGGAGGATCTTAAGTATCCTCATTCAAAAAAGGTTTCCTTTTGAGTGAGTTATGATGAGTTTTTGTACTAGATTAATTTTTCTTCTTCTTAAAAGTACCACTTATGCTTCTAATTAGGTTACCAAGAGCTATATCCTTTCATAGTTGATTACCATAAACTTCTATTTCAGCTATCTTTCATGATTCAGTACGATGATGTCAAGATCTCTTGCTTTTAATGATTCTATGATGCCATGATTCATCTTATCATTCTTCTTAGAGAATCATGATATCCATATTTTACAATAGAAAACTAAAAACATATACAAACTTGAAAAGAACTAGGTGAGGAAGACTATCTCAATCATAGTAGATATATTTTACTTCCTCTTTCTTAGATTTATTCTTTTCAACTTCCTCCACTTCTTGAGTGATATGGGCTTCTTGTCTTCCCCTTTTTTTACTGTCCTTATTGAGATTAGGAAAATGTCTCTTGTAATTCCCATATTCTTGGCATACATAGCATTGAATCTTAACCATGTTCTTCTTCTTTTTTTGAGGACCAAATTTCCCAAACTTCCCTTTTCTCTTTGCCATAGCAGCATAAGCTTGAGTTTTCTCATTTGATCCTAGACCATGTTTTTCCTTTAGTATGGTTTCTTAAATCTTGCATAGTGCCCATAGAACCTGGAATTGAGTATCTTATTTCTTCCCATAAATACTTGAAGTAAAGTTACACCACTCAACTAGTAGTGCATTTAGTACTACGCTGGTCATCTCCATGTCAGACATTATTTCTCCCAGATCTTGAAGTTGATCCCTTATTTCAAATATCCTCATAAAGTATGAGACTATCCATTCTTATTTTGATATCCTTATCTTGTAGAGTTCCTTCCTTAGAGATAACTTCTCCTGCAATGCTTACATAAAACAAATCTACCAGTTTTTCATATATTTCTTTTGAAGTTTCGAGTTTAGATACATATGGGATGAGGGGGTCCTCGATGAATTCTATGAGAATAATTTGAACTCTTACTTCCCCTTTCATAAACCTTTCAAGTGCTTGAGCATATTATTTTGGAGAATTTGGTGATTGAACCTTTGATATGTTCCATGGCCTCATTCTCAATGAGATTCAGATCCATCCTTTTCTTCCATGTAAGAAAGTTTGAAGCCCCGACCAATTTTTTTCTTTCCTTAAAAAAATACATTTTAAATATTCAGATGTAGACATAAATATACTTACTTGGGATGATGGTTCTTCCACTTGTTTCCTTCTTGAATATATGAAGATATAGATGATAGAGAACTTCTTGATGAAGATAGTTTTATTCAAGAGTGATCCTTGGCTCCATAGAGAGGGAGATCACCTTAAGTCTTTAAATAATGATGTATTTATTGATGATGATTGATAATTACTTCTTGATGATTTATTGATGCTTCCTCGATAATCTTCTTCAAGGATAATGATTTTTGTTTGAGATAAAATAATTGCTTCAATGAGAGGGGGATTTCCTTAGAACTTTTGATGATGATGACAAAGTCCTAGATCTTTCTTCTATTGGATGAGTAGTCTTCAAGTTACTTTTATACCTTAAACTTAAGTAGGGTCTTTGTGGTCTTTAGATTATGACTTGAGGATCCCAAGGCTTATTTTGTTGCAGGCTTCTTCTTTGATATAGGGTTTTGACACTTCTTTGTAGATCTTGACTTCAAGACGATCATCTAGATTTTTTTGTATGCCCTCATAGATATTTGGTCCTTGAATTCTTGAGTGTCCCTTGATGAAATTCCCTTTCATTTATTTTGTCACCTTAGCTCTAATACCATGTTGAGAAATCTATGGCATTAGGATTGGGAGATTTATCTTTGATGATATGATCCAGATTTATGCAGGAATGCAATAGAATACACATATAACCATAAATACAAAGATGCAACAGAAATAACACTTCATTTCATTAATGTCAAAGAACTGAAATTTGCTTACGGACAGAATGGAAATAAACTAGCTAGGATGCTGGCAGCGAATCTCTGAGAAGAGATGTGGTGGCTACAGACCTCTGAACTCTGTTACAATGAGGCTCGAGGGCCTATTTATTATTGAGAAACAATGTAGAACTCTAAACGTAAAAAAACCTAACCCTAGGAGATGAAGCACCAAAACTATGGGCCCCGTTTGGGTAAATTGGTGTTTCAACTTCCCGAGGACTTAACTTTGGCATATGATCTCCATTTGATGCGTATGATACATTGTTAGAAATATTTATCCGAGGAATACAACTGTCGCTGCAAATATCAATTCCAGAATAGAATCATATTAGCCAGACGAACGATGCCCAAAAAACATCGTTTAGGGCCTCAAAATGGCTCCTAAAGTTCAGGACCCGAAAAACTGCTAAAAATAGTAAGTTGTACCGAAACTGAAAAATTGAAAGAGACAATGGTGGGGCCCCAAGTGGAATAGGCGAGTGGCCACCAATATCCACCTGGATCATTCCTCCCCCCTTAGGAAGTAATGGTCCCCATTGCATTGAGTTCCTCCATGAGATGAGGAAACTTCTGCCGAACTTGGTCCCTGGTGAACCACTTGCCTTGGTGCAGGAGTTGGCCAGCTTTGACAACCCAATACAGTTGGATCTTCCGTTGGCAAGTGTTCTTGATTTGCATGTCCATGATACAATCTATGGTGGCCTGTTCCATGCAGTCTAGGTTTAACTCTTTTGGTGTGAGTTCTTCTGCAATGTTAGAGGTGTCCAGTAGAGTTGGGAAGTAGGGACGAAGGCAGTCTACATTGAATACTGGATGCGGACTAAGGAATGGTCGAATACTGAGCTCGAAGGCATTTTCCCCTACAACTTTAGTGATGGTGTACAAACCATATTGGAGGGGTTGAATCTTGCGGTGGGGTCCAGTGAGGCGCTCCTTCTACAAATGTAGCCACACTTTGTCACCCACCTGGAAGTTGTGTGGCACCCAATGTTGATCATGTCATTGCTTGTAATTAGCATTGGCTCTATCCAATATTTCATGAACATGTTGGAGGATGTGTTGAATGCGCTCGATGAAGTTGTTTGCTTTGTCAGCTTTGTTAGCCATCAATATTTTTTACATATTAGTGATGACTATATCTTCAGCTGAGTTTTCTAGAAACTGATTTCCTTATGTCAATATGTCATCCAGAAAACCCTCCCAAAACTTTTTTCGCCTTTCTACCTATTCAGTCCACCCTTGGCAAAATAAAAAACCTCATATCACAATCCTATCCAGCTTCAGCCTTCTTGACCTGCCCATCAGCTTAAAAGGAAAATCCATATCTGTTTCAAAGGTCTCCCCTATGTTAGGAAGTGGCGTTTTAAGACACCTCACCTTTGGCAATCATCAAAAAAGCCAAAAAAAAGCCTTCATCTGCAGCAAACCTACCATGACTGATCCCTTACTTTGCAAATGAAATTAACAAACAGCCTTAAGTCGCGCCACTCACACCCCCTAGATCTCAGCACTGCATGAAGCCCATTCTCAAGCTGACTAGTAGGTTTTTCACTGTGTTCTCTGGTTCTACAAAGACAGGAAATATATTTCATATCATGGAGTAAATGTTTGAGTTTACAGTTAGAGGAACAGCTGCTTCTAAGTGTATTATGAGCCTGAGATGAAGCTGCAAAACAAAGGTCACTCGTCAGGACCTTACAGCTCTTTCCAGCATGAAAATCACAGTAAGAAAGGGTCGCCACTGTCTCAGCAAAATGGTAAATTTTCAAGGCCCAGGACCTCCTTCATACATAAGCAGAGGGCGCAGGCCAGTGTTGACTCAGAAGGTTGCAAAAGTCCAGGTTTGCCTTTGCTGAAACAATGAAACAATATCTTCGGGTTTCATAAATGTAATTGCTGACCATAACAGGAATATAGTGAAAGTATGATAAGCTCAAAGGAAAGGGAAGTTGGCCTGATAAAAGAGCTCATTTCAAACTTGCAAACCATATGGATCTTTGAACTTAGAAGGACTCCACTATCAGTGAACTTTCCAAAGCATAAGAACCCTGTCTATCCACTAGATCAAATAGAACAGATGATAAAACATGCCATTACACAGACAGAAAGAAATTTCTTGGTTTCTCAAAAGGCACTGACCTCCATAGTCACAGAGACTATTTTTCAAGTAATTTGTCATAAGTTGACTAAAGCAAATAATGATTTTTCAGTCACCCTCAGAGCAGTGCAGGGAGACAGTGTCACTTTGGCTAGGGTTTCTTCTGAAACACAGTGATGATTGCAAGTAGAGATGCTAGTATTGATGTTTTTCAAGTGGTTTACTTTCCATCACATCCAGGGAAAATCTGTGTCAAACAGATTTGTCAAGCAACCTTCGGATACTTTACCTGATGAAGAGCCTCCTCCAATATATGAGTAGAGGGCCAAAGCTACTACAGGTTGCTGAAACTGATTGATATAAGAGAACAGTGGAAGGATACCAAAGACTCAATCAAGGTCATTACACAGATAAAAGACAGTACTGATGATGTAAGGGTATTGATACTCCTATTTCAAGAACTATCTGTCAGACAGTACATCTAGAGGAAAGGAGAAGGTCTTGAACATATTGTATGCTATCAATGCCAAAGGAGCAGTTGATTTAAAAAGAGTTAAAAGCATTCCATGATCACCTGCCCAGAAATCTAAGGAAATCCCTTCTGAGTAAACAGAAAAGTCTAATGTGAAAAGATGCAACCTAAAAATTATATTTTCAGTCCAAAGAAAAACTTGTGAATCACCTGGAAGAAGCAATTTATCACTGGGAAAGTAAAACAGTGGCCAAGGTTAAGTCATAGAATGCATGATGACAGCTATACAATGTTGTGAATAGACAAAGAGGCAGTTTGATAAATGGTCAGTTTTTGAGTTTAAAGGCAAGTGCATTCCTCCCAACATTCAAAAGATAGATATGTCATCAGTAAGGTACCTTCAAGTAGGAAGTTGTTTGAAACAAAAAGAAGGCGCCTTTTGAAATTGAGAAGCCATATGTAAATCCAAGTTGGGTCAGTAAACTTGGCGCCTTTTGTGTTCAAAGTTGGAGAAGCTGTCAAAGGCTAAAGCACTGTAAAGATAGATTTCCATAACCAGCCTTGTCCTTCAAAGAAAAAGCAGTGTCTAGCTCGGGTCAGAGTTATTGTTCAAGTCTACATATGCAAAATGAAATACCCACAGTTTGAAAAACAAAACAGATTTCCAAAAGCCTACGTTAAGTTTCCAAGCAAGGTAACCGTTGACAAAGGGTTTGAAAATAACATAAAGGTTTAAGTATGAGAGGAGGAATGTCATTTTCAAAAACCGAAGACGTTTTGGCCTCCCTGTCACCAAAGAAATAGTTTTCGGGTCATCAGGCAGAAGTTAAAACTGTTTTAGGGCGGCGCGACGGGCCTGGAATGTGGCGCGACGTGCCTGGGCGTCGGCGACGGGCCTGTAGGTGGGCGCGACGTGCCTGTAGGTGGCCGCCGACCACTCACGGTGTCGACCCGATGTGCCCGACAAGAAAGTTTCCTCTGCGTCGACGGTTTTGTTGGGTCATGTCCGCGCGTCTTTTTCAAAGCTGTCCAGGGTTTCTTACCTCCTTTCAAGCGAACATCCATCAAATTTGAGGTATTTTTATGAACTCCCATCGATTGCAAGGTGTTATTAAGTGACCAAAATGTTTGAAAAACCCAGACCTTGCCATTAATGCTAAAAACAAGGGCAGTTTCCTACACAGTGAAATGAGGTGATTGAAATACAAGGTTTTGTGGCTGAGAATCCGTTTGTATCGTTTTCAAATCATTGTATTTATTGACAGCAGAGGTTTCAAAAGCAGAGTAACTGTTGCCTATCTTACAAGCACTCCTTTGTAACAAACTGCCCCTCCTATTTCACTAGTTTCCACTGCTGTAAGTTTATTGACAGAGAATTTCTAAGGGTGGATAGGTCCATTTTTCTAGAGGGCAAGGTTTGTTGGTGGTCAATTCTGAACTTTGAAGGCAGAGGTATACAAGTGATTTCTTAAAACTTCACAAGAAAAGTGTCCCTCATAAAGCACTGTGTATTGTTATCCTAGGTTTGCCCTTTTTCTTCACCTCATTATCATGTTAAGAAACTGATTGACAAAGAGACTCTATGAGTAAATGTTGCATTGGAGGGCAGATTTCATTGATGTGTTTCTAACTCCGGAGGCAGAGATACAAAGTCAGTTTTTCTTGTTCTCTTAAAACTTCACAAAGAAAGGGGCCTTTTTTTCGAAGAACGAGTTGTTGGTGTTTGAAGTTAAGATTAAGACAAAGTACGAGCATGATGTTGACCTCCTAGACTCACAAGCGGAGAGTATGTTTCCTAAAAACCACTTGTGCATTGGTTATACATCTTACTTAGGTCTCGCTTATACCGAGAACATATTGTATCATGTTGAAGACTTATTGACGGAGATTTTCAAAAGCAAACGGCCTAGTAAAAGACGAGAGGTTGTTGATGGTAGATTTTTGACATTAAAGGCAGAGGTACCAAAGTGGTGTTGGACTCCTCAAAACTTCACAAGTGAAAATGGCCACTTTGTCTAAAGGGCGAGAATGCTTGGTGATTGCATTTGATATTAAAACAGAGGTGTAGGTATTATGTTGATCTCTTAAACTCACAAACAGAGAGTATATTTCCTAAAAACCACTTTGTGCATAGGTTATACATCCAACTTGAGTCTGCCTTTCCTAGAAACCATATTGTATCATGTTGAAGACTTGTTAACGAGAGATTTTCAAAGGTAAACAAAGCACGGTGAAAGACGAGAGGTTGTTAATGTTGAATTTTGGCATCAAAGGCGAGGGGGTATAGATGTATTGATAGATCTTTTGAACTCACAAGCAAAGGGTGTGTTTCCTAAAAAAGCATGGTGCAGCGATATGTCACCTAACCTAGTTATGCCTTTCTTTCACCATATGGTGTCATTTTGAAGAGTGCATTGTTTGTGATATGTTTCAAGAGGGAGGTCATTTCGAAGAACAGGGGGTTATCAAAACACTCATCACAACAAGCCCCTTCTAGCAATCTGCCCCTATTTCACTATATTTTTCATTAATGTAAGTTTGTTGGCAAAGAGTTTCCAAAGGTGAACGACATATTAAAAGACGAGTTGTTGGTGGTTAAATGTAAACTTTGGAGGCAGAGGTACAAAAGCGGTGTTTGTTTTCTTAAAACTTTACAAATGAAAAGGGCCATTTTCTAAAGGGCGAGTTATTGGTAATTGCATTTAATATTAAGACGAGAGTACGAGTGTAGTGTTGACCTTTGAGATTCACAAGTAAAGAGGCTGGTCTCCCCAAAGCGCTATGCATTGATTTTACACCTAAACTAAGTCCGCTTTTTTCATTGCACTACATTGTATCATTCTAAAGATTGTTGAACGAGTTTTTCCAAAGGTGCGAGCCACGTTCTAAAGGGCGAGTTGTTGATGATTGAAACTTTAAACATTGGAAGTAGGGGGTATAGAGGTGTTGGTGGACCTTTTTAAACTCACAAGCGAGAGAGTGTGTTTCTTAAACCACTTTGTACATTGATTTTACATCTAACTTGGGTCCGCCTTTACAAAAAACCATTTTGTATCATGTTGAAGATTTGTTAACGGGGATTTTACGAAGGTGAATAGGGCCATTTTCTAGAAGGCGACATTGTTGATGATCGAGTTTAACATTGAAGCCGGAGGTACAAAGGTGGTGATTGATTTCTCAAAATTCACAAGTGAAGGGTGTTTTCTTAAACACGGTGAGCTGATATTTCACCTAACCAAAGAGTCTCTTTTTCTTTTCCATTTGTATGTTATCTTTTATAGAAATCGTTGACGGAGGTATTTTTTAAGGTGAATGACACGAAGAGCGGGGTTTTAATATTTGAGTTTTGTTTTGAAAACACAATTACCGAGTGTAGGTTGGCCTAACCAAATCACAAGAGGGGTGATTGTTCAAAAAAAGCAGTACAGAGGAATCTACAGAGCGGTTATCCCATCTTTTACACATGGTACCATTGTTAAAAGTTTGCATGGCTGAAGTGCATACGAGTTGAAGGAGCTTTGTTTTTAAGAAGTACAGAGGTGACTTATTCAAAGAAACGTTGTTGCATCTTATTCAAATCCACGAGTGTCCATATCTGTCCAAACGGTATAGTGGCCATTTTCAATCCGGCGGGGCATTGTTCATAAAAGGCGAGTTGGTTTCTTCCAAAGCATAGTTAGGTCAAAATGCCTCCAAAGCAAGACAAAAGGAGCAACATGACGGTGGTGAAGATCGGCAGAAGCGAGGAACTAGAGGAGGATAGTCTTTCGAGCAATGACGGCTCAGCGGTTTGAGTAACGACATAAGGATGATGATCAAGAACAACGGCTTTTAAGGAGCGCCCGACACGGAAAGAGAAGAAAGACATATCATCCCTTGATATTTTTTGCATCAGATTCGGAGCATGTTGCTATGGACCCTTGAGGGTCATGCATGCCAATTTTGGGCCTATTTCAGCAACTTTTGGTTTTTCGGCATTTTTTTGGGTTTTTTAGTCAAAAACTCATAATTGCGCCGTTTCGGTTCGAGGATTTTTTCAAGGGAGGAGGATGATACCGATGGATGCCATAATTCCATGAGTAGGTCTCCAGCGATTTTCAAGGCATTTGAAGATCATTCACCCCTCCAAATTGGCGAAAAATGACCTCATTTTGCACATTACGCCCGCCATATCGGCGACTTTGCTATTTTACGGGGTTTTTGCGCACGGGTACAGTTTTGAGGGACTTTCAGAAGATCAGATTGAGGTGATTCCACTTGCGTTGGAAAGAAGACACGGAGAGCTTTCCAACGAGCCATCATGAGCCTCATTTCAACATCAGGAAGGCTGCCATTCGCATTCAGCAAGTCGGGGGGACCTTTTTTCGGGCCTAAATATGAAGTATTTTTTGTAATTTTTTGAACTCCAAAAATCTGCTTTTCCCAAATGTGCGTTAGGCTATTTTTTATCATGGGAAAAATCATGTAAAGTCAATATAATTTCCGTTTTTAGCGAGTTTTTTAAGATATTTTATGAGATATTTTGTGCCTTGGGCTTTGCAAAGCCTCGAGGACAAGTTTAGATATTTTGACTTGGCCAATGGGATAGCTAGTTGCTCCATGAGGTTTTCCTCCTTCTAGCCTATTTATCCCATGGTTCTCACTGTAAATCGTAGGTTGAACTTGAGAGAAGAATTAATGCATTGGTCATATGAGCTTTGAAGAATACACTTGAGTTATGATGTTTGGATTGCCTCTTGGATGCTTTTGAGGAATGTTGAAGGCTTGTTGATGGATTCCTTGACATGGTAGAATGGTATAGTGCTTCTTAATGTGTTTTGTCTTCTAGTTTTCACTCATAATTCATTTTTCTTGCTGCTATAGATCGGTAAAGATTGATTTTGAGACATGCCCATGGAGGCACCTCAAAATCCACTGAATCTTCATAGCTTGATGTTTTCTTCTCCCTTAGTTATGCTAAAGAATTCTTAGTTTGCTCTTTAGTAACCTAAGGTGTTGTTGCTAAGTTTTATTCATCGAGTTCCATGTATGTTGAGTAGGATGTATGGTTTTCCCTACCTACCTATCGGTAGCCCATAGTTACGTCCATAAAACTTTCTCTTTGGCTTGATTTGTTGATCATTTTGTTGAACGAGGAGGCCTAGTTTCGATCTAGCCCTTTGCCTAAAACTATGAAAACTTATTTGTCCAAGTGCCCAATGACTTAGAGACTATGTTTAGGCGTTAGGCATAGTTCATGAGTTGTTAGTTTGTCTCATGTGTTTTCCCCCAAAGTCTGATAGCTTTTTCCCGAAGTTAGAGGGTCTTATACCTCTATGTATGGGTCTGGAATGTTTGATTTCTATGTATTGATTAGCTTATAGTTATTCCTAGCATGATAAATGGCTTGCTATTACATGTTTATGTCTGCTATTAACTAGTTTGCACTTGAAATCCCTTGTTTTTCACCAACTTATTGTTCATTTAATCCATTTTGCCCGAAGATCCCTTCTATTGTGAATCAAATCGGCCCTACAGCGACTTCACATCATCACCTCATAAGCTTCCTTGACTGTTTGACCCCATAGCCCAATTTATCTACATCTTGTCATCCGAGTTTATGTATTTGATCGGTTTCATTCCTCACAAACTTAAAAACTAAAAAAAACCAAAAACACACTTCATAACTAGCCTAATATCAGAACATCGCAAGTAAACACACCGACATCTTCTACACATATAGAAGAGCCCTCTACGAGTCCGGGAAGGCTAGGTCCTTGGGCTCCAAAGCTTGGTTTGATGTTACATCGTCATTTGGCTAGCCAATCGGCCAAATCACGGGACCCTAACATAATGGCGATCACGGTGGGACTTTGAGTTAGTGACAATCTAAGGACACCTTAGAACTCCCGAAGTCCCTTATTTTTAAGAATCTTGTTTGATTGACTTATCCCACCGCTCTCTAACATAATTGCGATCACGGTGGGACTTTGAGTCAAAACATCCTAGGTATCCCTTAGGAACTCTCAAAATCTCGATCAAACTTAGAAGAGTAGAATCTCGGTTGTCTCACCATCCTAGCAAAGTGATGACTCAGTGTAGGAAACTCTTCCAAACCTCGGGACTACATAAAACTCGGAAAAAACCCCAAAAAATACTCCCTTAGATTGGTTTTTGTTAGTATTGGTGGTGGACCATACAAATATACCTCAAAACAACTAATTTTCCACACAGCGACTCCACTAACTTCTAGTAAGCCTTACTATTTCACCAAACTCTGAGGCTACTATCCGATAGACCTTTCCCATCACTCACTAACATAGCGGGAGATGGTAAGACATCGAGTACATAATAGTCCAACAAACTCTTATAGACTCTTTGGTCCTTAGGTACCATAAACAAGCAAGCGAGTCCATAGACTCATTTTTTAGAGTAAACTCTTTTTTGTTCTCATCACCCTAGCAAAGTGTTGAAACAAGTGCGGGATACTTTAACTAACCATAGGCTGCACATAAACTCGGAAAAATCCAAAAAAACATTCTCGGATTAGTCTTGGTGGTGGACCATAGCTATCTTCACAAAAAACAACCCGGTTCCACCTGGCGACTCCACTAATCCATCCCTGTTACTTTTGACCATCCTTCACCCTAGTAAAACCTTAGAAAAACCCACTCATCCAGAACATTCCCCAATATCATTCTCTCCAAGCTGCGGATCTAAAATGCGGCTTCCCGAAGAATCAATACCGAGATCCCATCCGGACCCAAATCCCCCTATCATAGTAGATGACCCAGAGAAGATTCGTGGCAAACATACGAAACCAATCATCTAGCTACCGATAGATCCATCAGTAGAACAAGATCTGTACCTAAAACTCGCAATATCCTTCTAGATTCACCTTCGGAACTAGAGTCATCACAAGCTTTTCCCCGAAGAAAATCATATAGTAGGATAAACTTCGACGATCTTGAACCCCTAAACCCATCACGAAGTCCTATTAGAGAAGCTTCACCCACCACTCCTCCCCGATTTCCGGCTTCTTTATCAATTTGGCTCCTATCATCCTAGATCCGCTCAAAAACCCAGGATCACTAGTCCAAGTTCATCCGCTACACAGTTGCAAACCACTTCATTTCGAGCCTACTAGTCCCCATCTTGTACACCATCCATTAGCTCCAGTCATGGCGGCTACAGTACGCGCCTTTGGTGTTACCACCACCTTTAGCTCCTCTCCCAAACAAATATCAAGACAAGATCCCTCACTTTCTTGGAGAAGACACCACCACACCTCAACGAGCATATAAGTAGAATGACTGATGCTTATGAATACCTAGAGGTACAAGACGAGATCGTCGGAATGAGAATATTTGCCCAAAGCCTTGGTGGTGAACCCAAAGCATGGTTCAAAAGCTTAGCTCCAAACGGCATCCATAATATCCACTGAGCGCATCAAATCTTCGAGAAATAGGTGGGAAATCCGAAGAAACCCCATTCAAATCCTGTCGAGAATATAACAATCTAAAAACGGGAAAAATGGGGAAAGTGTCCAAGCTACTGTACCGGGTTCAACGAGTGTATATAACTCCCTCCCACCTCATTTCAAACCTCCACTTGGTTTAGCTTTGGCAAAATTTCACGAGGGTTTTGATCCGGACATGACATATCATCCGAGGGATAAAGATCCACCTACCTTGGAGGAAATGCAACAAATAGCTATAAAAGCGAGATGCCAACTTAGGCTGAAAAGAGAGCCGAGGACTAGATCGGAGAGGAAGGTCACATATAGAGATGAGGTCTCCACTTCGTCACCTTCCCTAGATCCCGAGAATAGATGACCTAGTCAAATCCATGGCTAAAATGTGGGAAAAGATCAATGAAAAAGCTCCTGTTAGAGATAACCCAACCAAACCCTCCAATCGAAAGCCGAAACCAAAACTTCGGAGGGAACAGCCCTCAAAACAGGACTCAAGGGATAATGACCAACGGATCGGGCCACCATTCAATGAAAACTATGTAGAAGAAGATGATAGGGACTCGGAACCTCTTGATGAACATCATTTAAACCTCATAGGGTTCGACAATGAAGGTGAGGTGTACCTCACCGAAGAAGAACAAGCCTTCTTTTACTCTGATCAAAATGAGACCAATTATGAAGATCTTGATGACCACTGCCATAGAATTTCAAAATGCTATTAAAGAAGCCCGCAGAGCAATATGACCTTAGGAGCAAGAGAAACCAAGATAATGTCAAGAGAGGTAACTCTAATGTCGCTAAAGCTCAGGATACCATCCTCAAAAAAAGCATCAAGCAATGACAAAATCAAAGTTGAAAAAAGCTGAGTCAAAGCCAAGCTAAAATTACCCAAACTAGTCCTCTTTTATGTGCTCCCGATACTTCTACCAAGGTCACCAAAACAACTATGGCAAGCAAAACCCCTAAACAAGGTCAACAGGGCTCAAAACATAGACAAGGTCTTAAGCTGAAAAAAGCTGAAACAAACATATCTAAACTTCAAATTCCTTTTCGACTTTGAAGGCGAAATCGCTAAGATCAAAATCACCATGCCTCTTCTTGAACTCATTGCCCAAAACTCTTATAAATCCCAAGTACTAAAGGTCCTAAATCTAGGAAATGATGCAAACACTCGTTAATCTCACGATGACATTCACGAAGTATTGTTTGGTCCAAAGATAGAGGGAAAAATTCCAAGAGGGAGCCACTCTTCCATTTTACATTAGCCTAAACATCCACGACCAAATCCTCCACAATGCCATGTTGGACTCAGGCGCCTCGCATAATCTTATGCCGAAGGTAGTAATGGAAAGATTAGGCTTGGAAATCACAAGACCATACAAAGACTTATATTCATTTGATTCAAGCAGAGTCCAATGCCTAGGTTTGATCAAGGACCTTTGTTTTAGTCACGACCCCGAGATACACGCGAAACATCTAATCATGGATATAGTAGTGGCGAGATATTCCTCCCAAGTACGGGATGCTTCTCTCACGGATCTTGGGGAGCCAAACTCCAAGGGAATATCCAACTAGACATGTCATATGCCACCATTCCCTGTGTTTGGTCGGACCAGGATACTCTACCGCGAATCACACATGAAATACATGATTAGCGAGTCAAGATAGGCCCGATAACATTCCAATGTGTTCTTTGCGCTCCGACTTAAACTCTTTCATTATGCATATTGATGTAAACTTGGAGGAAGAGTCGGAAGAAGCTGATATAGACTTAGATCCACCACATCGGTTGTCCTTGGTACCTTATGATGAGCTGGACACTCAAAACTACCTTGATCATGAGCAGTGTGCCTTGAAGAAAGTAAGTTTCCTCTCTCCCAAGTAGGATTAGAGCAAGAAGCACAAACTCTCATGTACTATCAAGCAAATTGCTCTAGCTTTAATCAAACGCCCAGCAGTAACTTGTGGAAATTTCTTAGGGTAAAAGCTTTAGAAGACCTTCACATCATAAACCTATTTGGAACCCGGGAGAAAGAGAGTTTAATGTTTCTACCATACCTCAAAGATTTACCATCATGTGACCCTCTTCTGCAAATAAAACTTTGACTATAACCTCGGTAGCTCAACATCTTGAGAAAATGCCTAATAAACTTTTTGATGAGCTAGGATGACGGTTATAATCCCTGAGCATGCACGAACTCATCGAAATTGGCTCATATTTTATCTTTTCATGAAGAACTTAGAAAGGCTAAAATCGGGAATCTCATGCAAAATACTAGTTTCTATAGGAAAAAACAAGGGAAAACATTGTATCACCACCTTTTTCCCCCAAAGAATAACTTTAACAAAAACAAACACGACAAGAAACTGAAACAAACTAAAATGATCAAGGAGAAAAAATAATGGCCATAGAATGCTTTGCTTTGATTTTAGAAAGAATACTGCATTTCCATATAACAAAGGTCATGATTGTTCTACTCAAGATCGTGATTCACCATTTGAAAATGTTTCTAATGATGTATTCTTGCAAGATCATCTTTCAAATCATAATCATCAAATTCCTTTACAAAGTAGACAACTTAAAGATTTTTTCGGTTGCGGGAGGTAAATCCGATTTCAAGTTCAAAATTGCTAAACCACCCAATATCGAAATACTGTTCATGAAAGCCATGTTCCCAGTGTTAAATTTACGTGTTGTTACATACCTTGATGATGTCACTATCTATTTCAAGAATTATCAAGAGTACATACATTACCTGAAGAAAGCATACTGACAAAGAAAGGAGTGGAAATCGGATATTCGAGAGGTGCAGAGGGAGGATACTGAAAGTCATGTTTAGAGATTCTTGCATGAATCCCTATGTCATGTTAGAGAGAGAAAATTTCCCAAATTTTTCTTTTCAAGAGTTAAGTGGGCCTAGAATGAGAGGAGATCCTTACGAGGATAAGATGCTGAAATTCAGTCATTTCCAAGATTTTTGAGTTTGAGACACTTTCGATCATTGTACATACCATTGTTGAAATATTGAAAAAAATAGAAAAATCAAAAAACAATAAAAGATAGGAAAGTCAAAAAACGGTAGAAACCGAGAAAAAGAGGGCAAGTGAAGATAGAACAAAGGCCCCCATGTTCCAAAAAATAGTCTTTCGGAAAGCGAGCAAGTCTAAATGCCGCTACTAGTGCTTCAAAGTCTTGTTCGGCTATCTAGCCTAATCATAGCTGAGCATGTTTAAATTTATTTGATGATAAGTTAGTGAGCGCCAAGATAGTCAACATTGTGTAAGATTGACTTATCGCGAGCTTAGATTAGGGAGAGATTACTGGTTCCACATGCCTAAAACGGAACCAAAGAGAGAAGCGAGGGATGAAAAACACATTGTACATCTTAGCCACTGCTTCTCTAGTTTCTTTTGTTGCAAAATAACATTTGTGTGCGGCTTGTCTTTTATGCCGTCAAATGCATGACAAATCAGATCGCCTAATCTGATTTGATCATTTTTCAATTTCATGTTGTAGATTAGAGAATGAAATCCTGTCAAACTGCTTAATCTTGACGGTTGATCTAGTTAGGTAGAGAAATGAAGGAGTTCATCGGCTTAATGCTGAACTCTCGGCGAGATATAAGAGTAGAAATAGATAGGTTCATTTTGCAAAAAGAAAAAATATGCATTGTCAAAGGGTACGCTAGTTCAAATGCGCCAAACGGAAGAAAAAATGTTAGGAAAGATAGTAGGGTAGGTAGAGGTATCATTGATGTTAACCATGCTGACACTTTTCAGAAATAACATCAAGGGAAGGGTAAATTTTGCGCCAATGGATAAGACTCGGTCTTCATAAAAGCCAAAAATCTGAATCTCGGACACCTCTGACGAGGAGCTGCCCTCCCCAAATGGAGCCACTTGTTAGCCATCAATATTTTTTACATATTAGTGATGACTATATCTTCATGTGAGTTTTCTAGAAAGCCGATTTCCTTATGTCAATATGTCATCCGAGAAAAAACCCTCCCAAAACTTTTTTCGCCTTTCTACCTATTCGAGTCCACCCCCTCGGCAAAATCAAAAAACCTCATATCACAATCCTATCCCGACTTGACCTTCTTGACACCGCCCATCGGCTTAAAAGGCAAATCCATATCATTTCCAAAGGTCTCCCCCTATGTTAGGAAGTGGCGTTTTAAGACACCTCACCTTTGGCAATCATCAAAAAAGCCAAAAAAAAGCCTTCATCTGCGACAAACCTACCATGGTGATCCCTTACTTTGCAAATGAAATTAACAAAACGACCTTAAGTCGCGCCACTCACACCCCCTAGATCTCGAGCCATCGCATGAAGCCCATTCTCAAGGCGACTAGTAGGTTTTTCACTGTGTTCTATGGTTCTACAAAGACAGAAATATATTTCATATCATGGAGTAAATGTTTGAGTTTACGATTAGAGGAGCAATTTGCTTCTAAGTGTATTATGAGCACTGAGATGAAGTCTGCAAAACAAAGGTCACTCGTCGGGACCTTACGACTCTTTCCGGCATGAAAATCACGGTAAGAAAAGGGTACGCCTTTGTCTCGGCCAAAATGGTAAATTTTCAAGGCCCGGGACCTCCTTCATACATAAAGCAGAGGGCGCAGGCCGTGTTGACTCGAAGGTTGCAAAAGTCCGGGTTTTGCCTTTGCTGAAACAATGAAACAATATCTTCGGGTTTCATAAATGTAATTGCTTGACCATAACGGGAATATAGTGAAAGTATGATAAGCTCAAAGGAAAGGGAAGTTGGCTACGATAAAAAGAGCTCATTTCAAACTTGCAAACCATATGGATTTTTGAACTCTAGAAGGACCCTGTCATCGGTGAACTTTCCAAAGCATAAGAACCACTGTCTATCCACTAGATCAAATAGAACGAGATGATAAAACATGCCATTACACGAGCGTGAAAGAAATTTCTTGGTTTCTCAAAAGCCTCGACCTCCATAGTCACGAGAGACTATTTTTCAAGTAATTTGTCATAAGTTGACTAAAGCAAATAATGATTTTTCGGTCACCCTCGAGCAGGTGCAGGGGAGACGAGTGTCACTTTGGCTAGGGTTTCTTCGAAACACTGGGTGATGATTGCAAGTAGAGATGCTAGTATTGATGTTTTTCAAGTGGTTTACTTTCCATCACATCCCGGGGAAAAGTCGTGTCAAACAGTTGTCAAGCAACCTTCGGATACTTTACCCGATGAAGAGCCTCCTCCAATATATGAGTAGAGGGCCAAAGCTACGCAGTGGCATTGAAGCCGATTGATATAAGAGAACAGTGGAAGGATACCAAAGACTCAATCAAGGTCATTACACGAGATAAAGACGATGCGATGATGTAAGGGTATTGATACTCCTATTTCAAGAACTATCTCGTGGACGAGTACATCTAGAGGAAAGGAGAAGGTATTGAACATATTGTATGCTATCAATGCCAAAGGAGCGAGTTGATTTAAAAAAGAGTTAAAAGCATTCCATGATCACTCTGCTCCCGAAATCTAAGGAAATCCCTTACGAGTAAACGGAAAAGTCTAATGTGAAAAGATGCAACCTAAAAAGTATATTTTCGAGTCAAAGAAAAAACTTGTGAATCACCCGGAAGAAGCAATTTATCACTGGGGAAAATAAAACAGTGGCCAAGGTTAAGTCATAGAATGCATGATGACGACTATACAATGTCGTGAATAGACAAAGAGGCGAGTTTGATAAATGGTCAGCTTTTTGAGTTTAAAGGCAAGTGCATTCCTCCCAACATTCAAAAGATAGATATGTCATCGGTAAGGTACCTTCAAGTAGGAAGTTGTTTGAAACAAAAAAGAAGGCGCCTTTTGAAATTGAGAAGCCATATGTAAATCCAAGTTGGGTCGATGAAACTTGGCGCCTTTTGTATTCAAAGTTGGAGAAGCTGTCAAAGGCTAAAACATCGTAAAGATAGATTTCCATAACCAGCCTTGTCCTTCAAAGAAAGAGCGAGTGTCCGGCTCGGGTCGAGTTATTGTTCAAGTCTACATATGCAAAATGAAATACCCACGAGTTTGAAAAACAAAACAAGTTTCCAAAAGCCTACGTTACGTTTCCAAGCAAGGTAACCGTTGACAAAGGGTTTGAAAATAACATAAAGTTTTAAGTATGAGAGGAGGAATGTCATTTTCAAAAGCCGAAGACGTTTTGGCCTCCCTGTCACCAAAGAAATAGTTTTCGGGTCATCGAGCGAGAAGTTAAAACTGTTTTTAGGGCGGCGCGACGGGCACGGAATGTGGCGCGACGTGCACGGGCGTCGCTTTTGTAAAGGTTTCCTTCTTCGGCGCGACGGACTGTAGGTGAGCGCGACGTGCTCGTAGGTGGCCGCCCGACCACCCGACGAGGGTCGACCCGACGAGCCCGACAAGAGTTTCCTCTGCGCGACGGGTTTGTTATCAAGGTTGCCGCGCGTCTTTTTCAAGTCGTCCAAGGTTTCTTACCTCCTTTCAAGCAAACATCCATCAAATTTGAGGTATTTTTATGAACTCCCATCGATTGCAAGGTGTTATTAAGTGACCAAAATGTTTGACAAACCCGGACCTTGCCATTAATGCTAAAAAACAAGGGCGATTTTCTACAGTGAGAGGAGGTAATTGAAATACGGATTTTTTATGGTTGGAAACCGGTTTGTGTCGTTTTCAAATCATTGTATTTATTGAAGGACGAAGGTATACAAGTGATGTTTGATTTCATAAAACTTCACAAGAAAAGTGTCCCTCATAAAAGCATTGTGTATTGTTAACCTAGGTTTGCCCTTTTTCTTCACCTCATTGTCATGTTGAAAAAGTGATTGGCAGAGAGTTTTACGTGGGTGAATGATTACATTGAAGGGCGAGATTTCATTGATGTATTTCTAACTGCGAAGCGAAGTACAAAAGTAGTTGTTTGTTCTCTTAAAAAAATTCACAAAAGAAAGGGGCCTTTTTTTCGAAGAACGAGTTGTTGGTGTTTGAAGTTAAGATTAAGACGAAGTACGGGCATGATGTTGACCTCCTAGACTCACAAGCGAAGTATGTTTCCTAAAAACCATCATGCATTGGTTATACATCTTACTTAGGTGCCTTATACCGAGAACATATTGTATCATGTTGAAGACTTATTGACGAGAGATTTTCAAAAGCAAACGGCCTAGTAAAAGACAAGAGGTTGTTGATGGTAGATTTTTGACATTAAAGGCGGAGGTACCAAAGTGGTGTTGGATTCCTCAAAACTTCACAAGTGAAAATGGCCACTGTCTAAAGGGCAGAATGCTCGATGATTGCATTTGATATTAAAACAGGAGGTGTAGGTATTATGTTGATCTCTTAAACTCACAAACGAGAGTATATTTCCTAAAAACCACTTTGTGCATAGGTTATACATCCAACTTGAGTCTGCCTTTCCTAGAAACCATATTGTATCATGTTGAAGACTTGTTACATGAGATTTTCAAAGGTATAACGGGACGGTGAAAGACGAGAGGTTGTTAATGTTGAATTTTGGCATCAAAGGCGAGGGTATAGATGTATTGATAGATCTTTTGAACTCACAAGCAAAGGGTGTGTTTCCTAAAAAGCATGGTGCACTCGATATGTCACCTAACCTAGTTATGCCTTTCTTTCACCATATGGTGTCATTTTGAAGAGCTGTTGTTTGTGATATGTTTCAAGAGGGAGGTCATTTCGAAGAAACGGGGTTATCAAAACACTCATCACAACAAGCCCCTTCTAGCAATCTGCCCCTATTTCACTATATTTTTCATTAATGTAAGTTTGTTGGCAAAGAGTTTCCAAAGGTGAACTGACATATTAAAAGACATAGTTTTTGGTGGTTAAATGTAAACTTTGGAGGCAGAGGTACAAAAAGCGGTGTTTGTTTTCTTAAAACTTTACAAATGAAAAGGGCCATTTTCTAAAGGGCGAGTTATTGGTAATTGCATTTAATATTAAGACAGAGGTACGAGTGTAGTGTTGACCTTTGAGATTCACAAGTAAAGAGTCGGTCTCCCCAAAGCGCTATGCATTGATTTTACACCTAAACTAAGTACGCTTTTTTCATTGCACTACATTGTATCATTCTAAAGATTGTTGAACGAGTTTTTTCCAAAGGTGCGAGCCACGTTCTAAAGGGCGAGTTGTTGATGATTGAAACTTTAAACATTGGAAGCGGGGGTATAGAGGTGTTGGTGGACCTTTTTAAACTCCTAGCAGCAGAGTGTGTTTCTTAAACCACTTTGTACATTGATTTTACATCTAACTTGGGTGCGCCTTTACAAAAACCATTTTGTATCATGTTGAAGATTTGTTAACGGGGATTTTCACGAAGGTGAATAGGGCCATTTTCTAGAAGGCGGCATTGTTGATGATCGAGTTTAACATTGAAGCCGGAGGTACAAAGGTGGTGATTGATTTCTCAAAATTCACAAGTGAAGGGTGTTTTCTTAAACACGGTGGTGATATTTCACCTAACCAAAGAGTCTCTTTTCTTTTCCATTTGTATGTTATCTTTTATAGAAATGCGTTGTGAGAGGTATTTTTAAGGTGAATGACCCGAAGAGTGAAGTTTTAATATTTGAGTTTTGTTTTGAAAACACAATTACGAGTAGTAGGTTGGCCTAACCAAATCACAAGAGGGTGATTGTTCAAAAACAAACGGTACACGAAGGGAATCTACAAAGCGGTTATCCCATCTTTTACACATGGTACCATTGTTAAAAGTTTGCATGGTCGAAGTGCATACTGAGTTGAAGGACTTGTTTTTAAGAAGTGCAGAGGTGAATTATTCAAAGAAACGTTGTTGCATCTTATTCAAATCCACGGTGTCCATATCCGTCCAACACGGTATAGTGGCCATTTTCAATCCGGCGAGGGCATTGTTCATAAAAGGCAGTTGGTTTCTTCCAAAGCATAGTTAGGTCAAAATGCCTCCAAAGCAAGACAAAAGGAGCAACATGACGAGTGGTGAAGATCGAGCGAAGCGGGAACCGAGAGGAGGATAGTGTCTGAACAGGCAGTTACTCAGCTGGGTTTGAGCAACGGCATAAGGATGATGATCGAGAACGGCGAGTTTAAGGAGCGCCCGACACGGAAAGAGAAGAAAGACATATCAGCCCTTGATATTTTTGCATCAGATTCGGAGCATGTTGCTATGGACCCTTGAGGGTCATGCATGCCAATTTTGGGCCTATTTCGGCAACTTTTGGTTTTCGGCATTTTTTTGGGTTTTAGTCAAAAACTCATAATTGCGCCGTTTCGGTTCGAGGATTTTTCAAGGGAGGAGGATGATACCGATGGATGCCATAATTCCATGAGTAGGTCTCCAGCGATTTTCGGGGCATTTGAAGATCATTCACCCCTCCAAATTGGCGAAAAACGGCCTCATTTTGCACATTACGCACGCCATATCGGCGGCTGCTATTTTTCTGGGGGTTTTTGCGCACAGGTACAGTTTTGAGGGACTTTCAGAGATCAGATTGAGGTGATTCCACTTGCGTTGGAAAGAAGACACAGAGAGCTTTCCAACGAGCCATCATGAGCCTCATTTCGACATCAGGAAGGCTGCCATTCGCATTCAGCAAATCAAGGGACATTTTTCAGGCCTAAATATGAAGTATTTTTGTAATTTTTGAACTCCAAAAAATACGCTTTTCCCAAATGTGCGTTAGGCTATTTTTATCATGGGAAAATCATGTAAAGTCAATATAATTTCCGTTTTTAGCGAGCTTTTTAAGATATTTTATGAGATATTTTGTGCCTTGGGCTTTGCAAAGCCTCGAGGACAAGTTTAGATATTTTGACTTGGCCAATGGGATAGCTAGTTGCTCCATGAGGTTTTTCCTCCTTCTAGCCTATTTATCCCATGGTTCTCATCGTAAATCGTCAGAGCTGAACTTGAGAGAAGAATTAGTGCATTGGTCATATGAGCTTTGAAGAATACACTTGAGTTATGATGTTTGGATTGCCTCTTGGATGCTTTTGAGGAATGTTGAAGGCTTGTTGATGGATTCCTTGACATGGTAGAATGGTATAGTGCTTCTTAATGTGTTTTGTCTTCTAGTTTTCACTCATAATTCATTTTTCTTGTTGCTATAGATCGGTAAAGATTGATTTTGAGACATGCCCATGGAGGCACCTCAAAATCCCCGAATCTTCATAGCTTGATGTTTTCTTCTCCCTTAGTTATGCTAAAGAATTCTTAGGCTGCTCTTTAGTAACCTAAGGTGTTGTTGCTAAGTTTTATTCATCGGTTCCATGTATGTTGAGTAGGATGTATGGTTTGCCCTACCTACCTATCGACTGCCCATAGTTACTCGTCCATAAAACTTTCTCTTTGACTCGATTTGTTGATCATTTTGTTGAACCAAGGAGGCCTAGTTTCGATCTAGCCCTTTGCCTAAAACTATGAAAACTTATTTGTCCAAGTGCCCAATGACTTAGAGACTATGTTTAGGCGTTCCGGCATAGTTCATGAGTTGTTAGTTTGTCTCATGTGTTTTCCCCAAAGTCCGATAGCTTTTTCCCGAAGTTAGAGGGTCTTATACCTCTATGTATAGGTACGGAATGTTTGATTTCTATGTATTGATTAGCTTATAGTTATTCCTAGCATGATAAATGGCTTGCTATTACATGTTTATGTCTGCTATTAACTAGTTTGCACTTGAAATCCCTTGTTTTTCACCAACTTATTGTTCATTTAATCCATTTTGCCCGAGAGATCCCTTCTATTGTGAATCAAATCGGCCCTACAACGACTTCACATCATCACCTCATAAGCTTCCTTGACTGTTTGACCCCATAGCCCAATTTATCTACATCTTGTCATCCAGTTATGTATTTGATCAGTTTCATTCCTCACAAACTTAAAAACTAAAAAAACCAAAAACACACTTCATAACTAGCCTAATATCGAACATCGCAAGTAAACACACCGACATCTTCTACACATATAGAGAGAGCCCTCTACGAGTCCGGGAAGGCTAGGTCCTTGGGCTCCAAAGCTTGGTTTGATGTTACATCGTCATTTGGCTAGCCAATCGGCCAAATCACGGGACCCTAACATAATGGCGATCACGGTGGGACTTTGAGTTAGTGACAATCTAAGGACACCTTAGAACTCCGGAAGTCCCTTATTTTTAAGAATCTTGTTTGATTGACTTATCCCACCGCTCTCTAACATAATGGCGATCACGGTGGGACTTTGAGTCAAAACATCCTAGGTATCCCTTAGGAACTCTCAAAATCTCGGTCAAACTTAGAAGAGTAGAATGTCGGTTGTCTCACCATCCTAGCAAAGTGATGACTCAATTTGTAGGAAACTCTTCCAAACCTCGGGACTACATAAAACTCGGAAAAACCCCAAAAATACTCCCTTAGATTGGTTTTTGTTAGTATTGGTGGTGGACCATACAAATATACCTCAAAACAACTAATTTTCCACACGGCGACTCCACTAACTTCTAGTAAGCCTTACTATTTCACCAAACTCTAGGCTACTATCCGATAGACCTTTCCCATCACTCACTAACATAGCGGAGATGGTAAGACACCGAGTACATAATAGTCCAACAAACTCTTATAGACTCTTTGGTCCTTAGGTACCATAAACAAGCAAGCGAGTCCATAGACTCATTTTTTAGAGTAAACTCTTTTTGTTCTCATCACCCTAGCAAAGTGTTGAAACAAGTCCGGGATACTTTAACTAACCATAGGTCTGCACATAAACTCGGAAAATCCAAAAAACATTCTCAGATTATTCTTGGTGGTGGACCATAGCTATCTTCACAAAACAACCCAGTTCCACCCGGCGACTCCACTAATCCATCCTGTTACTTTTGACCATCCTTCACCCTAGTAAAACCTTAGAAAACCCACTCATCCGAACATTCCCCAATATCATTCCTCTCCAAGCTACGGATCTAAAATACGGCTTCCCAGAAGAATCAATACCGGATCCCATCCGGACCCAAATCCCCCTATCATAGTAGATGACCCGAGAAGATTATGTGGCAAACATGCGAAACCAATCATCTAGCTACTCGATAGATCCATCGCGTAGAACAAGATCTGTACCTAAAACTCGCAATATCCTTCTAGATTCACCTTCGGAACTAGAGTCATCACAAGCTTTTCCCCGAAGCAAATCATATAGTAGGATAAACTCCGACGATCTTGAACCCCTAAACCCATCTGCAGAGTCCTATTAGAGAAGCTTCACCCATCACTCCTCCCGATTTCCGACTTCTTTATCAATTTGGCTCCTATCATCCTAGATCTGCTCAAAACGAGATCACTAGTCCAAGTTCATCCGCTACAGCTCACTGCAAACCACTTCATTTCAGCCTACTAGTCCCCATCTTGTACACCATCCATTAGCTCCAGTCATGGTAGCACTAGTACGCGCCTTTGGTGTTACCACCACCTTTAGCTCCTCTCCCAAACAAATATCAAGACAAGATCCCTCACTTTACTCTGGAGAAGACACCACCACACCTCAACAAAGCATATAAGTAGAATGATTGATGCTTATGAATACCTAGAGGTACAAGACGAGATCGTTCTTGAATGAGAATATTTGCCCAAAGCCTTGGTGGTGAACCCAAAGCATGGTTCAAAAGCTTAGCTCCAAACGACGATCCATAATATCCACGAACCGCATCAAATCTTCGAAATAGGTGGGAAATCCCGAAGAAACCCCATTCAAATCTCGTCGAATATAACAATCTAAAACGGGAAAATGGGGAAAGTGTCCAAGCTTATGCACACTGTGTTCAACGGTGTATATATAACTCCTCCCACCTCATTTCAAACCTCCACTTGGTTTAGCTTTGGCAAAATTTCCCGAGGGTTTTGATCCGGACATGACATATCATCCGAGGGATAAAGATCCACCTACCTTGGAGGAAATGCAACAAATAGCTATAAAGCGGATACTAACTTAGCCGAAAAGAGAGCCGAGGACTAGATCGCAGAGGAAGGTCACATATAGAGATGAGGTCTCCACTTCAGTCACCTTCCCTAGATCCCGAATAGATGACCTAGTCAAATCCATGGCTAAAATGTGGGAAAAGATCAATGAAAAAAGCTCCTGTTAGAGATAACCGGACAAACCCTCCAATCGTAAAACCGAAACCAAAACTTCGGGAGAGAACAAACCAAAACGTGACCAAGGGATAATGACCAACGGATCGGAGCCACCATTCAATGAAAAAGCTATGTAGAAGAAGATGATAGGGACTCGTAGACCTCTCGATGAACATCATTTAAACCTCATAGGGTTCGACAATGAAGGTGAGGTGTACCTCACCGAAGAAGAACAAGCCTTCTTTTCGCCCGATCAAAATGAGACCAATTATGAAGATCTTGATGACCACGCCATAGAATTTCAAAATGCTATTGAAGAAGCCCTGACGGCACATATGACCTTAGGAGCAAGAGAAACCAAGATAATGTCAAGAGAGGTAACTACGATATCGCTAAAGCTCCAGTATACCATCCTCAAAAAAGCATCAAGCAATGACAAAATCAAAGTTGAAAAAACTGATCAAAGCCAAGCTAAAATTACCCAAACTAGTCCTCTTTTTATGTGCTCCCGATACTTCTACCAAGGTCACGCAAAACAACTATGGCAAGCAAAACCCTAAACAAGGTCAATGGGCTCAAAACATAGACAAGGTCTTAACCGAAAAAGCTAAAACAAACATATCTAAACTTCAAATGCCTTTCAGCTTTGAAGGCGAAATCGCTAAGATCAAAAT
Source organism: Pinus albicaulis (assembly GCA_034641835.2). Classification (NCBI taxonomy): domain Eukaryota; kingdom Viridiplantae; phylum Streptophyta; class Pinopsida; order Pinales; family Pinaceae; genus Pinus; species Pinus albicaulis. Next base: position 309,893,477 of record CM076582.1, on the reverse strand, counting down.
CACCATGCCTCTTACCGAACTAATTGCCCAAAACTCTTATAAATCCCAAGTACTAAAGGTCCTAAATCTAGGGAATGATGCAAACACCGTTAATCTCACTCGATGACATTCCTGAAGCATTGTTTGGTCCAAAGATAGAGGAAAAATTCAAGAGGGAGCCACTCTTCCATTTTACATTAGCCTAAACATCCACGACCAAATCCTCCACAATGCCATGTTGGACTCGCGCGCCTCGCATAATCTTATGCCGAAGGTAGTAATGGAAAGATTAGGCTTGGAAATCACAAGACCATACAAAGAATTATATTCATTTGATTCAAGCAGAGTCCAATGCCTAGGTTTGATCAAGGACCTTTGTTTTAGTCCGGCCCAGTATACATGAAACATCTAATCATGGATATAGTAGTGGCAGATATTCCTCCCAAGTACGTGAATGCTTCTCTCGGATCTTGGGGAGCCAAACTCCAAGGGAATATCCAACTAGACATGTCATATGCCACCATTCCTGTGTTTGGTCGAACCAGGATACTCTACCGCGAATCACACATGAAATACATGATTAGTCAGCGTCAAGATAGGCCCGATAACATTCCAATGTGTTCTTTGCGCTCCGACTTAAACTCTTTCATTATGCATATTGATGTAAACTTGGAGGAAGAGTCAGAAGAAGCCGATATAGACTTAGATCCACCACATCGCTTGTCCTTGGTACCTTATGATGAGCCGGACACTCAAAACTACCTTGATCATGAACGACCGTGCCTCAAGAAAGTAAGTTTCCTCTCTCCCAAGTAGGATTAGAGCAAGAAGCACAAACTCTCATGTACTATCAAGCAAATTTCTCTAGCTTTAATCAAACGCCACATGAGTAACTTGTGGAAATTTCTTCCGGGTAAAAGCTTTAGAAGACCTTCACATCATAAACCTATTTGGAACCCGGGAGAAAGAGAGTTTAATGTTTCTACCATACCTCAAAGATTTACCATCATGTGACCCTCTTACCGCAAATAAAACTTTGACTATAACCTCGTAGCTCAACATCTTGAGAAAATGCCTAATAAACTTTTGATGAGCCGAGGATGAGCGAGTTTATAATCCCGCATACCCGAACCACGAATTGGCTCATATTTTATCTTTTCATGAAGAACTTAGAAAGGCTAAAATCGGGAATCTCATGCAAAATACTAGTTTCTATAGGAAAAACAAGGGAAAACATTGTATCACCACCTTTTCCCCCAAAGAATAACTTTAACAAAAACAAACACAAAGAACCGAAACAAACTAAAATGATCAAGGAGAAAAATAACGGCCATAGAATCGCTTTGATTTTAGAAAGAATACCGCATTTCCATATAACAAAGGTCATGATTGTTCTACTCAAGATCGTGATTCACCATTTGAAAATGTTTCTAATGATGTATTCTTGCGTAAGATCATCTTTCAAATCATAATCATCAAATTCCTTTACAAAGTAGACAACTTAAAGATTTTTTTCCCGAGTTTGCGGGAGGTAAATCCGTATTTCAAGTTCAAAATTGCTAAACCACCCAATATCAGAAATGCGTTCATGAAAGCCATGTTCCCGGTGTTAAATTTTCGTGTTGTTACATACCTTGATGATGTCACTATCTATTTCAAGAATTATCAAGAGTACATACATTACACCGAAGAAAGCATACAACAAAGAAAGGAGTGGAAATCGAGATATTCGAGAGAGGTACGGAGGGAGGATACCGGGTCGTTTAGAGATTCTTGCATGAATCCCTATGTCATGTTAGAGAGAGAGAAAATTTCCCAAATTTTTTCTTTTCAAGAGTTAAAGTGGGCTCTAGAATGAGAGGAGATCCTTACGAGGATAAGAATGCTGAAATTCCGTCATTTCCAAGATTTTTGAGTTTGAGACACTTTCGGTCATCGTACATACCATTGTTGAAATATTGAAAAAATAGAAAAAATCAAAAACAAGAAAAAGATAGGAAAAGTCAAAAACGAGTAGAAAAGCGTAAAAGAGGGCAAGTGAAGATAGAACAAAGGCCCCCATGTTCCAAAAAATAGTCTTTCGGAAAGCGAGCAAGTCTAAATGCCGCTACTAGTGCTTCAAAGTCTTGTTCGGCTATCTAGCCTAATCATAGCCGAGCATGTTTAAATTTATTTGGCGATAAGTTAGTGAGCGCCAAGATAGTCAACATTGTGTAAGATTGACTTATCGCGAGAGCTTTAGATTAGGGAGAGATTACGGTTCCACATGCCTAAAACAGAACTAAAGAGAAGCGAGGGATGAAAAACACATTAGTACATCTTAGCCTCGCTTCTCTAGTTTCTTTTGTTGCAAAATAACATTTGTGTGCGACTTGTCTTTTATGCCGCAAATGCATGACAAATCAGCGCTCTAATCTCGATTTGATCATTTTTCAATTTCATGTTGTAGATTAGAGAATGAAATCTCGTCAAATCGCTTAATCTTGACGACTTGATCTAGTTAGGTAGAGAAATGAAGGAGTTCATCGACTTAATCTGAACTCTCGGCGGACTATAAGAGTAGAAATAGATAGGTTCATTTTGCAAAAAAGAAAAATATGCATTGTCAAAGGGCCGCTAGTTCAAATGCGCCAAACGAAAGAAAAAAATGTTAGGAAAGATAGTAGGGTAGGTAGAGGTATCATTGATGTTAACCATGCCGACACTTTTCAGAAATAACATCAAGGGAAGGGGTAAATTTTGCGCCAATGGATAAGGCAATCGGTCTTCATAAAGCCAAAAATTCGATTCCGGACACCTCCCGACGAGGAGCCGCCCTCCCCAAATGGAGCCACCTGTTAGCCATCAATATTTTTTACATATTAGTGATGACTATATCTTCACTCGAGTTTTCTAGAAACCGATTTCCTTATGTCAATATGTCATCCGTAAAAACCCCTCCCAAAACTTTTTTCGCCTTTCTACCTATTCGGTCCACCCCTCGGCAAAATCAAAAAACCTCATATCACAATCCTATCCAACATTTGTCACACTTCTTGACACCGCCCATCGCCTTAAAAGGCAAATCCATATCATTTCAAAGGTCTCCCCTATGTTAGGAAGTGGCGTTTTAAGACACCTCACCTTTGGCAATCATCAAAAAAGCCAAAAAAAAGCCTTCATCTGCAACAAACCTACCATGGCGATCCCTTACTTTGCAAATGAAATTAACAAACGACCCTTTGCAAGTCGCGCCACTCACACCCCTAGATCTCAGAGACCGCATGAAGCCCATTCTCAAGCCGACTAGTAGGTTTTTCTACCGTGTTCTATGGTTCTACAAAGACAGAAATATATTTCATATCATGGAGTAAATGTTTGAGTTTTCTACGATTAGAGCATAACTTTGCTTCTAAGTGTATTATGAGCCCGAGATGAAGCAGCAGCAAAACAAAGGTCACTAGGGTCGGACCTTACAGCCTCTTTCCGCATGAAAATCACGGGAAGAAAGGGTACGCCACCGTTCTCAAAGAAATGGCAAATTGTCAAGGCCCGGACCTCCTTCATACATAAGCGAGAGGGCGCAAGAGCCGGTGTTGACTCGAAAGGTTGCGAGTCCGGGAGTTTGCGCTTTGCTAGAAACAATGAAACAATATCTTCGGGTTTCATAAATGTAATTAGCGACATAACAGGAATATAGTGAAAGTATGATAAGCTCAAAGGAAAGGGAAGTTGGCTCCGATAAAAGAGCTCATTTCAAACTTGCAAACCACTATGGATTTTTGAACTCTAGAAGGACTCGTCATCGAGTGAACTTTCCAAAGCATAAGAACCACCGTCTATCCACTAGATCAAATAGAACAGATGATAAAACATGCCATTACACAGCAGTGAAAGAAATTTCTTGGTTTCTCAAAAGGCATCGACCTCCATAGTCACGAGAGACTATTTTTCAAGTAATTTGTCATAAGTTGACTAAAGCAAATAATGATTTTTCGGTCACCCTCGGAAAGGTGCGGGGAGACAGGTGTCACTTGGCTAGGGGTTTCTTCGAAACACGGTGATGATTGCAAGTAGAGATGCTAGTATTGATGTTTTTCAAGTGGTTTACTTTCCATCACATCCGTGGAAAATCCGTGTCAAACAGATTTGTCAAGCAACCTTCGGATACTTTACCCTCGATGAAGAGCCTCCTCCAATATATGAGTAGAGGGCCAAAGCTACTACGAGTGTTGTCGAAACTCGATTGATATAAGAGAACAGTGGAAGGATACCAAAGACTCAATCAAGGTCATTACACAGATAAAAAAACAAGATCGTCGATGATGTAAGGGTATTGATACTCCTATTTCAAGAACTATCCGTACGACGGTACATCTAGAGGAAAGGAGAAGGTATTGAACATATTGTATGCTATCAATGCCAAAGGAGCGAGCTTGATTTAAAAAGAGTTAAAAGCATTCCATGATCACACCTCAGAAATCTAAGGAAATCCTTACTGAGTAAACAGAAAAGTCTAATGTGAAAAGATGCAACCTAAAAAGTATATTTTCAGTCCAAAGAAAAACTTGTGAATCACCTGGAAGAAGCAATTTATCATCGGGGAAAGTAAAACGATAGCGCAAGGTTAAGTCATAGAATGCATGATGACAGACTATACAATGCGTGAATAGACAAAGAGCGGTTTGATAAATGGTCGGTTTTTGAGTTTAAAGGCAAGTGCATTCCTCCCAACATTCAAAAGATAGATATGTCATCAGTGAAGGGTACCTTCAAGTAGGAAGTTGCTTTGAAACAAAAAGAAGGCGCCTTTTGAAATTGAGAAGCCATATGTAAATCCAAGTTGGGTCGATGAGCTTGGCGCCTTTTGTATTCAAAGTTGGAGAAGCTCGTCAAAGGCTAAAGCATCGCTAAAGATAGATTTCCATAACCAGCCTTGTCCTTCAAAGAAAGAGCAAAGTGTCCGGCTACGGGATTCGGAGTTATTGTTCAAGTCTACATATGCAAAAATGAAATACCCACGAGTTTGAAAAACAAAACAGATTTCCAAAAGCCTACGTTACGCTTTCCAAGCAAGGTAACCGATTGACAAAGGGTTTGAAAATAACATAAAGGTTTAAGTATGAGAGGAGGAATGTCATTTTCAAAAGCCGAAGACGTTTTGGCCTCCCCGTCACCAAAGAAATAGTTTTCGGGTCATCGAGCGTAGTTAAAAAAGCTCTGCAGGGGCGGCGCGACGGGCCCGGAATGTGGCGCGACGTGCACCGGGCTTCGTTTTGTAAAGGTTTCCTTCTTCGGCGCGACGGGCCCTCGTAGGTGAGCGCGACGTGCACAGCAGGTGGCCGCCCGACCACCGGACGGGTCGACCCGACGAGCCCGACAAGAGAGTTTCCTCTGCGCGCGACGGGTTTGTTATCAAGGTTGCCGCGCGTCTTTTTCAAGCTCGTCCAAGGTTTCTTACCTCCTTTCAAGCAAACATCCATCCAAATTTGAGGTATTTTTTATGAACTCCCATCGATTGCAAGGTGTTATTAAGTGACCAAAATGTTTGACAAACCCGGACCCTTGCCATTAATGCTAAAAACAGAGGAGCTTTTCTACACGAGTAGAGAGGAGGTAATTGAAATACGGATTTTTATGGTTGGAAACCGCTTTGTGTCGTTTTCAAATCATTGTATTTATTGAAGGCGAGAGGTATACAAGTGATGTTTGATTTCATAAAACTTCACAAGAAAAGTGTCCCTCATAAAAAGCAATCGTGTATTGTTAACCCAGGTTTGCCCTTTTTCTTCACCTCATTGTCATGTTGAAAAGCTGATTTGACAGAGAGTTTTCAGTAGGTGAATGATTACATTGAAGGGCAGAGATTTCATTGATGTATTTCTAACTCAAAGGCGAGTACAAAAGTAGTTGTTTGTTCTCTTAAAAACTTCACAAAAGAAAGGGGCCTTTTTTTCGCAAGAAATCGCAGTTGTTGGTGTTTGAAGTTAAGATTAAGACGAAGTGCGTGCATGATGTTGACCTCCTAGACTCACAAGCAAGAGAGTATGTTTCTAAAAACCACCGTGCATTGGTTATACATCTTACTTAGGTCCGCTTATACCGAGAACATATTGTATCATGTTGAAGACTTATTGACAGAGAGATTTTCAAAAGCAAACGATCCCTAGTAAAGACAGGAGGTTGTTGATGGTAGATTTTTGACATTAAAGGCAAGAGGTACCAAAGTGGTGTTGGATTCCTCAAAACTTCACAAGTGAAAATGGCCACCGTCTAAAAGGGCGAATGCTTTGGTGATTGCATTTGATATTAAAACGAGAGGTGTAGGTATTATGTTGATCTCTTAAACTCACAAACAGAAGTATATTTCCTAAAAACCACTTTTGTGCATAGGTTATACATCCAACTTGAGTCCGCCTTTCCTAGAAACCATATTGTATCATGTTGAAGACTTGTTGACGAGATTTTCAAAGGTAAACGAAAGACAGTTGAAAGACAGGAGGTTGTTAATGTTGAATTTTGGCATCAAAGGCAGTGGGTATAGATGTATTGATAGATCTTTTGAACTCACAAGCAAAGGGTGTGTTTCCTAAAAAAGCATGGTGCACCTTTGATATGTCACCTAACCTAGTTATGCCTTTCTTTCACCATATGGTGTCATTTTGAAGAGTCTGTTGTTTGTGATATGTTTCAAGAGGGAGGTCATTTCGAAGAATGGTTATCAAAACACTCATCACAACAAGCCCCTTCTAGCACGCCCCTATTTCACTATATTTTTCATTAATGTAAGTTTTTTGGCAAAGAGTTTCCAAAGGTGAACGTGATATTAAAAGACATAGTTGTTGGTGGTTAAATGTAAACTTTGGAGTGCAGAGGTACAAAAGCAAATCTGTTTGTTTTCCTTAAAACTTTACAAATGAAAAGGGCCATTTTCTAAAGGCGCAGTTATTGGTAATTGCATTTCAATATTAAGACAGAGGTACGTGTGTAGTGTTGACCTTTGAGATTCACAAGTAAAGAGCTGGTCTCCCCCAAAGCGCTATGCATTGATTTTACACCTAAACTAAGTCTGCTTTTTCATTGCACTACATTGTATCATTCTAAAGATTGTTGAACGCAGTTTTTCCAAAGGTGCGAGCCACGTTCTAAAGGGCAGTAGTTGTTGATGATTGAAACTTTAAACATTGGAGGCAGGGGTATAGAGGTGTTGGTGGACCTTTTTAAACTCACAAGCGAGAGTGTGTTTCTTAAACCACCGTACATTGATTTTACATCTAACTTGGTCTGCCTTTACAAAAACCATTTTGTATCATGTTGAAGATTTTGTTAACGTGGATTTTCCGAAGGTGAATAGGGCCATTTTCTAGAAGGCGCATTGTTGATGATCGAGTTTAACATTGAAGCCGAGGTACAAAGGTGGTGATTGATTTCTCAAAAATTCACAAGTGAAGGGTGTTTTCTTAAACACGGTGAGCCGATATTTCACCTAACCAAAGAGTCTCTTTTCTTTTTCCATCGTATGTTATCTTTTATAGAAATCATGTTGACGAGGTATTTTTTTAAGGTGAATGACTGAAGAGCAGTGGTTTTAATATTTGAGTTTTGTTTTGAAAACACAATTACACGATAGTAAGTTGGCCTAACCCAAATCACAAGAGGGGTGATTGTTCAAAACAAGACACGGTGGAATCTACAAAGCGGTTTATCCCATCTTTTACACATGGTACCATTGTTAAAAGTTTGCATGGCTCAAGTGCATACGAGAGTTGAAGGACTCGTTTTTAAGAAGTACAGAGGTGACTTATTCAAAGAAACGTTGTTGCATCTTATTCAAATCCTACGTTGTCCATATCTCGTCCAAACAAGTATAGTGGCCATTTTCAATCCCGAGCGGAGGCATTGTTCATAAAAGGCGAGTTGGTTTCTTCCAAAGCATAGTTAGGTCAAAATGCCTCCAAAGCAAGACAAAAGGAGCAACATGACGATGCGTGAAGATCAGCAGAGCTGGGAACCGTAGGAGGATAGTGCTCGAACGACGACGAGCCCGACTAGCTTTGAGCAACGACGATAAGGATGATGATCGAGAACAACAATTTTAAGGAGCGCCCCAGACACGGAAGAGAAGAAAGACATATCAGCCCTTGATATTTTGGCATCAGATTCGGAGCATGTTGCTATGGACCCTTGAGGGTCATGCATGCCAATTTTGGGCCTATTTCAGCAACTTTTGGTTTTTCGGCATTTTTTTGGGTTTTTAGTCAAAAACTCATAATTGCGCCGTTTCAGTTCGAGGATTTTTCAAGGGAGGAGGATGATACCGATGGATGCCATAATTCCATGAGTAGGTCTCCAGCGATTTTCAGGGCATTTGAAGATCATTCACCCCTCCAAATTGGCGAAAAATTTGACCTCATTTTGCACATTCACGCCTCCGCCATATCAGCAAGCCTGCCATTTTCTCGGGTTTTTGCGCACAGGGTACAGGCTTTTGAGGGACTTTCAGAGATCAGATTGAGGTGATCTCACTTGCGTTGGAAAGAAGACACAGAGCTTTCCAACGAGCCATCATGAGCCTCATTTCGACATCGAGGGAAGGCTGCCATTCGCATTCAGCAAGTCAGGGACCTTTTTTCGAGCCTTAAATATGAAGTATTTTTGTAATTTTTGAACTCCAAAAAATCTGCTTTTCCCAAATGTGCGTTAGGCTATTTTTATCATGGGAAAATCATGTAAAGTCAATATAATTTCCGTTTTTTAGCGTTTTTAAGATATTTTATGAGATATTTTGTGCCTTGGGCTTTGCAAAGCCTCGAGGACAAGTTTAGATATTTTGACTTGGCTAATGGGATAGCTAGTTGCTCCATGAGGTTTTCCTCCTTCTAGCCTATTTATCCCATGGTTCTCACCGTAAATCGAGAGTGAACTTGAGAGAAGAATTAATGCATTGGTCATATGAGCTTTGAAGAATACACTTGAGTTATGATGTTTGGATTGCCTCTTGGATGCTTTTGAGGAATGTTGAAGGCTTGTTGATGGATTCCTCGACATGGTAGAATGGTATAGTGCTTCTTAATGTGTTTTGTCTTCTAGTTTTCACTCATAATTCATTTTTTCTTGCTGCTATAGATCAGTAAAGATTGATTTTGAGACATGCCCATGGAGGCACCTCAAAATCCCTGAATCTTCATAGCTTGATGTTTTCTTCTCCCTTAGTTATGCTAAAGAATTCTTAGCTGCTCTTTAGTAACCTAAGGTGTTGTTGCTAAGTTTTATTCATCGCTTCCATGTATGTTGAGTAGGATGTATGGTTTGCCCTACCTACCTATCGACCGCCCAGTTTCCGTCCATAAAACTTTCTCTTTGACCGATTTGTTGATCATTTTGTTGAACCAAGGAGGCCTAGTTTCGATCTAGCCCTTTGCCTAAAACTATGAAAACTTATTTGTCCAAGTGCCCAATGACTTAGAGACTATGTTTAGGCGTTCCGCATAGTTCATGAGTTGTTAGTTTGTCTCATGTGTTTTCCCCAAAGTCTCGATAGCCTTTTTCCCGAAGTTAGAGGGTCTTATACCTCTATGTATGGTCGGAATGTTTGATTTCTATGTATTGATTAGCTTATAGTTATTCCTAGCATGATAAATGGCTTGCTATTACATGTTTATGTACTCGCTATTAACTAGTTTGCACTTGAAATCCCTTGTTTTTCACCAACTTATTGTTCATTTAATCCATTTTGCCCGTAGATCATTCTATTGTGAATCAAATCGGCCTACAACAGCTTCACATCATCACCTCATAAGCTTCCTCGACTTCGTTTGACCCCCATAGCCCAATTTATCTACATCTTGTCATCCGCTTTATGTATTTGATCAGTTTCATTCCTCACAAACTTAAAAACTAAAAAAAACCAAAACACACTTCATAACTAGCCTAATATCGAACATCGCAAGTAAACACACCGACATCTTCTACACATATAGAGAGAGCCCTCTCCGAGTCCGTAAAGGCTAGGTCCTTGGGCTCCAAAGCTTGGCTTTGATGTTACATCGTCATTTGGCTAGCCAATCGGCCAAATCACGGGACCCTAACAAAGCTTGAATCGGGACATGAGCCGAATCGGTTGGAGTAATCACAAATGGCATGGCTACGTCAATGGGACATAGTGGTGGGAATCCCAAGCCCACCTAAAAAAGGGGCCATGGCCTAGTTGAGATGTGGAGAGCCCGATTATAACTATGTTGTACATAGGGGAGGCTCTCATCCCATGTGCATGGATGCTTTGAATTTTACATGCGCAGAATGTGTACAATCATCCTCGTTGTGACGACACTCTATCCGGCCATCGGCTTTGGGGATGGAAAGGCGCTGGACTTGGTGAGCTTGGTGTCCAACATTGACCCGCAGAGCCGAACCAAAATGTCTTTGAGGAACTCTCTGTCGCAACTGCGATATGATAGATCGTGGAATCCCAAAGTGAACCCGCACTTGTTCAAAGAAGAGTTTAGCGATGGCTTCGCTGTGATATTCTTCTTGCGGACTATTACACCATTTTTTTGGTCATCTAACTCCGTTACTATTAGATGGACCTAAGTACACCATGTAATACCAATTTTACCCTAAGTAAAATTTCTTTCACTAATGAAAAAATAACTTAGTAAAACACCTTTATTAAGTTGTTTATGGTCTAAATAAGAAATCCCATGAGGAAATATTCAATAAATCCACATTTGTTTTATTTTCCTCAAGGAATAATTAGTTAAACAACGAGTTTAATTAATATTCATAGTCATATTTAACCCAAAACACAAAAATTAATTAGATAAATTATTATTTATCTTATTATTTTCTAGGAATAATTATTTAAACCTTATTTAAATAATATTCCTTGATAGAAATTTGACTAAATCACCCATAAATAGTTAAATAAATCACTATTCATTTAATTATTACTCAACCACATCCTTAAAATGATAAATAAATAATTTATTTATTTATTATTTACAAATAAAGGGATTTGATCCAAGTCAAATTCCTTTTCCCTCCAACAAAAAATAATAAAATATTCCATAAAATTTCGATCTTGATTTGGTTAAAAATATTTTAACTATGCACCAATATCTAGGCTAACTCAATATTTTGTTATAAATAGAAGGGTTTTTCCATTCATTCATCACTTTTTTGTTGCCTAAAGATCACCCTAGATCTATACTTTTGGTCCGACATTGATCCACCATCATTGTCATATTTTTCTAACCTTTTTCTTGTGATCTCCCTTTGAGTTCCATTTGTGTCACGGGTTTTCTACACCATCAAGAGAGAATTTTAGATCTAAAGTGCTAAGGACTTACAAGAACCCATCCCATTGAGGAGAACTAGTAACATCCTTCTATGTTTTCCTCCCGGAGTGCCCTATAATATAAAATTCATTCAACATATTCTTGTCTTGTCTATTGGATGCATGGAGTAAATCTTGTTTTATTAATTGCTTAAAGTATTTTTGGTGCATAGATCTAGATTTTTGCGCATTTATCTTGATACAACTAATTGTAGATATGAAGATATTGACTGTACCATCTTTTGTTGTTAGGGTTGTTTGTTATGCTGTGCCTAAAGTGGTATTTTTTCGTACACTTGCAATTAAGATTCATAATAACAACTCGGTGACTCCCACATGTTTACTAATACGACCCCTATCATTTTTCTGATCCCTACATATCCAGTCGCTTCCCAAACCCTAGGATTTCTTCGACCTCTCTCTCTCGATGTTGTTTTTAACCTATAAAAACCCTAAAATAGTAAAAATTCTAACTTCCATGTGTTTTCGGACCTATTGCGTAGGTGACGGACATCGGTAGCGTAGCCCTTGAGACAACACATTCCGCTGAAATCGTCGCCGAGAGTGTTGGAAGTGCATGTCACACTTTTTTTGCCCTAAACACGCAACACGGAGCTTCAGTGACACATTTTTCCCGGCCCAAAAGCTGTGACCTGCGAGAAAACAGTGCCGTAAAGCTGCGACCTGAACTTTTTTGCGGGAGTTTTTTCCTCGAAATTTTTATGGGTTTGTCCGGGCCTTTGTTCTCCATCTCGCTCGTTTTGGACCTGTACTTTTTCTTTTTTACTCAAAAAAAGTGGGAACCTAGCCCCCTAGGGCTTCGATACTCTCCACACTTTGTGGAAGAATTTTAGTCTGCTAGCAGTTGTCCCGAAATTTTTTAGAGTGCTCAACCTTTTTTTAGATCCGATACCTCACCTTCAAATCCACTTCAAATTGGCTATTTATCCATCAAAATCACCTCATTTAGTGGTTTTCCTCTAGGGTCCACTTTGTTTCCCTCAGAGATAGCCTTTCGCCACCTCATTTACAACAATCTTTCCTCTAATTTGTTGTTGTTTTCTACACCACTTTCTAAAGCGCATTTGACCTTTAGATCCCCGTCCCTCCACGACCTTAGATCTATTGGCTATTTTGGTGTGTTTTGACTAGTTTTTTCCTACCTACAGTACTACTTATTGAGAGGCCCGCCTTCTTGGGTTTATATTATTGCATTATTAGCTTTTTATTTACTATTATTTCGCTTTCATATATTGTTATATGCAAGTTTTATTGAGGCTACACAACACACTTTTTATTTTTTCTCTACAAACATATGAGTTTAAAAATTAAAATTTACACACTTTTCACACACACCCTAAGTGAAGAAGAGCTTGGTTAACACCGCCAAGCAAAGACTCTAAAAACATTGAAATCAATTTATCCCGCACCTCTTCGCCCTTGTTTCGACATTGTAATCGGTTGATCCTACACCTCCTTGCCCTTGCTCGGTCTCTTTTTCCTTTGTTTCGTGTTTGTGTCATCATCATTGCACCACCAAGGCATTTATCTCGGAGACTTCTTGGCCTTCATCCTCGCCTCCAAGTAGGGAAGAATTACTCCTCCGCGTAGGATTCGAGTTAGTCCTCCACCGAGTCCGAACTCTAACTCCTCTTCCGGTTCATTGGGTTCTCCTCCGGTTCCGCTCCCGATTCTCCTCCAATTACCTTCACCATGTCTATTTCCGGACCTAACGCCGGGTGGTAACCACGGCCCCTACCGTTGGGAATACTACTGAGTGGGATAGCAACAAGAACTATCCTCGGCTACTCCCTTGCTCCCCTATATGACGTGGCCTCGCCTTCCCGATTTTGACCGGGTTGATAAATGACCCTATACACCATGACGCTGGTTGGCCTACTATGCCAACCAAGCTCCTTTCCGACATTCTCAAGTTTGAAGGCCTTGGCCGGAGAAGATCCTACAAATCATGTTCGATCTTTTCACATGTGGTGTCCGTCTAACTCCATTACCGATGACTTTTTCCATCTTCAGCTTGTTCCAACGTACGATTCATAGAGTAGCTTCTAAGTGGTATGTTGATCGGTGCCTCATCCTCTCATACCACCTTTGCAACTCTTGCTTAGTATTTTTCGTCTTATTTCCAGGCTTCCTCTTCGTTATCGACACTATTACCAAACTTTTGAATTCTTCTGTCAATGCGTTCATGACCTACCTATCCGATCATGTTCAAGAATGGCGAGAGAGAAAAGAGCCTATGTCGAGCCCCTACCTTCGAAGACCGTGTCTACATGGGTCGGTTCCTTAGATCTCTCTGCTGCCCTATCGGAAAAATATGTCGCGTCACATTTCCCTTAAACGTCGCTCTCCAAATTGCATTAAAATATGACCTAATCTACGCTCGGTCGGGTTATGTTTATCATCGTTCTACCTCGATCTTCCTAGATCCAAGTGGTGCCAATGCATTGGGGCATCTCATGCCGCCGAAGGTATCATTGGAGCTCTCTCTCATCCATACGCTCCGCTCCCATGGGCTATAGTTTTCCTCCCGGGGGCCAGCACCTCCGCACTTTTCACCCTCTGGTAGCATGTATCAAGGATACGGCATGCCTCCTCCTTTTTCCCCAACCTCCTTATTATCCGTATCCACGGCGTGGTGTTCCGGCTCCTCCGGCATTATCACCTCCGCCTCCCTTGCCTTCTCAACCCCCGCAGCAGGTAGCCACCGCCCCCTCGTGTATGGCGTATGTAGGGCACAACTAATCCTCCTCCTTCCAAAAAGAAGAGAAATTCACTCAAAATCAATCTTCTCCCGGGTAATCTGGACCTAATCCTCAAAATAATGCTCCTAACACTACTAAACAACAGTAGCACACATAAAAAATATTATTTGAGATCAAAAAAGAGGTTGAGAACTCGGGATGATGAACGAGAAGAATCAGAATGAGTACCTACTTTAGTGGTGACTCCACTACAAAAGAATTCTATTAAAAAATCAGATAAAGAGAAACAACCCATGAATCAAGAAAAAGAAAGAGAAGCGATAGTCGAAGCTCCTCAAATAAAATCTAATGACCCAAATATTTTGGAGAAAATTATTCTTGTTCCTAATCAACATGCAAATTCAATTAAAAACCAAGAAGAACCCGAAAAGTTAACAAAACAAAATCAAACTTTCAAAGCTTGTCTAAATAATTAGAAAAAGTAAAGATTCAAGTGCCACTTCTTGAGTTGGTCAAAACACACAGTTATAAGAAAGAAATTGCAGAATTTATTAATTTATCTCGATCGATGAGGTGGGTGATATAGTGAATCTACAAGAAGAGAAACCAGTGGTTAATTTTGGACCTCATGTTGAAGAGGTAGATTCTTCTATTCCACCTTTTTTATATATCAGTTCTTTTTTCATGATTTCATTTTTACATAATTGTATGCTAGATTCTCGAGCATCGCATAATCTAATGCCACCGTATCGTGATGAAAGAATTGAATTTACAAATCACCAAACCATATAGAGACCTTTATTCCTTTGATTCAAAAAGGGTGAAGTGTGTGGGTCTTACGAGGATATGGTTGTTTCCTTGGCTCAAATTCCAGCTAAGAGTATTATGATGGATGTGGTAGTAGCATATATCCCGACCCAGATTTGGTATGTTGTTGTCTAGATATTGGGGGAAAATCTTGGAGGAGTTTTGAAATTGGATTTCACATATGCTATCATTCTTGTTTTTTAATGGGGAGGAAAGGAGGTTATACATAGAAATCCAGATTCTTGAAAACAACTACCAAGAAATATGCGAGGTAATTCCCCCATTTATGGCTAAGAGAAGGAGGATCTCTCTTGTTTCATGCCAAGCATGAAGATACAAAATTTTGCAAGATTTACAAAAGAAGCTCGCTTGACCCAATTTACATAAAGAGTTGTGTTCAAATAAAATTTGGAAGTGTTATTTT
Source organism: Pinus albicaulis (assembly GCA_034641835.2). Classification (NCBI taxonomy): domain Eukaryota; kingdom Viridiplantae; phylum Streptophyta; class Pinopsida; order Pinales; family Pinaceae; genus Pinus; species Pinus albicaulis. Next base: position 309,878,230 of record CM076582.1, on the reverse strand, counting down.
GATGGTGCATTCTCTAAGGAGGGCATGCGGAGACGTGATTCATATTTATATCTCCCGAAGGTAACTTTTTACCTTTTTTCCTTCAAATTGGAATTTGAATCTACTAACAATGTGGCGGAATATGAAGCATTGATTCTAAGTCTCATGACATGACTAAACAAATGGGAATTTAGTTTTATCTCTTTTTGGTGACTTCCGAATTAATCATAAGACAAATTAAGAGTGGTGCGAATAAACATCCCTAGATTGAGATCTTATAGAAATGAGGTGTGGGATTTAGTTGAGAATTATTTTGAGGCTTTTAATTTACGGTTTATTCCAAGAGAACGTAACGGAATGGCATATTCATTGCGATTTCTAGACTAGCACATTTAAACCACCAATTAATCCAAGATTTAGATATGAAATTGAATTAAGATACAAGCCTTCAATCCCCGATAATGTAAAACATTGGTAGGTTTTTGAGGATGATGAACAAATTAATCGATTTTTTAACAATGATGAAAGTGATCAAAGCGATATGTCCAAAAATTTGAAACATTCAATTGGTGATTAGAAGATAATTCATTTGAAAGATAATATTTTGCCCAAAGGCCTAGTACCTCTTGAAAGATTGTTTGATGCTAATGATGTGTCAATGAACCGAGAAAAAAGTATCCCAAGATGGAGAAATGGAGGACCGCCAATTTAGGGACTCAACATGAACCTAAATTAGTCAAATTGTTTAGAGGAGTTCCTAAGGAGTACAGAAAGGTATGTAAACCTTTTTAAATAGTTCATAGACGTATTTTCATGGTCATATGAAGATTTGAAAACTTATGATTTGGATATTATTCAACATAAAATACCACCGAAAGATGGGGTTAAAACCACATAGCGAGTAAACTCGAGACAAATTAACCCACTATTGTTGGCCCCAACCGAAAAAGAGGTGAAAAAAATTTTGCAAGCCAAAATCATAGTTCCACTAAGATATTCAGCATTTGGTTTCGAATCTAGTACCGATCAGAAGAAAAATGGAGAGATAATATTATGTGTGGATTTCAGAAATTTGAACAGAGCTTCTTTAAAAGATAACGATCCTTTACCCAAGATGGATTTTGTTTTTGCAGTAAGCGGAGCATTCAAGTTATCTATGGTTGATGGTTTTTTACCGGGTATAATCGTGGTTGTGGAGAAGGAATATTAAAATAAGACTCCTTTCACTACACCTCGGGGAACATTCATGTATGCCGGGATGCCATTCAGGCCTCAAGAACGCGAGGAGCAACTTTCCAAAGAGAAATGGATATTGCTTTTGTGGGTGTTAAATTTGTAGTTATTTATCTTGATGATGTTACTATTTTTTCAGAGTTCCGATGATGAACACTTAGAACACTTGAAGAAATCTTTCTCGAAATGCGGAAAGTTTGGATTATCATTAAACCCCAAGAAATCTTTGTTTTTCTTTAGAAGAAGGTAAGTTATTGGGTCATATAATTTCAAAAAAAAGGAGTAAAGATTGACCTCGCAAGGGTTGAAGCTATATAGACAATTTCGCTACCTAGAAGTAAAAAGGACATCCGAAAGGTTTCTAGGAAAAATCAATTTTCCGAGAAGATTGGTTCCAAATTATGTTGAAATTGTCGAGAGAATAATAGATATGTTAAAGAATAATTTTTTGAAGTAAAATGGGATAAAGATGCAAGAGAATCATTCGGTAGAATTAAAGAAGCTCTCCAAGAAGCTCCTATCTTAATCACTCCCGATTACTTGAAACCTTTTAAGGTCTTCTAATTTGCATCATCTTCTACTTTTGCTTTTTTATTATTACAAAAATAATGAAGAAGGTAGTGAACAACATGTAGTCTTTTTCAGCAAAGTCCTCAAAGATGCAGAAATCGAAGTATAATATCTTGGAGAAAAACGGTATATGCTTTAGTGAAATCATTAAAGGCTTTCGAGAACTTATATACTTCATTATCAAATAGTATCATATGTGCCTAATTCTACTATAAAGGATTTTCTAGTACAGTGATGTGGAAGGAAAAAGAGGAAAATGGATTACCAAAATCCGAGGAATATGACCCGGATATCAAACCAACAAAGTTATTCAAAGGACGAGACTAGACAAATTGTCGACGTAATCTAATTTCCAAGCTTTGGGAATTGGTTTACTTGCACTTTCGTAGATGAAGTAAAGCGAAGAAACGGATCGGGATTAAGACAAAGTCAGGAAATTAGGTACAAATTTCCTGCGTTCGAAAGCTGGTATAAGGATATCATTCATTATCTATGTTTCTTTTCTTATCATTCTTCAATAAACGAGAGCTAAGTATAGAGCTCTAAAACTTAAATATCAACCCTATGTTATAATTGAAGCTAAGTTGTATTGGAAAGATCCCGCCGGTGTATTTCTATTATGTTTTCGACAGGAGGAAACCATGAAGGTGATTAGAGAACATCATGAATGCTTGTGTGGAGGTCACTACCGCTGAAGGAAACTACTCATAAGATTCTTAAATCAGGTTTTTATTGTCCCTCTTTATTTGTTGATGAATACGGAAACTCATAGAAGTTGCCATAAATGCCAATTATTTGCGAAAAAGAAAAGACTAGCTCCTTTACCACTTCTTCTTGTATTTATTGAATAACCTTTCGAGACAACGGGGATTGGATTTCATTGGAGATATTAATCCACCATCAGAGTGGGCGACTTTAAAGTGGATTTTAATCGACATGCGATTATTTTACAAAATGGGTAGAGGCAAGTTCCTAATAGAAAGGAAAAATGATTTGGTTGTGATCAAGTTTTTGGAGGAGAATATTTTCAGTATATTTGGATGTCCAAGTAAAAATTGTAAATGACAATGCTCGGGTTTTCAATTTAGTCGGGTTCATAAAAAAATTTTAGAATTATAATGTAATATTATCCCACTCTAAAACATACGCGTCCTTAGGGAATGGGTTAGCAGAATCATCTAATAAAACATTGGTGAAAAATATTAAAGAAAACAATCAATGAGAATAAAAAAGGATTGGGATTCAAAGTTGATTTTTTTTCTTTATGGGCGATAAGAATCACTACTAAAAGATCCACTGGTAAGTCTCCATATGAATTGGTATATGGTGCTCGAGGCTCTGTCTCCTACTCGCTAGCAAGACTAGTGATTTATTTTCTTCAAGACTCTTAAGAGGAACCTAATGTCTTGATCAGTAAGACTAAACCAGCGATAGAGTTAAATGAAAGAAGAAATAAATTCGTAGACAATTTGATCATTTATCGGGAGAAAATGAAATCTATTTTTGAGAGAAAGGAAAGAGAAATCTTGTTTCTGGACTCAGAGACCTAGTATTAAGATGGGATAATAGGAGGGGAAGAGAAAGGGAAACATGGAAAATTTGATCCTTTATGGTATGGTCCTTACAAAATCTCCGAAGTCGGATCAAACAACACTTTCATGCAGGAGATAGCAGTAGAATTGCCTATAAATGGGCGAGTATCTCGAAACATTATTTCAAAGCACTAAAAGTAGTTAGTTTACTATTTGTACATGTCCAGCGTTTCCTCTCACTTTGTACATTTTTCATCAAGCAATTTTGACTCCATGCCCGAAGTGAAGGCACCGATCTACGGGTTCTTAGTGTTTCGTGGCAAAAAACATTATACCTAGGTGGAGCCGGATGTTGTGGATCATAGTCGTATCCCTTTTTATTTTTCAAATATTTGGCAAAAATAAAAATATAAAATGTGGGAAAATATGTTAAAGTATTGAACTCTTATACTTTAGCATAAAAAATATTGATGTTCATTAAATTTTAAGTTTAAACATTTAAACTTTATAAACGTGGGTTCGTATTAAAGGTTAAATAGTGATTGGTTTGAATGGTGAAAAGCGTCGATCGTTAAAATCTCTATTAAAAAATCCCAACCCGCGGGCACAACTAGCACAATAGATATCATGTGGAGTGCCTCCGCGATTGGATCAGGGCTGGCTTGTGGGGGACAACGGAGATCAACGATAGAGATCAAATGCGGGGGCACCGAAACATATTTTTCCTTTGTACCCCGAGAGCCCCCGCGATGACGTAGGACGCCGAGTTGGCCCAAGTTTTCCCTCCATGTCAAGAAGAGTTAACGATTTGCTTTGGCCCGTATTGTCGGCATTTAATTAAAAACCCGCGCCACCTATTTAAAGAATTTTTTGCCTATTTTTCAAAATTACTTGTGAATTGCCGCAGCTACACCTCATTTGAGTTCTCCTTCACCTTCAAAATTTGTCCACCCCGTAAGTTGTTTTCCATGTAAGCTTCTAACCATGGCTAAAATTTCATCACTCATCGTGTTCAACTTGCCATATCCCTCTCATGGATACCGAGAGGGATATCCAAGATACCCTATGTTCGATAATTCATCTCCTACCAACAAGTTGCTAATGAATACTAATGCCTCTCCGTATATTTTGCCATGATCAAGTCCGAAGTCTTGTCTACATGCATCCCTAAAACCCACCTTTTCCCCCGAATTCATTTATTGGTTGGTATCACTTATGTATCCAAGGAAATGCTTTGTCATGAATTCCCAAGGAGAATTTTTTTTCAAGTGCCTACTTTATTAATCCGTCAAGCCTTATGCTATCACGAGTCAAAGTCGTGCATTCAATTTTTTGAAGATTCACTAGTTTAGTATTATGAAAATCTTGTAAGAGAAGAATTAAATTAGTGCATGTTTCATTTGAAAGCGACATGAAGTAGTTTCGGCGCAGTTGTGACGCTTACTATGGGGGTATTTGATGTCGAGACTCGTCCAATTTTGAGTCATATTGCAAAAATTCCGGGTAAGGATGATGATAATGCAAGTGGATAAATAAATTCTAGGAATGTTTGCCATGATGATGAAGCCGGGGAATGGTCTTGGATATTCCATCTTATTGGCAGAAGTAGTCAACTCACAACTCGATGAGCCTCTCATTAACGGAGTTATTTTAAATTTCCCTCATTAATTGTATATTTGTTCTTATACCAAAATGTGGAAGAGTTCATGCATTTAGGCCTAAATATTATGGATGAAAATAAAAGAAGACAATCGATATATATTCTGGATAGATGTAGTTAGAAGGGAGCAAAATGAGGTCCGGGTTTTTTGATTTTGCTAGTTATTACTAAGACAGCGCATACAAAATATTGAATGGAAGTCCCCCCCTTGTTTCCTACCTAAAGCTCAGGAGTTTTTTGCATTTAGGAAACAATTGTAAATATGGAGGCTGGTTTGTTTTTTAAGGAATATTCTGAAATAAGGCTATATGAAGCAAGTGTTGAGCCTTACGGACTCCCAACTTTTTGTGCCCATGAGGATTTTTGCTTTAGAATTCATTAGACAAAGTCTAAATGTTGATCGTAGTTCATTTTGTGCCTATGAAGAAAGGTCACATGTACAAATTACCCATGGTTGTAGGCCCTTTCATAGTAAATATGAGACAAAGAGCGTTTGATGAAGTGACAAAAATGTTAGATGGCATGCATATGATATTAGGAGAAAGTTGGGCTTATGACCCATATAGTGTTATTTCAAATAGAAGGATTGAGAATGGATATTTTGCTTTCATTCATGAAAGTAGGCCAAAACAAGAGAAGATAGCATGTAAAGATGTGAAGAACTCGGTAGATGCTTAACATTCAAACTCCTATTATAGCAAAGAAATCAGCTAAAAGAACCAAGGAAATGGTGATTGATCTAGATGATGAGGAGCGTGGAGCCATGAAGAGAACAAAAGTTACCGAAGAGCTCCGCATATACTGCGCTCCCCCGGTTTTTCTTTTCATTTGGGAGAAGAACAAGATGCTCCTACTCGCCTGCAGGGAATCATGAAGCTTCTCATGAATAGGTGCCCTTGATTAAACAAATGTTTTCACAAATTGAAAGAAAGAAATCGGAGGATGAGAGGCCAACATGGAGGCCTGCAAAGCCGAACATCAAATTACTACCGAACAAGCAAGGTTGTTAACTTTAATGGATCTTGAAAAAGATCAGCTTTAGAGTTTCCTCTCACATCCTATAGATATGTCAATTGGTCCTTCCAACAATTTCAACAACGTTAATGTGATCTGTGGATGGTAAATAAAGATTCCTCTAATTGATAAAATGAACTTGCATATGCAAACGAAAGTCGAATTGATTGTAAATGACCTCACCAAGACTAATCGCAATGGAAATAAAGGCGAGAGAATATTTTTGGCAAATTAATTAATAATATGAAGTTATAAAAGGCTAATTCAAGAGCCTTAACAGTTCAAAATGAAGAATTGAAGAAGATTATTATAAAATTGAGTAGACGCTAGTGACGTAAGATCTGTAGTGGAGTTCATGCAAAGTGCTTGAGGTAGAGATATCTACATTAAGGAAGAAATTGAAGTTACCCTACTTTCGGTGAACATTCAATGGCTACAAAAGTTGCAAAGGTAGAGAAGGAAAAAGAAAAGTTGTTGCTACAACTCATGCGGAAGGATGAAGAACTTTCCAAAGTAAAACGGCATCGCAATTTCATTACAAAATCATATTGATAATCATAATTGTACTTTTGTTTTTCCCTACTGAGTGATGAAGACCCACAAAGACAAATTATTCAATTAAATATTGAGTTGCAGATGGCTGAAAGAGATAGAAATAAATCTCAAACATATCACGGAGACTGCAACAAAATTGATGAAGATCATAGAAAATGAAGCAAATAAATACAAAATGGATTTCCGAAATGTCGAAGGTGAGATTAAGAATATCAAAGAAAGAATGAAAGGTAATCGTCACTAATTCAAGCTAAAGATATCATTTGGACTGATATCATTTCGTAAAGGAAATCCAATTGGTGCTTCGATGATAATTGCAAAAAGAAAAAAGCCTTATTGTGGAGTGTGAAGAGCCAATTATGTCCTGATAAGCAAAAAGGGATTAATAGAGCCATTTGGGCCGAATATTTATTGATTTTATCAATTCCAAATAAGATCAAGGGAGTTAGAGGAGAATGATATGTGAGGACGTAATGTTATATGCGGTGGAAATTAATAAAATGATTATCGTGAATGATCTCGAAAGGTCAGCAGAAAAGAAACTAATGAAATCAAAGAAAGCGATAAGTCAATTTGATAAATCTTTTGATAAAAATGACAAGGGTAGGTCTTGCCATCATGTTGGGGAAGTCAGAGGAATCTTTTTCCTTGGAGATACTATGAGAATTTACTCGGTGATGACAAAAAACAAGGTTGATAACGAGCATGAAAAGACCTGTGTGCTTTAAGGAGAGACAATGGTCAACTTCTTGCAGAGACATTTTCAACTCTTGTGGATGGTAAAAAACTCTTTTCTACGAAATGCATTCTTATGACCAAGTCGCATTCGATTGGAATATCACAATTTGACACATTCATCTAGGACTAAGGTATAAATATGGAAAAAGTGCAGAGCTTGGAAAAATTGACCTACCAAAAGGATCGAGGCGAAAGAAAGACAAATCGACCAAGGAAAAGAAGCCACATCATCGACAATTCCAATAGATTAGGATATTTATTTTATGTTATTTTCTAAAGACAATGTAATTGTAATAAGACATTTTTAAGGCATGTAATAGACAACCTTCAAAGTCTTGAAGTAGTTTTGGTAGTTAGGATTGGTTACATCGGTTCCAAACGCCTTGCATATCGTATTTAGTGTAGTTTTCAAGAGGAAGAAAGGTTAAGAGTTTTTGGACCTCCGAGACAAATATTTTTTGTACTCAAAGATTCAAAGATTAATGAATGAGTAAGCAAGTTTATGGCATTTTTTCTTATGTTGAAATTTATTCCAAGTTTTCATTATGTATTTCCATCTATGAATAAAACAATTTTATGAGCGGTAGGTCTCTTCTTACTTCGTGTATAAGAGTTAAAAAACCTTAATTGGCACTCCTTTGTTTTAACTATTTCTTTCACATATTTCTGGGGTTTGGAATGATATTTTCTGTATAAAACAACATATCAGTTTGGACTTCTTCTTACATTTTCTTCTAGGCACTTTATTCAACATCAACAGATGGTAGCATTGTGAAGCATTCATAATATTTGATATTTAAGAGTTTGATTATAAATACTTGAGGGTTAATAAAACAGAGACATAAAAATTTGTGACATAATCATAAATGGTCTTAAGCACCGATTTCTTATCACGACTAAAGGAATTGTCTCTTAAGGTACAACATTAATTGGCACCATTGCCGAGGAACGAATATTCAAAGGTTTTCCCTAGGTTTTGTTCATATTTCCTGCGGTTGTTCGGAGAGGAGGAAATATAAAGTCGTGTTTTTATTTTAAATAATTATGGCTCCTAAGAGGCCTCACAAGAGGTCGGAGATACCTCTTAGCAAAAAATTCCCTATTTTGTCGGATCCAAAAAATTTAGTTTCAAAAAAGGGCTAGAAATCAAAAATATTTTACACACTGATGTCACACTGCTTGCCTAACTGCGGTAGTTCTCATATTTTTCCATCCAAGGAAATTTCCCAAAAACTCATTTTCCCCCGAAAAAAAATCCTTGTCATCACCCATTCACTTCCAAGAACCAACATTAGAAGAACTATTTTTTGAGTCCGTATCATTTCCATTCACGAGAATCGAGATTTCATTTGTATTCCGGGACTCAAGATGCAAACCTCCCGCGTTCAATCCCTAAGCTAGTATTGTTGCTATGTGCCCAACCCAGTATTTCCTTAACTCGCCTACCCTACCCTCAAATCTAACACTACACTCAACCGTAATATTTCCATGTAACATTTACGCTCAGCGACGTATTATTTATGAGGGACTCTCCTCGTTTTTCAAAGCTAGCCTACAGGTTCTACATACAACTCACGATTTTACCTCATCGAGCCACTAGGTTTAACGTATGAATTCATCTTTATGGATATGTCTTGTTGTTTCTAATGTTCTAAACCACTATGGTACCTTCAATTCTTCTACATAACATTCATATACCCCTTCCCATATCGCGGTTGTTCCACCCCCTTTATCCCCACCCACAGCCGGTATTCATTTTACCCCCGCTCAAGGAGCAGACTTCAATCGGGGGCATAAAAATGGCGGCCCACTGCTTTCTTGATGAATAGATATGCACCATTAAATCTACCCCAACCAATGAATCTAATGCCTCGGGAGTATCTTAAGTTACTCCCTATATTTACTTGGTGAAGATGAAATAACTCGCAGAACAACACTTGCCTTTGTTTTGCACTTTGCTAAAAACTTTAATGTAGAACATCTTGATGTAGTAATGAGACTTTTTGTACGAGTCTCTAAGTGGAGAGGCAAGAAAATGGTTTAAAGGATTACCTAACGGTTCAATCAATGATTGGGATGAATTAGAAATACAATTCATTCGCAGATGGGGTGAAAAAAGAGACCATGGTTATTCTTTAACAAAATTTAATGTTATAAAGAAAAAATCAAATGAAAGCATGAGTGATTTTGTGAAAAGATTTAATTAGTTGTACAATAGTTTGCTTACGCGGAAATGAAACATCATCTTATTGGAGCAAGGGTTGTTTTTGGCTGGTGCATTTGCATTAGATTTCAATTTTACCTTGAGAGAAATAAGAGCCTCTACTCTTGAACAAATTCAAAGCCGATGCCTTAGAAATTAGAGCGCAAACATGACTATCGACGGGAAGGTTCAAGACAAGGGAAATGCTAAAGAAGAGGATTCATCACAAGGTCAAAGTATAGATGATATATGACTAAGGTCATTAAAAATTTGTCAAATAAATTAGTAAAGTTGGAATTAGATAACAAGAAACCTCGCACAACAAAACAGAGGGGTTTTCAATCCCCACTCCGAAAACAACCCCTACGGATTCTACGGAGAGAAAGAAAAGATCAAGATCAAGTCCAAGCACCTTTATATATATAGGCAACCCCATCACATTCTAGCCGATAATGATAAAAAAGAAGATGAAGATCAAATTTCTGAGTGCATATGGAAGATGATGAAATAAAATAAGAGAGTGAGAAATTATATGCAAAAGAATGTAAAGAAGTTGATATCTCATTTGATCGGGAAAGAAATGTATGATTATTGCAAACGATTTGTCGATTTTATGCAAGGTGAGTTGCATAAAAAATATGATTTTAGGTCAAAAAATAAGCTGAGAACTCAGGATGATGAAGGAGAAGAATCGGAATCGGTACCTACTTTAGTGGTGACTCCACTACAAAAGAATTCTATTAAAAAATTAGATAAAGAGAAACAACCCATGAATCAAGAAAAGAGAAAGAGAAGTAGCAAGTCAAGCTCCTCAAATAAAATCTAATGACCCAAATATTTTGGTGAAAATTGTTACACGTTCTCGATCAACATGCAAATTCAATTAAAAAACCAAGAAGAACTCTGAAAATTTAACAAAACAAAATCAAACTTTCAGACTTGTCTAAAGAAATTATAAAAATAAAAGATTCAAGTGCCACTTCTTGAATTGGTCAAAACACCTAGGTATAAAGAAATAAATTGCGGAAATTTATTAATTTATCTCGATCGATGAGGTGGGTGATATAGTGAATGCTGCAAGAAGAGAAACCAAAGTGGCTACTTTTGGACCTCAAGTGTTGAAGAGGTGGATTCTTCCGTTCCACCTTTTATATATCGGTCTGTTGCATGATTTCATTTTACATAATTGTATGCTAGATTCCGGAGCATCACATAATCTAATGCCACTATACTCGTGATGAAAGAATTGAATTTACAAATCACCAAACCATATAGAGACCATTATTCCTTTGATCCAAAAAGGGTGAAGTGTGTGGGTCTTATCAAGGATATGGTTGTTTCACGGCTCAAATTCCAGCCTAAGAGTATTATGATGGATGTGGTAGTAGCGGATATCCCATCTAGATTTGGTATGTTGTTGTCTAGATCTCGGGAGGCAAAGCTTGGAGGAGTTTTGAAATTGGATTTCACATATGCTATCATTCCTTGTTTTTAATGGGGACGAAAGGAGGTTATACATAGAAACTAGATTCTTGAAAAAAACTACCAAGAAAGATGCGGGTAATTCATCCATTTATGGCCAAGAGAAGGAGGATCTCTCTTGTTTCATCGTCAGCATGAAGATACAAAATTTGTTGAAGATTCACAAAGCGACTCGCTTGACCAATGTACATAAAGAGTCGTGTTCAAATAAAATTTGGAAGTGTTATTTTTGATGGTGCATTCTCTAAGGAGGGCACTGGAGTCGGGATTCATATTTATATCTCCCGAAGGTAACTTTTTACCTTTATCCTTCAAATTGGAATTTGAATCTACTAACAATGTGGCGGAATATGAAGCATTGATTCTAAGTCTGGATATGACTAAACAAATGGGAATTCAGCTTTTTATCTATTTTTTGGTGACTTTGAATTAATCATAAGACAAATTAAGAATTGGTGCCGGACTAAACATCCCGTATTGAGATCTTATAGAAATGAGGTGTGGGATTTAGTTGAGAATTATTTTGAGGCTTTTAATTTACTGGTTTATTCCAAGAGAAGAGAACAAAATGGCGAGATTCATTGGTAGTTGCAGCTAGCACATTTAAACCACCAATTAATCCAAGATTGAGATATGAAATTGAATTAAGATACAAAGCCTTCAATCCCCGATAATGTAAAACATTGGCGGGTTTTTCGAGGATGATGAAAAAATTAATCAGCTTTTTAACAATGATTGGAAGTTTTGAAGATAGTCAAATTGATTTAGAAGTTGATGAAAATGATCAAAGTGATATGTCCAAAATTTTGAAACATTCAATTGGTGATCGAAGATAATTCGAGTTGAAAGATAATATTTTTCCCGGAGGCCCAGTACCTCTCGAAATATTGTTTGATGCTAAAGATGTGTCAATGAACTAGAAAAAAAGTATCCCAAGATGGAGAAATGGAGGACTGCAATCTAGTGGACTCAACATGAGCCTAAATTAGTCAAATTTTTTAGAGGAGTTCCTAAGGAGTACAAAGAAAGGTATGTTAACCTTTTTAAACGAGTTCATGAGACGTATTTTCATGGTCATATGAAGATTTGAAAACTTATGATTTGGATATTATTCAACATAAAATACCACCGAAATAGAGGGGTTAAACCACATGTTTAAACTCACAAAAATTAACCCACTATTGTTGGCCCCAATTGAAAAAGAGGTGAAAAAAATCAATCCAAAATCATAGTTCCACTAAGATATTCGGATTAGGTTTTCGAATCCAGTACTAGTTAGGAAGAAAAAATGGATAGATAACATTATGTGTGATTTCAGAAAATTTGAACAAAGCTTCTTTAAAAGAGAACTATCCTTTACCCAAGATGGATTTTGTTTGGCGCAAGCAAACTGGAGCATTCAGCATTCATGGTTGATGGGTTTTTCTGGGTATAACTGTGTGGCTATGGAGAAGGAAGGTCAAAAGAAGACTACTTTCACTACACCATGGGAACATTCATGTATGATAGGATGCCATTCGGTCTCATGAACGCAGGAGAAACTTTACAAAGAGAAATGGATATTTCTCTTTTTGTGGTGATAAATTTGTAGTTATTTATCTTGATGATGTTACTATTTTTTCGTGTCCGATGATGAACACTTAGAACACTTGAAGAAAGCTTTCTTGAAATGCAGAAAGTTTGGATTATCATTAAACCCCAAGAAATTTTTGTTTGCTTTAGAAGAAGGTAATTTATTGGGTCATATAGTTTCAAAACAAGGAGTAAAGATTGACCTCGCAAGGGTTGAAGCTATACGTGACAATTCCACCGCCTAGAAGTAAAAAGGACATCCAAAGATTTCGGGAAAAAGCAATTCTATGAGAAGATTTGTTCCAAATTATGCTTAAATTGTCAGGAGAATAACATATATGTTAAAGAAGAGTGTCTGAAGTAAAATGGAATAAAGATGCAAGAGAATCATTCTGTAGAATTAAAGAAACTCTCCAAGAAGCCCCCCGTCTTAATCATTCTAGATTACTTGAAACCTTTTCAGGTCTTCTCATTTGCATCATCTTCTACTATTCGTTGTATTATTACAAAAAAATGAAGAAGGTAGTGAACAAACGTAGCCTTTTTTCAAAGCAAAGTCCTTAGAGTTGCGTAACCTGTAGTATAATATTTTGGAGAAACGGTATATGCTTTAGTGAAATCATTAAAGGCTTTTAGAACTTATATACTTCATTCTCAAATAGTAGCATATGTGCCTAATTCTTCCGTAAAGGATGTGCTAGTACGAGTGATGTGGAAGGAAAAAGAGGAAAATGGATTGCCAAAATCTAGGAATATGACCGGATATCAAACCAACCAAGTTAGTCAAAGGAGCAAGGACTAGCCAAATTGCCGATAGAATCTAATTTCCAAGCTTTGGGAATTGGTTTACTTTGCACTCTGTAGATGAAGTAACTAAAGAAACAGATAAGATTAAGACAAAGTCGGCAATTAAGTACAAATTTCTTTGTTCGGGATGGTATAAGGATATCATTCATTATCTTTGTTTCTTTTTCTTGTCCTCCTTCAATAAACAGAGCTAAGTACGAGCTTTGAAACTCAAAGCTAAACCCTATGTTATAATTGAAGCTAAGTTGTATTGGAAAGATCTTATACTGGTGTATTGTTGTTATGTTTGACATAAGAGGAAACCATGGAGGTGATTAAAGAATATCATGAATGATTGTGTGGAGGTCACTATAGTTGGAAGGTAAGTCGCTCATAAGATTCTTAAATCGGGGTTTTATTGGCCCTCTTTATTTTCTGATGTATACGAAATCGTTAGAAGTTTCCAGAAATGCCAATTGTTTGAAGAAAAGAAAAGACTAGCTCCTTTACCACATCTTCCCGTATTTATTGAAGAACCTTTCAAACAATGGGGATTGGATTTCATTGGAGATATTAATCCACCATCAAGTGTGAAGTCTACATGGATTCTAACTACTATTTATTATTTTACAAAATTGGTAGAGGCGCTCCTACTAGAAAGGAAAATGATTTGGTTGTGATGAAGTTTTTGGAGGAGAATATTTTCAATAGATTTGGATGTCCAAAGAAAATTGTAACCGACAATGCTCAAGTTTTCAATTCGGTCGGGTTCATAAATTTTTGTCATACTTATAATGTAATATTATCCCACTCTACAGACATATCATCCTCGGTGAAATGGGTTAGCAGAATCATCTAATAAAACATTGGTGAAAATATTAAAGAAAATAATCAATGAGAATCAAAAGGATTGGGATTCAAAGTTGATTTTTTTCTTTATAGGCGATAAGGATGAATATTAAAAGATCCACCGGTAAGTCTCCATATGAATTGGTATATGGTGCTCAGTGCTTTGTTTCCTACTCGGTTAGCAAGACCAGTAATTTCTTTTCTTCAAGACTCTCAAGAGGACCCTAATGCCTTGATCAAAAGACTAAACCAGGTGATAGAGTTAAATGAAAAGCAGAAATAAAGTTAGAGACAATTTGATCATTTATCAAGAGAAAATGAAATCTATTTTTGACATAAAGGCAAGAGAAATCATGTTTCAAACTAGAGATCTAGTATTAAGATGGGATACCGAGGAGGGAAGAGAAAGGGAAACATGGAAAATTTGATCCTTTATGGTATGGCCCTTACAAAATCTCACGAAGTCGAGATCAAACAACACTTTCATGCCGGGAAAATCTTCGATGGAGAAGCGATAGAACTGCCCGTAAATGGGCGATATCTTAAAGCATTATTTCAGACACTAAGCAGTTAGTTTACTATTTGTACATATTCGATTTCCTCTCACCGTACATTTTTCATCAAGCAATTTTTCGACTCCATGCCCAAAGTGAAGGTACCGATCGCAGGGTTCTTAGTGTTTCGTGGCAAAAAACACTATCCCTAGGTGGAGCGCGTATGTTGTGGATCATAGTCATATCCTTTTAATTTTCAAATATTTGACAAAAATAAAAATATAAAATGTGGGAAAATACGTTAAAGTATTGAACTCTTATACTTTATCATAAAAAAGATTGATGTTCATTAAATTTTAAGTTTAAACATTTAAAATTTATAAATCGTGGGTCCGTATTAAAGGTTAAATAGTGATTGGTTTGAATGGTGGAAAAGCGCCGATTGTTAAAATCTCTATCAAAAGCCCAACCTCGCAAGCAAAACTAGCATGATAGATATCATGTGGAGTGCCTCCGCGACTGATCGGGTTGACCGTGGGGACACACGGAGATCAACGATGGAGATCTAATGTGGGGGCACCGACCCATATTTTTCCTCCGTACCTCGAGAGCACCCGGGCAGGTGATGTAGAACGCGCGAGTTGGCCCCAATTGTCCTCCATGTCAAGCAGAGTGCTAACGGTTGGTGGCGCGTCTTGTCAGACTTTAATTCAAAACCCACGCCACCCATTTAAATAATTTTTTGCCTATTTTTCAAAATTACTTGTGAATTCTTCGCGCTGCACCCCATTTGAGCTCTCTGTCACCTTCAAAAAAATTTCCACCACCCGTAAGTTGTTTTCCACATAAGCTTCTAACCATGGCTAAAAGGTCATCCCCGTCAAGTTCAACCAGACCCATATCCCTCTCATGGATACCGAGAGGGATATCCAAGATACCCTCTGTTTAGTAATTCATCTCCCCTTTTACCAACACGCTATAATGAATACTAATGACTCTCCCGTATATTCTACCATGATCAAGTCAGAGTATTTGTTACACCATTTTTTGGTCATCTAACCTATTATCATTAGATGGACCCAAGTACACCATGTAAGACCAATTTTACCCTAAGTAAAATTACTTTCACTATGTAAAATAACTTAATAAACCACATTTTATTAGGTTGTTTATGGTCTAAATAGAAAACCCCAAAAGGGAAATATTAAACAAATCTATATTTGTTTGATTTTCCTCATGGAATAATTAATTAAACAATAATTTAATTATTATTCCGGTCATATTTAACCCAAAAACAAGGAAATTAATTAGATAAATCCTTATTTATCTTATTATTTTCTAGGAATAATTATTTAAATCTTATTTAAATAATATTCCTTGTTAAATATGACTAAATCATTTATAAATAATTAAATAAATCATTATTTATTTAATTATCATTCAACCACTTCTCTTAAAATAATAAATAAATCATTTATTTATTTATTATTTACAAATAAAAAGGATTTGACCCAAGTCAAATACCTTTTCCTCCAAAAAAATATAATAAAATATTCCATAAAAGGTGGATCTAGATTTGTTTAATATTATTTTAATCATACACCAAGATCTAGAATGACCTAATATTTTGTTATAAATAGAAGGTTTTTTCCCATTCATTTCTCACCTTTTGTTGCTCATTAGATCACTCCGGATCTATGCCTTGGTCTGACTTTGAGCCATTATCATTGTCACATTCTCTACTTTTTACTTTGTGAGCTCCCTTTGAGTTCTATGTTTGTTTGGGTTTTCTACACCAACAAGAGAGAGAAATGCTAGATCTGAAGCGCTGAGAACTTTCAAGAACCCATCCCATTGAGGAGAATTGGAAACACCTTTCTTGTTTCCCTCTTAGGTGCCCTCAATATAAAAATTCTTTCAAAAAATATTATTCTTGTCTTGTCTATTGGATGCATGGAGCAAAACCTTATTTTCAATGCTTAATGTCTTTTTATGCATAGATGCTGATTTGTGCAAACCTGTCTCGATCAACTAACTACGCATTTGAAGATATTGGCAGCCATATTTGATGTTAGGGCTATTTGTTATGCGTAGCTAAAGTGGTATTTTTGCGTACATTTCGACAAAAGATTCATACTAACGATGTGCCCGTATGCATCCTTAAACCCCACCTTTTCCCTAAATTCATTTATTGTTTGGTATCAATTATGTATCCGGGAAATGATTTGTCATGAATTCCCAAGGAGAAAAACTTTGGTGCGGTGTCTACTCTATTAATCCACCAAGCCTTGTGCTATCCCGAGTCGAAGTCCTACATTCAATTTTCTCGACGATTCACGAGTTCGTATTATGACAATCTTCGCAGAGAAGAATTCAATCGTCTCATGTTTCATTTGAAGCCTGACATGAAGTAGTTTCAGCCAGATTGTAAGAAGTTTAATATGGGGGTTTTTTATGCTAAGACTCGTCTAGTTTTGAGTCATATTGAAAAAAAATTGGGTAAGGATGATGATAATGCAGTGGATAAATCAGTTCTAGGAATGTTTTCCATGATGATGAAGCTAGGAATGGTGCTAGATATTCCATCTTATTGCCGGTAGTTAACCTACTCAATACCTGATGAGTCTCTCATTAACGTGTTCTTTAAATTTCCTCCCTCATTAATTGTATATTTGTTCTTATACCAAAATGTGGAAGAGTTCATGCATTTAGGCCTAAATACTATGGATGAAAATAAAATAAGACAATCAGTGATATTCTAGATAGATGTAGTTAGAAGGGAGAAAAATGAGGCTGGGTTGTTTAATTTTTCTAGTTATTACATGCCACCTGCATGAAAAATAATAAATGGAGGTCCTCCCCCCTGTTTCCTACCTAATGCTCAGGATTTTTTGCATTTAGGAAACAATTGTAAATATGGAGACTAGTTTGTTTTTGAGGAATATTCCGAAATAAGGCTATATGGAGCAAGTGTTGAGCCTTACGTACTCCCAAATTTTGTGCCCATGAGGCTTTTGGTTTAGAATTCATTAGACAGAGTCTAAATGTTGATCAGGTTCATTTTGTGCCTATGAAGAAAGGTCACATGTACAAATTACCCATGGTTGTGGGCCCTTTCATAGTAAATATGAGACAGGAATTTGATGAAGTGAAAAAAATGTTAGATGACATGTAGATGTTATTAGGAGAAAGTTGGTCTTATGACCCATATAGTGTTATTTCAAATAGAAGGATTGAGAATGGATATTCTGCTTTCATTCATGAAAGTGGACCAAAACAAGAGAAGATAGCATGTAAATATGTGAAGAACTCAGTAGATGCTAACATTCAAACTCCTATTATAGCAGAGAAATCAGCTAAAAGAACCAAGGAAATGGTGATTAATCAAGATGACGAGGAGCAGGGAGCCATGAAGAGAACAAAAGTTACTAAAGAGCCTGCATCTACTTCTCCTGGTTTTTCTTTGCATTTGTGAGAAGAACAAAATGCTCCCCGCCTCACCCAGGAAATCATGAAGCTTCTCATAAATAGGTGCCCTTGATTAAACAAATGTTTTAACAAATTGAAGAAAGAAATCGGAGGATGAAGGCCGGCATGGAGGCCCAAGCTGAACATCAAATTACTACCGAACAAACAAGGTTGTTAATCGTAATGGATCTTGAAAAAGATCAGTTTATAATTTCCCTCTCACATCCTATAGATATGTCAATTGGTCCTTCCAACAATTTCAACACTATTAATGTGACTTTGGATGTAAAGAAGATTCCTCTAATTGATAAAATGAACTTGCATATGCAAACAAGTCAATTGATTGTAAATGACCTCACCAAGACTAATGCAATGGAAATAACTACGAGAGAATATGTTGGGCAAAGTAATTAAGCACTCAAGTTAGAAAAGGCTAATTCAAGAGCCTTAACAGTTCAAAATGAAGAATTGAAGAAGATTATTTTAAAAATTGGAGTAGACCCTAGTGACAAGACTATTGTGCAGAAGTTCATGCAAAGTGCCGAGGTAGAGATATCTACATTAAGGAAAAAAATTGAAGTTACCCTGCTCGTTGAACATTCAAATGTCTGGGCGTGTTGCGAGGTAGAGAAGGAAAAGGAAAATGTGTTGCAAAGAATCGATGCAGAAGGATGAAGAACTTTCCAAAGTAAAGAAAACCGCAATTTCATTACAAAATCATATTGATAATCATAACTGTACATTTGTTTTTCCTACAGGTGATGAAGACCCACAAACACAAATTATTCAATTAAATATTGAGTTGCATATGGATGAAAGAGATAGAAAGAAAGCTCAAACAGATTTGGAGACTGCAAAACATTGATGAAGATCATAGAAAATGAAGCAGATAAATACAAAATGGA